>OY804583.1:103806618-104406618 GCA_963680875.1 Bathymodiolus brooksi
CCCATGTTCCTGAAATGTGACCCATACAGAGTTTGATGTTCAATATTTTATTCCAAACTCATTAATTGCATCCTTTTAAGATCATTGTGCAAGCAGGTTCGTTTCTGTGAAAGGTAGTTGGGGAAGAAATGTTAAAATTTGGATCGATTTTCGGAAGTCTCCTAGATTTTCCCTCACTTCGCCCTTAAGTCAAGAGAGAGAGAAGTCAAGTCGTCCTGTCTTTACTATGTGTGGTGAGCCCTGCCTTGTTTGTTAAGAATAGACTAGTGTTTGGTTGATACAGGTTTTATTAACATAGATTTCCAACATTGGGATTTTATTTAAGTTTGGTTCTTACAGGATTCCAGCTAATTCAGGGTTTCATTTTGGACATACCTGAAAAATTGCTCGCTGGACGTTAAACATCAATCAATCAATCAATCAATCGTTTTCGACAGGTTTCACTGTACTCTATTCCACCAATCACTTTAAAGGCTACTGCCCCAGACAAATGACAACTTCCTCGGTATGCAACCAGCTATTGAAGAGTTACTGCCCCTGATCAATGACAACCCTATATATAATATACAAGTCATTTACATACCTGTGGACATCTTTCACTTCGACACATTTTCCAAAAGTTCCTTCTCCCAATGTAGATATCACCTCATCTGAAAAATTCAACAACTGCAGGTAAAATCTAATTCACCGTAAAAATAAATGTTTAAACATAAACGCCCCATATATCCTAAGACAGTGCTGCAGCTTCTTGTTTCCATGGAGACATGACATATACAATGTTTGTTCCTTTTTGTGAAGTTGAAAAATGTCTTTTTTTTCAGTGTGCAACAGAAGTATTAAATACTCCATTTTGAGTTAATCCTTGTTTAATATTGAACTATCATCATGTCAACTAACAGAACACCCCCCTTCCCACAATACATCATTCCACCATGCAGCTTAAACTAAAAATAACTGCCAATCAGAATAACCGGCAGACAGATATAAGATTATTCAAAAATATAAAATAATCAGCAAGCTTTTTCTTAAATGTACAAAAATCAATGATTTTTGTCTCTTGTTAATAAATAAACAAACTAGTGATGAAAACAAACACAAACACAGCTTTTGTGTAAAAAAACTGTGCTACAAAAAAAAAAGAAAAAGAATAACAAGGGGAGATAATTCTGTAAACATAAGATTACATTAATGGTCCGAAGCACAAAACATGAAATATAAGATTCTAGGCTAAACATTACGAAATGGAAGTACATCTAGCTTGTAGCAAGTCTCCCGCTTGATATATCAGGTGACCATCATCGTCGTCAGCAATGCATGTTCCCTGTTCACTGTTATCTTTCTGGTCTTGCTGTAAGTATACATTCCACACAACAATCCACCATGTTCCGCCACACACACAAGTTCAACCAAGGTCAGGATTTTCATGTTTCGTTACGTTATTTTGTATAGACAGCAGGTAGGACCATCAGGAGGGCCACATCATAAGAGATAAAATTGGTAGGAGACACCAAGTAAAGATTTTGTGACAAAAATTCAATCTTCCTAACTAAATATCATTATATTAAATAATCAGTCATTTTAATGCTTGTTTATATGTTCATGAGAAGACAACAGTCAACAATTTGTTTTCTCATTGTTAATTTTCCTTTTCTTTCATTTTCAGCAAAAATCACTCAATTTTTAATTTTAAGTCATTATTATAATACAAGACAAATTTAAAATAAGAAAAAAAAATATGACAGCCATTTTGCTTATGTTTTCTACATTGAACAAAATGTGCATATAACATGTCTTAAAAGAATAATATATTTGGAAGTCATCTTTAAAAACAGAATAGGAAAATATGCAATGTACAATAACTATGTCTTCTCAATCTAACAAGCTTATACTCGAGATGTGTGAACATTTTTGAACAGTTTTATTCTATTAATCTTTTTAAACGTCAATCGTCAAGAGATTTTATTTTTTGTTATTTGTTTTTGGTATTTCTCAAGTGAATTACATGGTAATTAACCACAAATACTTATGTTTAAGAAGTTTTTACTGGAAATTAAAGTTCATATGCATTATAAATCAACCACAGATATTCATGATACATGTACATATATTTTTGTAGTTTTATTGACAGTTTCATACAGCAACAAAATGCCTATAAATGGACTTACAAAACAATACAAAGTACACACACATAAAAAAGGCACTAAAGGGGAAATGCTTAAAATTGAAAATATGTTGTTTTAAACTTTTTAGTTTTTTGGGGTTTTTTTTGCAGGACTAAATATATTATTGCCATTTTTAATGAAGATTACCGTGAATTTCAATTATGGTTATTATACCCATAATTAGAAATAATTAAATATTAGTATCATACATCTCCCACCTCAGAATTCCTGTACCCTTTAATTTGACTGCTAAAAAAAAGCTAATAATGATCAGAAATTAATGAAATATATATTTTGTCAATAAATCTTATTTTCAGGCAATAATCAATAGGCTTAAGTCATATTATATATAAACAAATGTCTATTACAAATGTAAACAAACCTTAATTTCAAACAGATTTAATCACAATAATCATTGAAACATTACAAGGGCAAGAAGCCCCTGAAGGTGGTCATAACTTAATCATGTTTTAAGATAATGGATAGGGAAACCACCACCCGGGAAACGTGATGAAAAATTTAGCATATAAAAGGGATCAGTGACCAAACAGTTTTCTATTATATCTGTCTGTGAAAGACACAACATCAGATCAAAGACAACTACTTGGTTCAATTACAAATACACATCCCTAAAGACTTCTTTGTTTTTTGTTATACATGTTCGCTTTCAAGAAATGCATCATGCACACTAAATGAGATAACAGAGTTTTTATTCAAAAGTATTCTTTTAGAACTCATTAGTATTTCAATTTTTGTTGTACTCAAACTTAAAATTGATATGGCATTTTTTATGTTTGAAGTGAACAAAATGCCAAATTACAGTATATAAATATATAATTACCCAATTTAATTTTTTTCTTACAAAACTTTTTTTAAGGATGAACTAAAATCAACTATTTTTCCCATGAACACCTGAAATACCAAAGTGAAATAGCCTATCTACATAATAATAGTTCTAGCTTAACCTTATCACGTCAGATCTGACTACCAGTATCAGCACTCACTTAAATACCAAGAAATTGAGGTTATCAAAATTCTAATTCTTAATCCTTTTAAAACATAACATTGTGTATGTTAACATTCAAAAGTTAAATGAACTTCCTGTAGAAATATATAAACACTTAAAAAAAACATCCATCCATAAAAAATGTACTGAAACTGCACGCACACCTGATCTTGGGAGTTTACTCATCACAATGGAATTCACATAAAATCCTCAAAATTTATACAAACAATTTTTTTTTAAGCAATATCTCAATAAAATCCCAAAATATTAAAATCCTAAATCTGAAAGAATTTTTACATCCTCGATAAAGAAAACTCTTTGATCACTGATTTCGATTACAAAATGTTTCCCATTTCGACCACTTGAAAAAAAAACATGACAAAAAACAAACTCACGAGGAATCGACTACGAAATGAACTTTGGTAAGCACTTTGTCCAGTGTCATTTTTAAAACTATTGTAGGTAGAATTATTTGATTGAACGTGCTGTGTGGAAGGCATGGTTCCCCATTCTTTGTTGTGTGTAGAATACAACCCATCCACTCTCATTCTGATACACCAGACTTGACACACTTCCAGAACTCCTTTAACTTCTTTGTACAAAATACACCAAGACTGCCCGAGTGTTCAGAATGTCTGCAATCAGCATCACAAGAATGTTTTTGTGTGGTATCAGTTTACAGTCAGAGAAACTTCTGACAAAGTTTTATCACACACGTACAACTGCTGCTGAGAAGAGTGAGTGTGTATGAAAGAGGGGGTCTCCCACAGGGTATTCTTTCTCTTTAATCATAACATAATCATTCCTGATGACAAACACAACCACATTATGAAATTCTTCAATTAACGAGGCACCCAAGGGAGATACATGAATTTGATTAACAGTAATATTCAACTATATCCTCACAATCTATAATGTGTGAAATGTTTTCTCCCATGTAATTTATGACCTTTGAAAAAAAAACCAGTTGGAATTACAAGTTCAGTGTAATCAGTCACTTAAATTTTGTTCAAAATGTACTGCTGTCGTTCTCTATAATTATATGCATGTAATATTATTCCATTTTTTGTCAAATAACTTGGCATATTTATATAAATGTATATTAAAGTTCAGTATATCGCCCTGACTTCCTTATCACCGTAATCTCCTTATCCTCTGTACAGTAATTATTATGTATATTATCTGATAATTATATGCCACTTTTTAATTATGTCCAGATGTAGTTAATAAATTTATCAATAAACAAGATCAGATATTAATCAGAGATCAAGCTGTGCTGATTCATCCATACTTTATTTGGAATAAGAAACCCATATTGTTTTTGTCAGACTCCGCCCCGGTTGCTCAAAAACAAAACAAAAGAAACGTTACTTAATTTTCGATAAAAAATGTTCCCTTCTCAATTCCTGAGTCTGATTCAGATGCCCGTTGCTCCAGAACAAAAGATAAAACGTTACTTAATTTCTATGAAAAATGTTCCCCTCTCAATTCCTGGGTCTGATTCAGACGCCGTTGCTCAAGAACAAAAGATAAACCGTTACTTAAATTTCTATGAAAAATGTTCCCCTCACAATTCCAGAGTCTGATGTTTACAAAAATAAAACATATTTCCATAAACACACAAATATTCCACACTTTATTTGCACGTCAACAAATTTAACTTTGTAGAAAGTTTATCTCCGACAGTTAATCAATTTTCCTGAATTTTCCTAGTCTTCACATTCAACAAACGATCCATTCTCCTTTCACTACACAATTTTCAAACACAAAGAAACACAAAACTCAGACAATAAAGAAACCACACACCATCTGACAAATTTTGTAAGAGCTGACATTTTGTGCTTCACTTCATCCCATATTTGACTAGAACAAAGAAACTAAAACCAATCTTGATCTGTTTTCCTACAACTGATCAATATTTGAATGTATTACTCAACCTACAAGCCAAAGCAAAGTGACAAGAATCATCCTCACAAAATCAATGTCATCATCAGCGGCATTTTAATTCTGTCTCATTATACTTTATGTTATTTGAAATACTTTTTTCACTCTACTCGTTTTGTAACTTAATGGGTCTACCATCGTAAAATTAAAAATAAAAGGAAGTTAGTATGGGAAGAGAAATGATTTCAAGTTCTGGTTTACTTTATTGATTAACCATCGTTGTTGGTCAAATGATTAAATTTTCATTTATGATATCAAATGGCAATTCAATCAAAATATTCTAATTGTATTGCTATGAAACATCTTAAGACTTATTAAATCATTATTGACTAGTTTGTTGCTATAGATTATCTTGGGATTTAAAATTCATTATTGACTGGCTTATTGGCATGGATTATCTTAAGACTTACAATTCATTACCGACTGGCTTATTGGCATGGATTATCTTAGACCTATAATTCATTATTGACTGGCTTATTGGCATAGATCATCTTAAGACATATAATTCATTATTGACTGGCTTATTGGCATGGATCATCTTAAGACTTTTAATTCATTATTGAATGGTTTATTGGAAAGGATCATCTTAGACATATGATTCATTATCTGACTATTGACTACTTATATAGACAATTTTAAATATATAATACATAAATTACTGACCAATAAATATTAATGGACTATTTTCCCCCCCAAAAAAGTTTAGAATGTTCACACATCTTAATGCAGGATAAATCTCAATGAATATTTAAACTTTATATGTATACATTACATGTACTGTAATAGCAGAATTTCTATCAGATTTGTAACGTGTACAATCATTCATTTTTCAGAATTTTACGTGTAAATTAGGTGTAAAAATTATTTAATATTTCTGAAAAATTACCCCAAAAAAAATAATCTCATCAAAAATCCAATAGAAATTCTGTAGCTATTTTAATCAGTTTAATGTTCTAACATAATATAAAATACTGTACATGTTACTACATGTATATACTGACCAATATGTTACCAGAATTTAACTTTATAAGGGGGTTATCTCCCTTGTAATTTGTCATATTTGTAATACAGTTGTTCCCCTTGGAATATTTATATAAGATTGTCCCATTTTTTTTAACAATTGTAACTTCCCCTTTTGTGAGCCTCACATCTCATTACTGAATTAGAACTCTTCACCCACTTAAACATATAATATTCATTTCCCCTCTCTTATTAACCAAAGGAAATCATCATGGATTATTCTGTCTTTGTTTACATCTTACCTGTTTCCAATTCACTGGTAAAAAAACGAGAAGAAATATGTTTTATATTTTTTGGGGGTCCAATTGAAATTTTGAATCAAACTCAAAATCTCTGCACATATGGATAAGTTTCTTTTAAGAATTACAATTGAATGTCTAATTTTTCTAGGTCAAAAAAGAAAACCCAACAAGAATAAAAAAAACGAAAATTTTGTTCTCTTATTATGAAAATAGAAACAAGATACTTCCATTTTACAGTGCAGGACTTTGATCAGGGAAAAACAAACTAAATTTGAACAGGTCAAAATCAATGACTTGTATCTCTAGAACAAGAACTCACCCTGCTGGATTCAGAAGTGTATGTGGACCGTCTTCTGTGACGGTAACTTCTTCTTCGTCTGTCTTGTCTTTTATGTCGATAACTACTGTGGTTACTCGTATCTCTGTATCTACGATTGGACGAGTCGTATCTGCGACTGTGACTATGAACACGGTGGTCTGGTGAGCGAGATCTGTCACGGTAATTATCTACAGAGTTGTCTCTCCTTCTATATCTGTTTCTGTCACTACTGGAATATCAAAACAGTTCCGAGTTCAGACATAGGAATATAAATACAATCAAAATATTTAAATACCGCACCGTCGGAACAGTTCCAAAATCGATACCCATAACACACTTATACATGACCGCTCACATTGTCGTTAAGAAATGCAAGCATTAGGCCAAAAACAAATATGTGCGTGTTTACTGTCACATGTCAAAAAAATCTAGGGTCGGTCGGTTGGCATTAATTTTTTTTGAACCGGAAATAGTCGTTCCCGGTTCCGGTATTTCATTTTCGAAATTTTCGGTAAGCCGTCATTTGTAGAAACTGTTTTATGACGAGTTTCACAGTTTTTCTACCTTCTTTGCTCTCAATTTCGACAAAAAGCTAGCAGTTGAATCAATAAAACATTGCTGCTGATTAAACAACAAAAATGGGTATCCGAATTCTGTGTAAAAATTGATAGGGTCGCTAGCAAAAATTAGTGTCGAATAATTGCCGATAAAAAAGGTTAGGGTCGGCGACTGAAAAATAGGATGGGTCGGGTGACCGTAAACACACATATTTTTTTTTTTGGCCTTAGTAAAATGTTGCAAACATAGTCATATTTATTTGGGACAAGGGGGTCCTAAGCTTATTGGAATGAGACAAACATACAAAACTCTGTCATATAAAATTAAATTGTCATGTACAAGTGTATCTTCATAGATTAATGTCACAATTTGCTATTTTTTAAATGTAGATGACAAAATTTTTATTCTTGCCAAACTTCAACTTGACAAATTTAAATATGACATCGGCAAACCAACTTTGATCTTATTCAAAATACTGTGCCAACATGTACCCTACATTATAATACGAAAAATGTACTACAATCGTATTGATTCTTTCAATGACAGGTGTCATATGGTTTTAACAATTTTTTATTGGTTGTCTGATTAAAGTCCATGTATATGTAACAATGTAAATCACACACAATATTTTACTTCAGATCACATCATATGAAAGGATCTTTCTTTATTAATAAAATCAACAAATTGTCAGTCAAATCTTCAGTGTTTCAGCTAGACTTTGAAATCTTCAGGACAATTGTTGGTTTTATCAAAATTTCTTCAGGACATACTTTAATAGTTAAACTAATTTTCATGAAGTTCTTTGGGTGGGCAAATGTCCTGAGACTGGTGCCTAGCTGAATCACTGATCTTGTAATGTAGATGTGATCTAGCACTACAAAATGACTCTAATGTAGCTCAGTTAGAATCTGCTGATTATTAAGGAGTGCTTATAACAGTCGATTTTTTTCTTCAAATTGGCATCGGTTTCAAACACAAATTTGACAGGCTAAACATGTGGTCAAACAATGTTTGATGGGTCCTTCAAATATTAGACTGTCAGAGATTTGTGTTTGAAACAAGAAAAGTTTGAAGCAACTTTGAAGGAAAATTAGACTGTATAAACACAACTTCAGCAGAGTAATCAGGGCAAAAGCTATCAAAGAGTAGACTGTGATCAGTCTATATTTTTATTTCCTGACTTTGGAGTTATCCAAAAAAAAAACTTAAGACATCATAGAATGAGATAACCAAGAAACGCCAGGTCTGACTGCCCATCCATTTTTCAATTTCAAGTATATTTTTGTAAACTCTGACTAATTACATAAAATCTGTTTTCCATTATATATTTTTTTTTAATTTAAATAAAATTTTACAGTTCGTATTGTTTAATTTTCAAAAGGTACAAATTTATGTTCCACAGTGATAGTAATACTCCGAATATTTGCTATATTATTGATTTATGTTAGAAATAACCGTTGATATTCTTCATTGTCAACTGTTTAACACCACACATAATTTGCAATCAACAAGAATTGCCACTTGTTGCCTAATTTGATTTAGATTACAAACTCCCTAAAATAAAAAAACCCATTTTGTTTGATCAGCAGCCTTTCAATGTTTATCTCTAACATAGCAATATTACAGTGAAATCTGTTTAAACTGAATCCACTTCGGATCAACTTTTTTGTTCAAAATAGACAGGTGTTCTGTTTATAGCAGTTACAAAATATATATTAATTATATGTTTTGGAAATTGGTAAATAGCTTTAAAATGATGAAATAAAGGTAAATATTTCACATTAAACAGCTTATCGTACCACTTTTCGCCTTTTGAGAATGAAAATTACCATCGATTAGTTATTTCCTTGCAAGCAAATAATTTGACCTCGCTTTTTCCGTATGCAACTGACCTTACTAGTGACGGGTAAAAACGAATAATTTGCATTTTGTCGCTTATTAACTGCAAACTTGCATGGTTCTTTGTCCGTAATTAACACAGACTAAAAGCAGATTCACAAAAAATAAGAAATAAGTGCATTGCTGTACTGATTTAATGACGATTCGACAAACTCCGTAAACAATGTTGATAATTAATAAGATGGCGTCCATCTCTTGATCGATCTCAAAACACGAGCAGTTGCACGATTTCCCCCCGATGCGCGTACATTTCATAACATTTATAAGTTACAGAAACACGTTTTATTAATGCATCAATCATATCTGATAGTTTTTACGGGTAACAAAAATTTACGATTTGGCAGATAATGCCCCTTTAACAAAAATTTCTACCTGCAGATTTTATCTAAACAGCTGTTTATACAAGAATCTGGTTCATTCATGGTTTGGTTTACAGGATTAACTGTTTAAAACACAAAGAAGCACCTTACCAGGTTACCGACTTCAAACTATGAATCATTTAAAATGTCTATAGTAAATGTGTTAATACACAGTGATTAAATGAGGCATACTGGAAAACACTTCATGGTCGTGAGATCTTTTTTATTTAAAGCAGGGTCTGAAAAAACACACCACTTTCAACAATATTTCAATTATTATATCGTGGCGGTCAGTTTTATTGGTGGAGGAAACCAGAGTACCCAGAGAAAACCACTGACCACCTGCCGCAAGACAATGACAAACTTTATCACATAATGTTGTACACCTCGCCCTGTGCGGATTCGAACCAACATCATCAGTGGCGATAGGCATTGATTGCATAGGTAGTTGTAAATCCAACCACCATAAGATCATGACAATGACGGCTCCTAAGAAAACAATTTAAGTGTGGCAGCATTGGTATATGTATTTGAAGAAAAACCGTTTTGTACAATGTATGAAAAAATGTACAATGCATGTTAGAATATTAAGACGTGTGGTTAGAAGTCAACGACTTTCAAAAATTACAACAAATAAATAAACACAAGAACAGTACACATCATTAATGTACCATTACAACAACAAAACAATCATAACAAAGAAATATATAATATAGGAAGAAAATGTTAGAATGGAGGGAAGCCGTGCCAAATGTACAAATTATGACGACATAAGATAAAGAATGGGCAAGGATGACGCCAAATAATACGACAAAATGATAGAGGATGAGGTAACTTGGCAGAAATACAACAATCATTAATTACATGTACACACATAGAGGAGGATGAGGTCATGATGAGATAAACATCTATTTAGGTGGAGGTTATGTTTAAATTGATTGATTGAAGCATGTAACCACTTATTTTTAATAATTGTACAGTTACAATGTACATTTGTACATGTATGATAAATAAATGAATAATCCATCCTTACTGAATCATATACCAAACAATTTTTCTCATCTATTAATAGATCATATCCTGTGAAATATTTTTTTTTTTGTGAGAAAAGGTAGACAACTCTAATTTATTACAAAGATCATATGATCAAAATAACTAGAGGCTAAGTGGGCTGAGCCTGTGTCGCTCACCTTTCATTCTGCTTTGAGGAAACTTAATACAGAACCTTCCATAGGTGCTTCCCACCAAATTTCGGTTCATTTGGCCAAGCAGTTTCAGAGAAGATTTTTAGAAATCAACCAATCTGAAACAAGAATTGCCTGTGGCAGCCATGTTTGTTAATGGATCAAAACGAAATGAGCATTCTCTATAGAGGACCTTCCATAGATGCTTCCTACCAAGTTTCATATCGTTTGGCCAAGCGGTTTCAGAGGAAAAGCTGTTTTAGAAATCGACCAATAAGAAACAAGAATTACCTATGGTGGCCATGTTTGTTAACGGATCAAAACGGAATGAGCAATTCCTATAGAGGCACTTCCATAGATGCTTCCTACCATGCTTCGGTCAATTTGGCCAAGCTGTTTCAGAGTAGAAGATTTTTAGAAATCGACCCATCAGAAACAAGAATTGCCTGTGGCGGCCATGTTTGTTAATGGATCGGGACAAAATGAGCAATCTTCATAGAGGACCTTCCATAAAATGCTTCCTACCAAGTTTCAGTTCATTTGGCAAAATGGTTTCAGAAGAGAAGATTTTTTAGAAATCAACCAATCAGAAACAAGAATTGTCTGTGGCGGCCATGTTTGTTAACGGATCAGGATAAAATGAGCAGTCTTTACAGAGGACCTTCCATAGGCATAGATGCTTCCTACCAATTTTCGGTTCATTTGGCCAAGCGGTTTCAGAGGAGAAGATTAAAATGTGAAAAGTTAAAGGACGACAGACGACGGATTCCAAGTGATGGCAAAAGCTCACATTGTCTTTGGCAAGGTGAGCTAAAAATGTGAATACCTACTTGTAATGTATAGAATAAACATGTTAGTTATTACACTATATCAGCATTAGTTAATTTCTAAGGGAGATAATGGCAATAGTTATCTTTCTTTTAACAGTTTAATGGCAAGAGTTATCTTTCTTTTAACTGAGATTTTTTTTTAGAAATCAACCAATAAGAAACAAGAATGGCATGTGGCGGCCATGTTTGTTAACGGATTGGATTAAATGAGCAATCTTTATAGTGGACTTCCAAGGATGCTTCCTACCAAGTTTTGATTCATTTGGCCAAGTGGTTTCAGAAGAGAAGATTTTTTAGAAATCAACCAATCAGAAACAAGAATGGCCTGTGGCGACCATGTTTGTTAACGGATCGGGATAAAATGAGCAATCTATACAGAGGACCTTCCATAGATGCTTCCTACCAAGTTTCGGTTCATTTGGCCATGCGGTTTCAGAGGAGATTTTTAAAAATCGGCCAATCAGAAACAAGAATGGCCTGTGGCAGTTTCAGAGAAGATTAAAATGTGAAAAGTTAACAGACGAAGGACGCCAAGTGATGGCAAAAGCTCAACTTGCCTTTGGCAAGATGAGCTAATAATGTACAATAACAAAGAACCTCTTCTAATGGTATATCATGTATCTATCTCTGATGTCAATCCAGCCCAGTAAACTTCTTGGATTTTTTTGAAAGCAGATTAAAGACTTGTAAGTTTTAAAGACAAGAACTCCCAGAGTACATGTACCTTACAGCAAATAAAACTTTAATAACTAGAGTAAGACCTTATCCACAATATCTCATTGTAATAACTAGAGTAAGACATTATCCACAATATCTCAATTTCCTTGTGGCAATTTAACATACTACATGTAGGTTCACATCAGGTGACATTTTACTTTCACGATTTATTGTTTGAAGAATTTTCCATCAAACTGACTTTAGTGGCCACCTCCTAGCTATTAAACAATAACTTGTAGTACTTGACCTTAATTTTAATTTCCGTTCACAGTACATTTAACATTAATAAAACCTGTATTTAGCGACCACCTGTCGACAGACCCTACATTTGTACATTGTATTTTCAATGTATTATGTACCCATGCCATGGAGGGTCAGTTGAGAGAGGGATTGACTGTACTGCTCACTTAGACTTGCCTTTCTTATTAATAGCTCCTTTATATAAATTGTTGCTATGACTATGAAGTCTTAACTGATGTTAGCAAATACAAGTGGTCGGTCAAGATTTGAACTTTCATATGATAGCAGCATTTTGAAGGAATTATTCATAAGAAAGGGACGTGCAGCAAGTCTATTGCTCACTTGAAACTAATTAGAATAAAACAACAATCAACCCTCAATTTAATGTATTTTCTAAATATCCAATTTTCCTGTTACATGTACATCTCTCACTCAGAGCTAGCTGTTTCATGTGAACATTTATTTTATTTCATTCCATTAAGAGTACCAGCATATAATATTGCTGCTCATTAATTAATCAAACTGATCATTTCTATTTATTAATTGGGTATATATGTAACATATATACTCCCCAACAATTTCCATGTACTTTTCTTGTGTATATAAGTCGCTACATTGTGTTATTGATTTTTTGTTCCATGTATCAAGTTTAATATCAAATTATTTCATTATTGTAATTAAAGGAATCCCAACGGGCCACCATCAAACCTGACACCATTTCAATAAATGAACATATGGAGAGTTTATATATCCATAATACCGAAGTACAAACGTACGAATTTGATATGGACAACAAGAAATATACAACAATAGATAATATGTATCTCAAATATATATATATATATATATATATTCATGAAGACAACTGGGTTAGGGTTATGATTTTAAATGCCACTTTCAACAATATTTCAGTTATAGCATGGCGGTCAGTTTTATTGGTGGAGGAAACCAGAGTACACTGAGAAAACTACCAAATGCCGCAAGTCTCTGGCAAACTTTATCACATAATGTTGTATTGAGTACACCTCGCCATTAGCGGGATTCGAACTCACAACGTTAGTGGTGATGGGCACGGATTGCATATGTAGTTGTAAATCCAATTACCATGAGAACATGACCACAACAACCCCTTGAAGACAACTGTCAAAGAAAAGATTACATACATTGTATACATGTACAACTAATGTAGTTAGACTTGCATTCAATGATCACCCGTGGGACAATATATAAATAACACATAGCTGAGAGGGTGGTAGAGCAGTATTCGCCTCGGTTGACAATGAATTTCTGCTCTACCACTCTCTCAGCTATGTGTTATTTATATTATTATACTGAATGTTCTTTTCTCCTGGTTTCATTCTTTTTTATGATTTTGATGCCCTGAATTTCAATTGCTGTTGTCATTAAATGTGTTAAACTGTGATATCGATGATGTGTAATAAATAAGATTACATACATTTTTTGTATTTGTCAATATATTTCTGCCATTTTGGTGTATGTTTTATACAGATGGGTGTTCTTAAATGAAAAGTGAGCAATTTAATAAACTTACTATTCCCCGAATATCTAGTTAATAAGTGTTTTATTATCCCAAAACGAAAGAGACGTCAGATGCAAAATGATGGCTGAAGGTAAAATAATTGATGTGGCAGTAAAAAAGACAAGTCATTCAATACATTAGACAAAAAGTCAGGAATTTCCTGAACATTTTCATTCCTTCACAGATATTATTTTTCAATTTAAATTCCGATCTTTTAAATCGTACAATTGACTCAGACATAAAAGTTTTAAATCGAGAGGGTGATCGACTAAATTATCACACTCTGCCATGTGATAGACTAAATTGGCACACGCTCCTTAACCAATGAGAAGACAGGAAATTTACATGAAGTATAATAACAAGGGCAACGCAAAGCGTGGCGTATCCCCTCGCCTAAAAATTAGACCGTGACCTTTGACCTTGAAAATCAATAGGGTTCCAGATTCTCTTAAGGTCTAAGTATGTACCAAGTTTGGTCAAAATCCATTGAAGGATGTTGATTCTAGTGTTCACAAGGATGTTATGGAGTAAAAATTTGACCCGGTGACATTGACCTTTGACCTTGAAAATCAATAGGGTTCTAGACTCTCCTAAGGACTACGTATGTACCAAGTTTGGTCAAAATCCATTGAAGGATCTTGATTCTAGAGTGTTCACAAGGATGTTATGCAGTAAAAATTTGACCCTGTGACCTTGACAATCAATAGGGCTCCAGATTCTCGTAAGGACTAAGAATATACCAAGTTTGGTCAAAATCCATTGAAGGATGTTGATTCTAGAGTTTTCACAAGGATGTTACGCGGTAAAAATTTGACCCGGTGACATTGACCTTTGACCTGGAAAATCAATAGGGTTCCAGATTCTCCTAAGTATGTACCAAGTTTGGTCAAAATCCATTGAAGGATGTTGATTCTAGAGTGTTCACAAGGATGCATGTTACACGGTAAAAAATTTACCTAGTGCCCTTGACCTTTGACCTTGAAAATCAATAAGGTTCCAGACTCTCCTAAGGATGAACCAAGTTTAGTCAAAATCCATTGAAGGATGTTGATTCTAGAGTGTTCACAAGGATGTTATGCAGTAACAATTTGACCCTGTGACCTTGAAAATCAATAGGGTTCCAGATTCTCTTAAGGACTAAATATGTACCAAGTTTGGTCAAAATCCATTGAAGGATGTTGATCCTATAGTGTTCACAAGGATTGTGACGGACGGTAGCGTTACTATATCACCTCGCAACTTCGTTGGCGAGGGGATAATAAAAAAGACAGCATGAAACAACTGACCGATTATTTAAGCTTGGTTAATCTAGATTGTCAGTTCTGGTCCTTAGTGATTAACAGATTACTGCTACTGGATGGTAATTTATTGGAAAAAAAGTCGGTCACTTTGCAAGGCTCAACGCTTTTAACGATTTACAATTAATTAGTTGAATATCAAATAATATGATAGCTTAATTCTAGTCTAGGATGAAAAAGTGAGAAACTGATATGATAGTATAAATTTTGAGTGACCGGGTCAGTGAGGTGATCACTTAAAATATATCGCTAAAATAACACATAAATCCTGTCAAGAGAGTTTTAAACTGACTGTTTACAGCAGGTGACCACTAAATAAAGGTGACAGAGTTAAGGCAAGTTTGACTGTAAATGTAATCAGGCTGGACAGATTCTGAAGCTTTGCATACCAGTTTCTTCCAATTTATGCAGAACACAGATATTATCTGTGTTATATTTGACATTAATACAGTGGAACTTGTGCAATCCGACATCCTGTGTTATCCATCAAATATCTATGGTTCCAAAGTATTTCTGTTAACTAATATAAAACCTGAGTATTCCGACATCCTGTACAAACCGACACATTTCCCTGGTCCCTTCGTGTGTTGGATTAGACACTGTACATGTATAACATGGGTATGTAGCACGTGGAAAATTAAGCATTTTATACTAACTTTGTCCATGTTGTATGGTGTGCCATCAGGGTAGTTTTCCATAATTTTGGTTATTGTATTTTTATCAAAAAAAATTTTTTCAAGTGGTGTACACGTTTTTAATCTCACTCCGTATATTTTGATTAAGGATCGATACTGTTCCAATTGCAACACGATATAGCTGAAATACTGCTAAAGTTGGTGCTAAACACCAATCAATCAACTAATTGCAACATCTTGATCTATTTAACAAGACATACCGGTACATGCATATTTATGAAATATACTTTTTTTTTAATACACTGAAGATGTACACAAAGTTGGCAATGCATTCTTTTTTTTACGTAATAAATGTACAACAGTATAAGCATGTAGATATGGAAGCTTTTACGTTCCAACTACATTAAAAAAAATTCTGAAAAGGAAAACATGCAACATACATAAAATTACAAATAAACCTTTTCCAAAAGTGTTGCCTTGGATGACAGTACATGTACATACCATAATTATAAAACATACTGTCTGCTCCTTCCAGATTCAGAACAAATGTAAATGGTATGCATGTTATATTATACAGCAAAAATATACATGTACAAAATGTATCAACTGACCAACATGAACAGATGTCCTGCAGTGGAAACTGTTCCCATTGATGGAAACATGTCCTGGACACAGTATGAATACTTCATTTTGTCATATTAAAATCAGTAGTTTTAACCTTTCAGAAATATCCCAGATTTTTTCTTACTTCGCCCTAAAGTCAACTGAGAGAGAAGTTCCTGTCGCCATGTTTATAACAATTGTAGTGAGCCCTCCTCCGGCTGTGACACCAGGGGTCGATTTCACAAAAAGTTGTAAGTCTAAGATTAATCGTAAGTGTGATTTCCAAGCTTTTGATTGGTTGAAATTCACACTTACGACTGATCTTAGACTTACAACTTTTTGTGAAATCGACCACTGGTGCTTAAAACTAATATTGTATTTTTGTATGTTTATTACCTTCTGGACCTTCGTTCACAAAAGTAGTCATTTCGTCTCCGCTTTCTTCTGGAATCATATGATGATTCTCTACTGTGAGAACGTCTGTATGATCTAGGCATCTGTAAAATAAAATGATTATGTTTTACAACAGATGAACAAAGTTTCAGATTTTATTTTGTGAGAATGTGTAAGTGATCTAGATGTCTGTATAAAACCACTTTAGTGTCTGTTTACTTGTATTGCAGGGCTCAATTTTGTCTACTAAAATGATGGACCAAATTTAGTTTTTTGTGACCAAAATTTAAATCGGGTGGCCAGCATAATTGATGTTGGCGACTGGATATTCTGGATAATTTTCCATCAGAGAGAGGAAAATATTGAACTTGAAGAATCATTGAAAGAATATTTGTTTTTACTTATTTACCTTGTATCTTTGGCTACCAATTTTTTTTTACTTTGGCCGCTAAAATTTGAGGTTGGCCACATGATTTTTGGAGTTGGTGAACACCAAAATTAAAATCCCACTTTGAGGCCTGTATTGTGATTGAAGGAAACAGTGTACAGCAGGACATACAAAGCGGTTGTAACAAGACAATTCAGAACGTAGACAGATCAGCACTTTCTTCATCAGACACCTAGGCACCGATATCAATACGAAAAATCAAGGGTTAGTGTATTTAACGCCACTTTCAGTTTTATTGGTAGGAGAAACTGACATCACTGTATGTGGATAATCATTGATTTTGTAATGTGTTAACAGCTCTCTAGTAATTGAGTAACAACACCATCTTTATTAGTTTAAAACAACATCCATAAAAAATAAATAAGTCAATTTTGTCAACATCTATTAAATCTACAGTACAAACTAGTTGACTCGTTATCTCGAATTCGATGGAGCCATGGAAAAAATTCTCGAGTCAACCATAGTTCGACTCAAGAGGAGCTACGAAAATACCGGAAGTGTAGTTTGTTTAACGACGAAAGGGAGACAACTCGAGCAAAATTTTGAAGAGCTAAAAGCAGCATCACATGTCCCTATTCTCGGAACGATTTTAAACATATTCGATGTTTTTGTTGCTGTTTTTTTTCTCTCTGTTAAATTCTAGATATCTTTTTTTGTGTGTATGAATATGTTTATCTGTTTTGTTTATGTTTTTCAGCTGTTGCATTGTCATTAAACTTCACCAATCATGACATATTTTTCTTTGTGCAATACTGTTTATTTACAATAAATTGTGTGTTTTTATTATTCAATAAAGTGTAGAAGAAAATTATTCTTCTTTAATCAAAATTAATTTCCGACAAATAATTCAATAGATAAAACGCTTCCTTTGTGTACTTTTCATAATCATTGATGTGTGCCGACCCAAGCGCACTTATTATTTATAAAGAAAAATAAGAGGCATGCAACAGAGTAAACTAAAATGACATCATATTATAAATTCTGGAATAAAATTTTTGATTAAGATCAGATCAATAAAAGTTATCATAAGTGATTGCTCAGTATAAAAATAGCTGGTCGCAAGGCAGACCATCCAGCTTGCCTGTGCAATCTATAGTTACATGTGAATGTCATAACCATGTGGTTAGTGTTTAATTTGGTTAAGAACAATACTTCAGTTTAGCCAAAAGAAAACCATTTAATGCCAATAATGGTATTCAAAATGTAGTGTTTTATCTAGGACTGAAAAGGGCACTTTGCACGTAGAATTTACCAAAAAGGGCACATAGAAAAAATAGGATAGGCAGAGGCTGCTCTGGCTCCTAAAAAGTAGGAGCCAGAAAAATCGCCAGGTGCCAGCTAAAATTTGTTACAAGGAGCCAATTTTTTCGAACCGAAACTGTGGATGATTGCATGTACCTGGCATGTTCAGTTTCATGTATAAATGGTCCGGATTTGTTTGTACAAATGTTAATGTCTGTATTGTACTTCTGTTTTTCATTTCGATTTCATCATCAAAAACAAAAAGATATATATAATTTATTACAATAAATAATCAAGAAATAACAACATAGACATCATCATATAACAACAGTTAACATACAATAAGGGTAATAACAAAATTACCGAACTCCAAACAATCTTACAAAAGGACATATGATAGACATACATTCAGAACTGTCACTAAAACGCCCTCGTGCCTTTTTCGTAAGTTTTTTTTAAAATTTATACTAAAACTGCCTTTCTCTTGTTAAAAATATCGATCGATATGTATGATCTGTCAATCAACAGATTACATCACAAAATTTCACACCTGTTGTATGGTCTGAGTAGTTAATTACAGGTGATCAAATTCAAAGGCAATTAACCTTAATTAGCGATCATGCATTTCGGTGAAAGAAATTAATAAAATAATTGAAGTGTCAGCGACTTGTTGTGTTCAGCTTGGTACACTACTCATTCCCAACCTACTCAGGATTAGTGTCACACTACAGACACAGCCACTCGTTGTTATAAATATCCATAAAAATAAAGTATATTTCATCAGTTTCAAACATGCCTTCACAGAAACGTCGTTTAGCTCAGCTGACATGCGACAAGCAGAAGATCGCGAAGCAATCAGAATCAGATTGTTCTTCAACACAGATTCCATTCGGTACTAGCAGTTGTTTATTTATTTAATAAAGTGAAAAATAAGTGCCAATATAATAAAATATGGCACACGACATTTGTTTATGTCACAATTTTTATTTTTAATGACATTCGAAAATTTGTATGTTGTGCATCACGGTAACTACGTGCTAAAAATAGCAAGGAAGTTAAAAATAATTTTTTATTGACTGCATGTCGGCTACTAGTTTGAATATATCGTAACTGGAAATAAGTGTCTGTCATCTCCGATTTTCCTCTATATAACTCATGTAAAACAACTTTTTTCAAAACATGATCATCTAATTACACTTAAATTAACAACAATAATACGATCATAAAATCATAATTGGCAATCAAGATTTCACACCTCGAGGCTCGATAAATTGTTTACCTGTTTTCCTTCAACCAAGCGATCTTATGGATCGTTTGAAGGAATGAAAAAGGGCACATCGGCAATACATGGCGCCACGTTTTTTTTATTAAATGGGGCATGGCGCCACGCCATTCTATTTTTCTTTAGATAAAACACTAAAATGGACATATAAATGTAATAGTAAAACAGGTCTTAACAAAAATGTCGAAGTCATTCAGGCAAACTCACATGTGAAGTTTCATCAACCTGGACCAAGTAGTTTATCTACATTGGACCTAAATGCAAACGTTAACGCAAAAATGTCGAAGTCATTCAGGCAGAAATAGTAGGTCATGGTGACCTATATTTGTATGCAGTTATTTTAACTGTCCACAACACTCACATGTGAAGTACCATCAATCTGGACCAAATAGTTTGTCTACATTGGACCTAAACGCAAACGTTAACACAAAAATGTCGAAGTCATTCAGGCAGAAATAGTAGGTCACAGTGACCTACATTGTGTGCTGTGTTTTTAACTGTCCACGACAAACTCACAGGTAAAGTTTCATCAACCTGGACCAAGTAGTTTGTATACATTGGACCTAAACGCAAACGTTAAAGCAAAAATGTTGAAGTCATTCAGGCAGAAATAGTAGGTCACGGTGACCTATATTTGTGTGCAGTTATTTTAACTGTCCACGACACTCGGATGTGAAGTTTCATCAATCTGGACCAAGTAGTTTGTCTACATTGGACCTAAACGCAAACGTTAACACAACTAGAGGCTCCCAGGAGCCTGTATAGCTCACCTGGGTATAATAATAACATCAGTCAATAAAACTTGATAACTTCGGTAAAAAAAATTAACAATTGTAGCCTTCGTCATTTTTATAAATTTGATGAAAAAAGGGCAAGAACTCCAAGATGGGTAATCGGATTTACTTCAAAATTGCAGGTAAATAAAAATTGATCGAAGGGTCGAACCGCCAGACACATTTTTGGAAGAGAACCATTCAATGACTATTTCATCAAAATTTTGTTCTTATTGAGCAAATGGTTTCAGACAAAAAGATTTTTATGGGAATTTCCCATAGGGTCCTATGTTAAATTAAGTTCGGCTGTGGCGGCCATCTTGGTCGGTGTTCTGAAATGCTGGACACAATTTTGGAAGAGGACCACCCAAGAATCATTTCAGCAAAGTTTGGTTGAGATTGGCTCTGTAGTTTCAGAGAAGAAGATTTTTTTAATTTCATCCCCCCTTTTTTCTAATTTGCATAATCGGTCAAACTCGGTAAAAGTTCAAAGTTCATAAAAAATCCGTAATATATGTTAAAAAGCTCATCATTATGCTTATACAGTTCAAATTTGGGCACTTTCTGGCTTAAAATAGAGCAGTTTTGGCCATTTGAAGAAATTTCTATTTTTAGTAATGGTGGCCATCTTGGATACAGGACGGCGCTGACGGACACAATTTTGAAAGGGGACCACCTAAGGATCATTTCAGCAAAGTTTGGTTGAGATTGACTCAGTAGTTTCAGAGGAGAAGATTTTTTTTTAATTCCATCCCCCCTTTTTCTAATTTGCATAATCGGTCAAAATCGGTAAAAGTTCAAAGTTCATAAAAAATCCGTAATATATGTTAAAAAGATCATCATTATGCTTATACAGTTCAAATTTGAGCACTTTCTGGCTTAAAATAGAGCAGTTTTGGCCATTTGAAGAAATTTCTATTTTTAATAATGGTGGCCATCTTGGATATAGGACGGCGCTGACGGACACAATTTTAAAAGGGGACCACCTAAGGATCATCTCAGCAAAGTTTGGTTGAAATTGGCTCAGTAGTTTCAGAGGAGAAGATTTTTTTTTAATTTCATCCCCCCTTTTTTTAAATTTCATAATCGGTCAAAATCGGTAAAAGTTCAAAGTTCATAAAAAATCCGTAATATATGTTAAAAAGCTCATCATTATGCTTATACAGTTCAAATTTGGGCACTTTCTGGCTTAAAATAGAACAGTTTTGGCCATTTGAAGAAATTTCTATTTTTAGTAATGGTGGCCATCTTGGATACAGGACGGCGCTGACGGACACAATTTTGAAAGGGGACCACCTAAGGATCATCTCAGCAAAGTTTGGTTGAGATTGGCTCAGTAGTTTCAGAGGAGAAGATTTTTTTTTTAATTTCATCCCCCCTTTTTTTAAATTTCATAATCGGTCAAAATCGGTAAAAGTTCAAAGTTCATAAAAAAATCCCGTAATATATGTTAAAAAGTTCATCATTATGCTTATACAGTTCAAATTTGGGCACTTTCTGGCTTAAAATAGAGCAGTTTTGACCATTTGAAGAAATTTCTATTTTTAGTAATGGCGGCCATCTTGGATACAGGACGGGGCTAATGGACACAATTTTGAAAGGGGACCACCTAAGGATCATTTCAGCAAAGTTTGGTTGAGATTGGTTCAGTAGTTTCAGAGGAGAAGATTTTTTTTTAATTTCATCTCCCCTTTTTTCTAATTTGCATAATCGGTCAAAATGGGTAATGGGATTTACTTCAAAATTGCAGGGTAGGTAGATCTTGATATGCTGCACATTTTTGCAATAAACTTAACATCTATCTCTAAATAGTTTTTGAAATATAAGACGAAAAGTATTAAAAGGAAAAAAAAAAATTGATGAAAAAGGGGCAATAACTCCAAGATGGGTAATCAAATTTACTTCAAAATTGCAGGGTAGGTAGATCTTGACATGCTGAGCATGTTTGCAGTTTCAACTTACCATCTGTCTGTTATAGTTTTTGAAATAAAGGACGAAAAGTATTAAAATTTTGAAAATTTGATGAAAAAAGGGAAATAACTCCAAAATGAGTAATGGGATTTACTTCAAAATTGCAGGGTAGGTAGATCTTAATATGCCGCACATTTTTGCAATTTAAAGTTAACCTTTATCTCTTATAGTTTTTGAAATATAAGACGAAAAGCATTAAAATTTTACAAATTTGATGAAAAAAGGGCAATAACTCCAAGATGGGTAATCAGATTTACTTCAAAATTGCAGGGTAGGTAGATCTTGATGTGCTGATCATTTTTACCCCATGTCAGATTTTTGATATTACTAACGGTTTTTGAGATATTACCAAAAACCTGCAATTTTACCATATGTTCTATTTTTAGTAACAGCGGCCATGTTGGTTGGTGCACGGCATCACCGGACACAATTTTGAAACTAGATACCCTAGTAATGATTCAGACCAAGTTTGGTTTCCATTGGTCTAGTACTTTCAGAGGAGAAGATTTTTGAAAAAGTTTACGACGTACGACGGACGACGACGACGGACGCCAAGTGATGAGAATAGCTCACATGACCCTTTGGGTCAGGTGAGCTAAAAATGTCGAAGTCATTCAGGCAGAAATAGTAGGTCACAGTGACCTACATTGTGTGCTGTGTTTTTAACTGTCCACGACAAACTCACAGGTAAAGTTTCATCAACCTGGACCAAGTAGTTTGTATACATTGGACCTAAACGCAAACGTTAAAGCAAAAATGTTGAAGTCATTCAGGCAGAAATAGTAGGTCACAGTGACCTATATTGTGTGCTGTGTTTTTAACTGTCCACGACAAACTCATATGTGAAGTTTCATCAACCTGGGCCAAGTAGTTTGTCTACATTGGACCTAAACGCAAACGTTAACATTGGACGCCGACGATGCACAGGTGACGACATAAGCTCTTCTGTACTTTGTACAGGTGAGCTAAAAATGACTTTTTTCAAGACAACATTTCTCTCTAAATATTGGATCAGAAGTTCTCAGATTGCAGGATTTTGCCCAAATAATACTAAAATTTTACCCACAAAATAAAAATCCATGTTGACTTTCACTCTGAACATTTTGAATTTCGTCATTTCCGGCCTCACTATTTGGATGTCGATACCATATTTGGCGATTAAGGCGTGAATGTTTACATCAGCCGTCGTAAGCATCGTAGTAAGAAATACCATATTTAGAAAAGCTCCGCCTTCCGTAGTTTCCGGTTATGACAAACGATCGATAAATTTGAACAAGGTTGTTGCTACCTTTGAAAAGCATATATTTCTCAGCCAAACCGATTTAACAAGGACTGGGATCATCAGTAATAGTTATAATGAAATGTTTGAAGCGTAAATAGTGAGTTTTTATGTTTCAACTGCAACTTTTTTTTTGCTCCACTGTGACCAATGGGATCGCGTTGTAGCTGTCGAGACACAAGTTTGTCACAGGAGCTACATTATTGCAGCTAAAGTCAACCCCTGTGGCTGCCCCGACTCTTCGTCGCGGGGGCACAAAAAACACAGAATAAATCAGATCAGACAGCTTTTTACTAATTACTAAATTTGGGCGGGGTAACTTCAGACAGATCGCAAAGCATTGTTTCGAATTATTGCCATTAACTTCTCCCAGAAGTCTCCTTCCCCCACTTCTCCCTCTGAGCTCCCTCTTTCATTTATTTATTGTTACATTTTTTACTTTATTATCTATTGCCTGTTTATTTAGTTCAACTTAGATACAATAACGTAACCCTCAGTCCGCTTGTGTTCCAGTGAGAAGCACAAGTGGACTGAGGGTTACGTTATTGTATCTAAGTTCAACTGTGGAATTTTGCTAGATTTTGTTGGGTTATAATGCATTAACCTTTATCTGTTAATTATTGAACTTTTAAAAATTATAATGCTTTTTGTCTTTGTTCAATGTGAATATTTTTGTGGCTAAGCGAAATTACTTTATATTAGCCACGTTGGCTAATGCAAAAAACTGTCTACCGCTAACAGACAAGCCTATCACCAATATGGCGTGGGTTCGCACACGGCTTTGTAAATGACAAAAAAGGATGCACTAGCAGCCGCAAGCGATAAAGTTTACCAGTTGCTTGCCCATGGTCAATGGTTCTCTCCAGCTTCTTCCAACACTAAAACTGGTCGTCATGATATAGCGGAAAATGGCGTTAAAACATCAAAAATCAATCAACCAAAACCTATACCAATGCAATACTATTAGGCTAGCGGTACAAATATGGAAATATGCAAATTTTGGGTTTTGCTTTGAACAGCTTGTACTGAAAATATGTCTTAAAGATCAACAACATCATCAGTACAACAACAAAAAACTGACATAGTGGATCTTCATATAGTAACATGTACGTTTTCATCTGTAAAAATCGATTAATATCACGTTTGTTGTTTGTGAGTGAAAACGTTCACAATTTCCGTTAAAATGGCGGACGCTCATTATTTACTACACAAATATTGTCGTATTGGGATATACAGCTCAATACATGAACAATCATTAATGGAACTTGAAAGATAATGTCATTCTCTCCGCAAACTTACTTCTGCAGATGGATTTTTTGTTCTATTTTCCCACAAAAAATCTAATCTAAATGAACTAGCACACCTCGACACAAATGAGGTTATTGTATCCATCAGATGTATTGAGGAATTTGATTGGTCAATCAAAATGTAATGACGGTTGGGTACCGTTTGATTAGAATAATACACGTAACTCTTGTATCAAATTTGAGCATGCACACTAAATGTCGACACTCGTATCCTACATTTGTAACCGAACAATTAGAAGCAAACAAATATGACCAGCATTGCTATTGATGTACACTCACGGGTCAAAAGTATTTCCCCACTAAGATATTTCCCTATATATTTCATAATATGGATTAGGCAAAGCCTACAGGCGAGCATCGCATCTACGCATAAACATGTACATGTATTTTACTAGTCTATAATTATGAGTCCACAGTCTCTTGAAGTTCCAAAAATAAAAAAATAAATAAGAAAAACATTTTTTTTTTTTTTTTTTTTTTTTTTTAAACTTCAAGTGACTGTGAAGAGTCTTTCCTCACTAAGATATTTCCCTATATATTTCATATAAAACCACTTATTTTCATAACATTCTCATGAAGTCATTCCTTATCTGATTTTCATGAAATTTTCAACATTAAACGCAGAAATAAATATAGTTTCTTCTTCGTATAATTTTCAAATAATTTTATTTCTACTTTCTCTTAAGAATTGATTTAAAAATAAAGTTTAATTTTTTCACCAAATCTTACTCTATATTCATATAAAATTGTGACGTCAAGAATTTACATTTGTGTTTAAATCATAAATGCTTGTAAATAAAAGTTCGAAAAAATTACATGTTTGAAGATATTAAAATAAATTCTAATAATTCTACTATTAAAGGTGAAAATTTCATGAAAATCGGCTAAGGAATGACTTCATGAGAATGTTATGAAAATAAGTGGTTTTATATGAAATATATAGGGAAATATCTTAGTGAGGAAATACTTTTGATCCGTGAGTGTAGCTATGTAAGAGGTACACACAAAATAAACGTGACCTGATAATATTAGTATATGTGTGCTGACCCAGAGAACAATGCATTATTTAACTCTAGGCCACTGAACAAACCCGTATTTTATGTATATGGAACTATTTTATTGTGTTATGTCATAATCATATATAAATCAATATTGAATCATTGTGTGAAATTAAATGTAATTATTCTGCTCTTCGGCTGGGTTTCTTAATTGACAATAAAATATTTGTATTAATCTCTTGTCTTTTTATTTGACACTATTTAGAGGTCATGCTCGACTAAAAATAAAACTTTTTGTTTTGTATTTGAATTTGGGTTCAAAGTAAAAAACATAGGTAAAATTGCATACTGTCTACCTAATATATGCATTAAAATAAAAATAATAAAAATGTGCATTAACAAGATCGGCTAAAAATGGCGTTAATGCCAATTATTTCAGTTTTTACAGTGTTGATGTGAATTGTATCAAAATAAATCACTACTTTATTAGTAGAGAACACCAGAAAGTAGGGGGAAGCTTTAGGGTAGCAAAGTAGTGGACAAGTGTCAGGAGAGTCCCAAAAAGTGTGTGTGTGTGTGTGTGTGTGCGCGTGTGCGTGTGCGTGTGTGTGTGTGTGTGTTTGGGAGGGGGGTGCAACCTTCATTAGAGGGCCGAAATTGTGAGGAAGGGAGATAACTAAACTGGAAAGCAAACAAATAATAATAAGTTATCTATATCTTAAATAAAAGTCGTTTGGTTTCAAAACATACCCTTCTATCACAGGCACTTGTTTCTGGTAAAAAAAAATAGTAATTACTTATTATATTAGTATCTAGGTATATATTTTTTTTTACCAGAAACAAGTGCCTGTGCCTTCTAGATCTCATTTTTTGGGGTTAAGGATACTATGTGTAAAAATACAATTTTCTAATTTTTGCCCCACACACACACATTTGTCAAAGTGGGGTCATATGTCCCCTTGACTGCTCCGTTCCCTACGCAGTGTTGAAATCTGTTAATTTTATTTGAAAATGAAAAGACTTGTGTTACTCGAGTTTTCTAATGGAACGCTACCTTTAGGTCAATATTTATTCCGAAATTTTCTGCGGAATACCTCTTGAATTAACATGTGGACAAGCACTGACATCCTCTGCTGAAAACATGGCACAGCTGAAACCTGGTTGGAGTCGAGTTATAGATCCTCTTCATAAAGTTATGACAAACTTCCACATCAGACCAGTGAAATCAATGAAATTTGTTTTTGATCCATACCATCCAAATGTCAGATCAATGAGGTTCATTATTTTCTTTTTACTTTGAAGCAATGCAGGGCACTAACTAAGTTGACTTACTAACTACTAAGTCTAAGACAAGTCACAACACTTAAAACTAAAAGTTACTTTACTCAAGGATTTATATAGTAGAAAGGATACGAATCTCGTATTTTCTCGCTTTATCTCGCGTGGCAAGGTTTTATGCTACAACAGAGCAAAAATTAATTAATTTATTTTGAAATGCCTTGAGAAATCGTAGGAAAATCAACCAATTACACCAAAGTTTGTGTTATACATTGTCAATATACTACACTACACAAAGCAATCCTTGGATTTGCCGATATACATGTAGGTTCAATGGAAAAGTTTTTGGGATTTTTTTCTGTATTGCCCCTCGTACACGTAAAATAAAATAAAAAGTACAGTAGTTTCATACATCTAAAAACATATTAAAAATGATAAAACAAAGAAACCAATCGCACCAAGTTTTGTTCTATATATCGAATACACATTTATACAATAGACAATAGACAATATTTTATTTGCACGAACACATTTACAATAAATGGTTATGGCATAAACTGAAACAATACAGAATAACAGACTCATGGAATGACAGTAGTATTTAGTGCTATATTAAAATAGCCACAGTTTCTAAATGGCCTTTCTCATTAAGAAACAATCATTTAAAAAATTGACTGTAATTTTAAGAGTGACCGGCAAACTGCTATTAAAAAGTAAAGACATGTGTCTTAATGAAATATTTGAGTTAACTATTTTAATGTTAACTTTTTGTAAGAATGTTTTTCTTAAAGATATATAATGTGGACAAGTTGAAAAGAAATGATATTCGTTCTCACCTTCTCCTGTATCACATGACAGGCAGACACGATTCTGTCTCTATATTTGATTAACGACCTTTTTCAATGGCTAGAGAATGAGCACTAAGCCGAAATTTGCTCAGCAAAGATCTATCTGATTTTAATTTACAGATATCAATGCATGGGGGTCTTTCACCACTTTTATGAATTTCTCGAAAAACTTTTCACACACATTAATCAAGATATTCATATTCTGTTTAGCCTGAGGCTGATCTTGAATCCTTTGTTGAATGCTATTAATATGAAATTTACTATTATTTGTGTTAAAGTTAAGATGTCCAATTCCTAACTTATTAATCCACTCTTTTATAGTGGTTACCCATTTATTGTTTTTTTCTGTATTTATATAAATTTTATTTACAAGTGTATTTGGGGAGTTAACTATGTAAACAAGGAAGTTTATTGATTTCTAAATAGGCCACCCCCATTTCCGCCCAGAACGCCGCCATTTTGACTAATGATGGTAAACAATCCTTAATAAATAGAAATCGGGAGCAATGTTTTCAATAAAACTCCTATTCATTGAAAAATATTTATATTATCACAAAAATTATGGCTCCGCTTCAATATTCGGTATGATGCGAGAAGAGAGGAGTTTGAAATTTAAATTTGAGTTTTGACCGCCCATAATAGGCGGGATTATGAAGGTCAAAAGGGCAAATCAATTAATGTCAATTATTGATGAAATATGGCCATGGGTGATACATCTACAAAAAGTTGATACTTTATTAATGATTGGTATTTAGGACAAATATTTTCACTTTATACCTGTAATTATGGTTTTATATATTTACAAATACTGGTTTAAAATGTTGAAGCGATGAAAATTTCCACCATTGATCAAGGCACGTGCATCGTCAACGAATTGCACTATGGGTAATCTCACTTGTTCTTGCCACGCAACATTCTTACATACAATCTATGTTAAATCTCGCGAGATTCATATCCTTTCTACTATGTAAATCCTTGCTTTACTGTAAATAAAAATCTTGTTTTATATGGGCCTCGTGAGAACACTATTGACATTTTTTTCCATTTTATCTGTATCGCTAGATAAATTGATTGACACATAGATGTTCGCTTTAAGTTTAATCATGTTTATCAAAAATGCACAAAAACTGGAGAAGTTAAAACCATAACAAATCTTGGCACCCCTGATTTAGGTCAATCTTTGATGACTCCATAGCAGAACCAATGTGATTAAAATCACATCTCTCAATTGCTCCCCTTTACTGATATGTCACAGTGAGGGATACTGGAAGAAACCAACCGGTACTGGTCACATGCGAGCTTACCCTATGTCATGAATATTGAATGGTATGATAAATATGATGTTTAACACCACTTTCATTAATATCTCAGTTATATTGTGTCAATCAGTTTTAATGGTGGAGAGAACTACCGACCTGTCACAAGTCACTGACAAACTTTATCACATAATGTTGTATCGAGTATGCCTCACCATGAGCAGGATTCGAACTCACAGCTTTGGTGGTACACACTGATTGCACATGTAGTTGTAAATCCAACTACCATATAATCACGACTACTATTAATTACTGAATTAGGCACAATGAAAGTTATTTTCCATTGTAAACAATAACTTTTTAACTGAATCCATAATTTTGTTTTGGGGTTTATTTCAGAGAATCATTGTTCCTGTTGAAATTACCAAAGATTATTAAGACAAATTTAAACTGTTCAACAAAAGTAGATATAAAATCTGATAGATGTGAACCAGAAATTCAAATATCATTTAGTAAGTATAGTTCTCTTCATTATTGTGTAGTTCATAAATATCTTACCTCCTCAGGAGTGTAATAGTTACCATGTTCATCTTGAGTAATGAAGATTATGGATTTGATCTCTGGTCTGGTCAATCCAAAGAATATAAAAGTGATATTGGCCTCTTCCACACTAAGGATGCAGTGTCAAGAAATATATGAGCAGACACTAATTGGCTCTGCATCAGCTCTGAAAATGTTTCAAAGTTGAGCAACATATCTTCCTGTACTAGTTGCAAAAAGCTAGTACTAATTGAAGAAACAGGCTGTCACAATATAGTCTGAATGCCATTATGTGCATTGTGAAAGAAGGGAAAGAGACCCTGACAGACAATGATCTAGATAAACTTGTTGACAGACAATGATCTAGATAAACTTGTTGACAGACAATGATCTAGATAAACTTGTTGAAATGTTTAAAGAACAGCACAAGTGAAAACTTGACTTGTTAACAATGTTTTCAACTTCTGAGGGACAGTGTGTATCAGTGACCGGTAGTGAGTCGGAAGCAAAAACAGTTTCAGTAGCTTTATAAACGTCATTAACCTCATTGCTCTCTGCAGTAAAAATTTGTTTACATCCAAAGGTTTCAAGTTTCCTTATCATCATTTCTGGTTAATTTTTTAACATAATGCTTAGAATTGTGTGACATCGTGACATTTATATTTTTAACTGTAAAACTCAATTTGGCATATTCGTGTATTCCGCTGCATCAATTGTTTTCCTTTTTTAATTGCCAGTGAATCGACCAGATATCAAACAATGTAAATCACAGGACATATTTACAATCTTTATATAAAATTTATTTCAATAAACATCTTTGAATATAAAATTTATTCCAAATACATGTACTACAATTTCCGCTTTCATTTTTCTGACGTATAGAAAACAGGACCTACCAGTAGTTTTTGTGCTGCAGGATATTAACCTCTCGAAACGGAACGTTACCTATGAATGATCATTGGATAAAAGTTTCTGATGTTGATTGAAAATATAAAATGACAACCACCACAGGACATAGCTAACACTGGACTCGGTGGGAAAATGTTTAAAAAAAATCTTTTCAGATACTACAAAACCGAATAAATCCAAAATGTATATAAGTCATCATTGAATGATGAATCAATAATTTCTACATGTCGTGTAGCTGAGTGATTATACATATCTTTATTTCTGATAACCATTATTAATACAATGTTATACAGATAACATATTTAATTACATAATAACAAAACATCAAATGGACCTCTGGTTTTATTTTTCAGATCATGTGACAGACCATATTCATATTGTCTCCTTTTTGTTTAATTTCAGTTGATGATCATCAACTTCTCTTCAAGACAGCAAATTTAACAACTTTAGACATTTTAGAAAAGTTCAGGGAATTATGTGATGCCAAGGACCCTAAGAAAGATGAACCAGTCAATCTACTTACTATGAAAAAAGATGCAAAGAAGAGGAAAAAATAGCATGTGTATGGAATAGAAGGGGCAGACAACTTGTACTTGGCTGTATGATTATGTGTGAATGTGGTCTTAAATATATAAAGTTTTGTTGAAATTTTTAATTAGTTTTCTTTCAATGATTTGTTATACAGTTCCTAAATAATGTAATGATATATTAAAAAAATCCTAAGTACACATTTTATACCATAAAGAGCTCGCCGACACTCGCATAATAAAACTAAGGTCAATCTCCCTCAGGTATTTGGGGTTCAAACTCACAACTTATAGGCAGTGATTGCACAGGTATTTGTAAATCCAGCTACCATACAATCATGACCACGATGACCCCAGCAATTTACAGACATTTCACCAAAACCCTCAAGATTTAAAGTACCGGTAGATATCAAGTATTTTCTTGTCTTCCAAAGAAGTTGCAGTTCCAGGTCCATCTCAGAGCAGTTTGACTGTGTGATTGCTTTTTAATACCAAATGAGCAATTGTTTGACGAGATGATGATAATGTCCGCCTTGTACTAGAGCAAAATGCTGAAAAAACAGTCCGTGGATAGACATGTCAACCCACTCGGACACATTATCCTAATTCCAAGACATTGGTCTTACCTCTTAATGCCGAGTACATAGCGGAGAAACAGCAAATACCAATGTTATAGTTTTTTGTTTTACCTGACCAGGGCTTGAACCCACCCATTACTGCACTTGATGCTAACAATTACACCACAGATGCGGTTCAGAACATGGTAGTGTATTGGTTAATTTATAAATAACAACATGACCTATATTTTATTTTGTTTTTATTTCAAACATTTAAGAATAAAATTTTACAATATATAAATCTAATTTGGAACACCTCATGATCATTCCTTATATAACACAGCAAAAAAATAACAAGAAATAAATAAAAAGAGTTTTGTGGTTTAATTTGACAATAACTTGGTAAAAATGAGAAATGTAGGCAAAAATTAGGTGTATGGTAAGGTCTTGTGTGTGTGTGTTTGTTATAAAGATTACCATTAAAAAAAATTAAAGTATAATCCCCCCCCCCCCTAAATTAGGTTGTACTAATGAGTGTAAAAAAATAAATGTCTTCCAATTTTATTATACAAAGGGTTCCTATTTGAGAGAACACCAAACTTTGACAAATGGTTGAAAAATACTATTTTCCCATGTGGAGCACAGCAGTAGACGGATATAAGGGATAAAAGATACAGAATTTTCTAGGGACATACCATTTCACTTTTTTGGGGGGTAGAGGAGGGCCTATGCTTTTTTCACCCTGGTCAGAATTTTGTTTCCACATGAAATAATTTTTGTTTTGAAATAAAGTAATGTTTCTTCAAATCTCACCAAAATTTCTTGTTGAAAACTGCAGGTTCAGATTATTATATTTTAATTTTTTCATTTTTCAGGTAAAAATTATTTTTTCTACAAAATTTGGTGACAATTTTTTTTCAACAAAAAAAAAGCATAGCCCCCTCCTGAAAGTTAAATGGTCATTGTGGAATATGTCCTATCACACTTGGTATCCACACATTATCTATAGTACCTTACATCAAATTTCCACCAAACTTGATCCGTTTTTGTGTTTTGGGGGGGAGGAGTCAGAATCAAACTAATGCTTCACTGTGGTCGATTTTTACATTAACAAGAAAAAAGCTCTTTTTTTCAACATATTTGCTATTAAAATATGCATCGTTGTTTGTGACAACTAATTCGTTTGATATTTGTAAACTTTTTACACAAATTTACAGCAGGCTTCACCTTTGACATTGGTCGATGTTAATAAATAATATATACATCTTCTGTAAAAATAAAAATATGAATAATGATTTTTTTTCTTCAATTTAGCGGTAATGTATTGGGAATGTTTATTTTGTATTTAAGATACACATTATTAACCTAATGGGAGCCCTTTGGTCGTTTCTTTGTCTATTTGTAACCTTGTAATGTGATGTCAGGCATAATGATGACAGTATTTGTAAGATTACTTCACCTGTATTTGGTTTTCTTGTTGATAACTCTGCATCTGGGAAACAATAAAGGACGAAGTCCTTTTAACGGTAGGCTGTCCGATTTTTCCTCCTTTCTATATTGATAGCCAAATATCTGTTCACCAGAAGTTAAAAAAAATAGATCAATTGATATTTAGAAATGCAAAAGAAATATATTTCAATGAAAAATTCCCAATTCATTAATTATTTACTCTATGCAAAATCGAAATAAACTTGAAATAAAATTTTAATAAAAAAAAATCTCTTTCTACGAAACTCTCGACGGAAGAGCGGCATAGGTAAAATGAACGGAACAGCCATAACAAATCGGTTACAAAATTTATTCAAAATAAAAGATAATAACTTATACGGATCATCGTATTATTGAAATTTTAGGACTTCATCCTTCAAACAGGTTGCCTGTCTCGTAATATTCTATACACCAAATAACATTAAAACAACAAAGATGCTCAGAATCATTAATTGTATCATGGGAAAAATTACAAAAAAATCTATAATATATAAATTACTGTAATACATAAAAAAAACATTGTTAAAAAAATTATAGAAATTAAAATGTATAGTCAAATTAAATATTTATTTTGATTTTTAAAGCTCTACAGCCGTATAGTTACATTTATTTTCTCCAAAAGGAAATCATTGGCATAATACGTTACTGGTTATGGTGAATAACTTGCAACAATATTTCAGTTATATCATGGGGGGGGGGGGGGGGGGGGGGGGGTTCAGTTTTAGTGGTGGAGGAAACCAAAGTAACTGGGAAAAACAACTGACCTGTAGTTACTGACAAACTTTATCACATATTGTTGTATTGAATACACATCGCCATCAACTGGGTTTCAACACAACTTTAGTAGTGATAGGTACTGACTGCACAGGTAGTTGTAAATCCACGACAGCCCCTAATATATGTTACTGTAATAAATAAATTACTTTATAGTGATTGGTCCCTGAATACAAAATACTCTAATGAACAATGTAGAATTTATTTATGAAATACTAAATCCATTCTATTTAGAAGTTTGCGTTATTGTCAGAAGGATTCCGTCAACTAGAACCATTTTGTCTACAGACAGATAGACAACAACGACACTCACAACAAACCCATAACACATTTTTTGAGGTTGTAAAATAGAAATAATAAAGTGTCGCTCACCTGTCGGACCAACCAGAAACAAGAATTGCCTATGGTGGCCATGTTTGTTAACGGATTGGGACGAAATGAGTAATCTTCATAGAGAACCTTCCATAGATAATTCCTATCAAATTTCGGTTCATTTGGCCAAGCGGTTTCAGAGGAGAAGATTAAAATGTAAAAAGTTAACAGACGACGGACGCCAAGTCTGGGCAAAAGTTCACTTTGCCTTTGGCAAGGTGAGCTAAAGAAAGATCTAACAGACTACTAATTTGAATAAAGCTAATTGTAATAAAAACAGAACCATCTTGAAACACTACCTGTATTGCCAGCACACAGTAATTTTTTTTTTTCAAGTCTTTTAATACAATAAATAAAACCAATGGTTGAGTTTGACATTGTTACAATTCTGGAAAATATCAAACATTTTGCATTATTAAAGTTAATTGTCCAAGTCGGGTAGACTTTTTATACAATAAATAAAACCAATAGCTATGTTAGACTTCATTACAACTCTGTTAAATTTCAAATGTATTGTATTACCGTATTTAGGGTTGTATAATGCGCAGGATTTTGCCCAGATTCTTTATTTGGTAGGAGGTGTGCGCATTATAAACAGGAACAATGTGTTTCACTCTTTCCCAGACCGGGAAATCACATGTCCGCCAATAAAACCCAATATATTTAATATTTTGTAACTTTATTGAAGATGAAAAGAGATAAATGGTTCTAAAATTCTCCCAGCAAATGAAACATGCTCAAAGGACTGAAAAATATATACGACTGATATTTAATTCTTACATTTCCGACGCATTATAGACACGAACTAATTTTTTCTGGAGATTTTCAAGACCAAGAGGGGGTGCGCATTATGCAACCCTAAATACAGTATTAAAGTTAATAGTCATTTTATCTTCAGCATTAATTTATATATTTATATACATAATTAAATTTTCTGTCAAGTTGAAGAAAACACTAAAATTTAATACACAGATAGAATATCTAAAAATTGTTATTCAATTATTAACATTCTTTGCACAATTTTTTTTCTATGAAATTTAAGGTCAAAATGTTTTAAAAAAAATCATCGTAAATCAACAGGATGAACACAGTAACAGCTTATATAATGATTACAGTTAGGGACTGACCATTTAATTTTTAGGTGGGACTAGCTGCAATAATGTAGCTCCTGTGACAAACTTGTGTCTCGGCAGAGCTACAACGCGGTCCCATTCGTCACAATGGAGCAAAAAAAAAGTTGCAGTTGAAACATAAAAACTCACTATTTACGCTTCAAACATTTCATTATAGCAATTACTGATGATCCCAGTCCTTGTTAAATCGGTTTGGCTGAGAAATGTATGCTTTTCAAAGTTAGCAACAACCTTGTTCAAATTTATCGATCGTTTTCCATAACTGGAAACTACGGAAGGCGGAGCTTTTCTAAATATGGTATTTCTTATTACAAGCTGATGTAAACATTCCAATCGTAACTACTCGGCCATTCTCGCTACCCTGTTATTTGCAGGGTAGCGAGAATGGCCGAGTAGTTACGATTGGTAAACATTCACGCCTCAATCGCCAAATATGGTATCGACATCCAAATAGTGAGGCCGGAAATGACGAAATTCAAAATTTTCAAAGAGGAGATTTTTATTTTGTGGGAATTACATTCTAAAATACTGGTAGGTGATAAAAACTTGTTATAATAATGGACAAAAGGAAAGGTTATGTCTTATTATTGATAAATGCAGGCGTCAGAAGCTCTGTAAGCGAGCGCAAAAAATCTCGGCGGCTGCTCCATTACGTGTAATGGCATCCCGTTATAACCCTTGCGAGTAAGCGAGCATTTAGGGTTTTATTATTAGAACTAGGTGGGACAGGCTATGTTTTTCCCGAGCCATGAAAGTCAATACATGTATATGTATATATTTTTTATTTTACCAAAATATTTCATTGAAAACTGCAAGGTTAGACATTTTATTTATTGCAAACTTTTGCGTAAATGGATTTTTTCCATAATATTTGGAGACATAATTAAAATAAAAAACATAGTCCCTAAAAGTTAGATGGTCATTAACTTGTGGCCCACAACAGGCTCAAATACAGACACAAAAGTCATGTTACCAGGCTGGTATCAAAATTAATTAGCACTAAATATTATAAACAGTAGAAGAGTTATATGTTAGATTCTTTGTCTGGAATTTTTTTTAAAATTTATACTGCTGTTTATAACATTGTTCCAAGCAAAGAATGGAATTTCTAAAAAAAATATATATCATAAATGCATATTTTAAGACTTGAAAAGGAATTTGGTTCTAGAGTGAATATCAACAACTCCTTAAAATGGCATCAACAAAAAATCAATTTAAATCGGTAAGAAATCTGTGTTGAAATACAATAATTTGTCAAACAGACTGAAATTTTACTTTATAAATAAAATGTTCTGGTCAAGTATCATACAAACAAGAAAATCCTCTATTGGTTAAAAGGTGGGTACAATAAACAAGATAACAATGAGATTACATTAAATAGATTTGGCACAGAGTTATGAGTCGTTGTAAAAGTATATATTTCCTCTGATCTCTGATTGATGTATACAAATTATTCCACAGTCAATTCTTGTCAATTTTTTTTATTTTTTCATCAACAAAAGCAAAAAAGCAATTATTTTTAGAAGTATGTTTGTCAAATCCTCATTATTTAAACACAACTTTAAATTATTTGCTCGATACAACATTATACATGTGTTAAATTTTGTCAGCGACTTGCGGCAGGTCGTTGGTTTTCTCCATGTTCTCTGGTTTCCTGCACCAATAAAACTGACCGCTACGATATAACTCAAATATTATTGAAAGTGGCGTTAAACACCATAACCCAACACCCCCTAAATTATTTGTCTACAAAAGTACTATACATGTAATTGTGTTATGTACAAAATTAATTCAGTTTTGGATTTAACCTGTGTATTTTCAAATTCAATTCTACTTTTGTTAATAAAAAAGATTATCGAAATCGGACATGAATTGATATCGAAATAATTTATTTTCTAAACATAGTTTTATATGAAAATTGGAAACGCTTAAATACAAATGTCCTTTTATTCACTGTCTGTAGATCTAGATTTCATGGCTGAATATCACAAAAAAAAAGTGCATTACACAAAAAATCACGAATCAGAAAAAATGGATACTTTTACTAGTTTATAATCTACTTCTAATCTACAAAATAATAATATCATGATTCTAATGAGTAAACAAACATTAACGAGAACAAGTTAACATAGTTTTCACGACATTACGGCCACCAATTGCCTTCAGTATACAACATAATGTACTTTTCATCGACCATGACCAGTAGTATAAGTGAAAAATAAAAGTACCAGTATAAAACTATACTGATAAAGAGGTTTGGGTTCAAAAGGTCATGAAGACAAGTTCTTCTTAACCATGACAATATTTGATCTTCACCCAAAGGTACTAATCACATGAGAACTATTTAAACAAGTGAAGACATGCACCAGGTTCGTGTCCCAGTTGAAGGGAACAATGATCTTCCTTAAATATATCTGAGTATTTGTATTACATAGGTTCAATTAAGCTGAAATCTAGCTAGGATATTTTTAATGGTCAGAATCTGGACTTGATTAGTAATCAAAATCTGGACTAAATCAGTAATCAAAATCTGGACTAAATCAGTAATAAAAATCTGGACTAAATCAGTAATAAAAATCTGGACTAAATCAGTAATAAAAATCTCGACTAAATCAGTAATCAAAATCTCGACTAAATCAGTAATCAAAATCTGGACTAAATCAGTAATCAAAATCTGGACTAAATCAGTAATCAAAATCTGGACTAAATCAGTAATCAAAATCTGGACTAAATCAGTAATCAAAATCTAGACTAAATCAGTAATAAAAATCTGGACTAAATCAGTAATAAAAATCTGGACTAAATCAGTAATAAAAATCTCGACTAAATCAGTAATCAAAATCTCGACTAAATCAGTAATCAAAATCTGGACTAAATCAGCTATCAAAATCTGAACTAAATCAGTAATCAAAATCTGGACTAAATCAGCTATCAAAATCTGAACTAAATCAGTAATCAAAATCTGGACTAAATCAGCTATCAAAATCTGAACTAAATCAGTAATCAAAATCTGGACTAAATCAGTAATCAAAATCTGGACTAAATCAGTAATCAAAATCTGGACTAAATCAGTAATCAAAATCTAGACTAAATCAGTAATCAAAATCTGGACTAAATCAGTAATCAAAATCTGAACTAAATCAGTAATCAAAATCTGGACTAAATCAGTAATCAAAATCTAGACTAAATCAGTAATCAAAATCTAGACTAAATCAGTAATCAAAATCTAGACTAAATCAGTAATCAAAATCTAGACTAAATCAGTAATCAAAATCTCGACTTTAATAGTCCTTCTGTGGGGGAAGGGTACATAATAACACCAAAACCCCCCGCCTACAGGTGTGTAAGGGACATAATTTTCACTGGGAGATATCTAAGAGTTCACGATAACAAGGTTTAAAGTACTGGTATTATTAACGTTACTATAGCAACCTTAATACTATTAAATGGTGGCACTTCCTGTTCCCAAGAAAAAGCAACATAAAAAATAAATTAGCACTAGCAACATAAATCACAAAATGCGTCATAGATTAAATAACTGTTAGCAATTTAAAAAAAAAATAGTGATATGTTTCATCAATAATAACATTCAATTATAGACAATTGGTTCAAAAAGATGAATAAATAAACACCTTGAAAATGTAAGAAAAAATGTTAGAAATAGATTTGATTGATAAAAAATTGTAGGTGCAGTTATTGAATAGTAAGATATTAAATAAGATTTAAATTTATAAAATATCCTATTGTGATATAACTAAATTTTGTATTATATGCATATTTAAAAATAATAAATAGATGTGATATAGACTGTTTTACTTCTATAAAACCTCCAAATATAATCAATTTTTTATTATCCATCTATGTTAAAACGACCATTTTCTTTGATTACCAGATATTTATTTAATATGGAATGAAGGAATTTTTTCCTCTTTTTTAAATATTTTTAGAAAATTTCTTAAACTAGTTGGAAGATACTTGTATATACCATACAATGTACAGTATATGTTAAGAAAAATATTTTAAAAAACGCTTATTTTTTATGTCGTCTTTTGTTGTGCATAATACACATTGGTGTATTGTATGCACTCCTTTCTACTCCCACAAATCTCGGGGAAAATGTAATGTTAAATAAATACACACACTTTTTTTTAAATCACGGCAAACATGCTGCTTCAATAGTTAAAATATCATTATATAATTATTTTTGAGATTTTATAGAAACAGACTACACACTTATGTCATGGTTCTAAATTAAGACACAAATACAAACATATTATACATGTAAATGTATGTACACAGGGCCTTGTCACTATCCACTTAAATATACTATCAATGCATAAACATGTACAAGGGCAGACACATTTTTTACCCCCGCTCACTTCAAGTCGTGTTTGTTTTTTAAATTCCTTCTAATATATTCAACTCCCAAGACCTTATTCTTTTCAAAAAATATCATGACCTCCCCTTGACTACCTCTTGTGAAGGCGCAGCGGTCGTTTTTGTCAGGAATTCGCCTGAGTAGAGAACTCCATGGACCCAAAGTGAAAGGAACAGCGCCACCTATAAAAAAAACGGAAGTTCGGAACTCTCTGGGTTTTAGCTTTGAGGTAAGGAAAATACCGTTAAGATTCAAACAACATTAAATGAGCGGGACAATTTGAATCTTAACGGTGTTCACCCTTGTACATGTTTATGCATTGATAGTATATTTACGTGGATAGTGACAAAGCCCTGTGGTATGTACATGTAAATTTATGTACATCTAAATGTCTGATTGATTGATTGGTGTTTAAACGTCCAGCGAGCAATTTTTCAGCTATATTCAGGACGATCTAAATGTCTGTAATTTCTACTAAGCATTCAAATGCTTAATTACTCTTCGTAGCACTACAGTCAAAGAAAACATGAACAGACACTGGAACAATGAAAGGGGTAACATAACCCACTTCGACTGTAAAATTGAGACATCATACACACATATTTGATTGTCTTAAACTATGAAGCCTTTATACAGGACAATTATTATTTTGCCAACCCTTGCTGTATGGGTTAGGGTTAGGGTTATGGTGTTTAATGCCACGTTCAACAATATTTCAGTTATATCGTGGTTGTCAGTTTTATTGGTGTAGGAAACCAGAGTACCCAGAGAAAACCACCAACCTGCCACAAGTCACTGACAAACTTTATCACATGATGTTGTATCAAGTACACCTTGCCATGAGCGGTATTCTAACTCACAACTTTAGTGGTGACAGGCACTGATTGTACAGGTAGTTGTAAATCCAACTACCATACGATCACGACTACGTCTTGCTGTATGATGACCACAGTTATGATGAAAAACTTTTAAAATAATGAGTGACATGTGATGTTCTACATAAAAATAAAGTATAATATTTAAATCTCTCATGATGTTCTACATACAAATAAAGTTTAATATTTAAATCTTTCCTGATGTTCTACATACAAATAAAGTTTAATATTTAAATCTCCGCGATGCCCTACATACAAATATCACATTAACAATTCTAAATCACAGTCTAAAACAATAATATACTACACACTGAGTTATTACACAATATATGTATGTGTAGTGGAATGTGTGAACTGATCAAGTCTGACATGAGGTATATTTATATCAAGCGCAGTCAAACTTTTATTCAATGATCATTCTAGGGACAAATGGAAAATGACTGCATAAGGAATGTGACCACTTATTTAGGATCTGTTGATTCGCATTATAAGTTCTGAGTCATAATGATTCATGTTTTAACTATTTTTGGAAGGTGATAAATTGGAAAAAAATGGCTGTGGCGTTGTAATGATTTTACGCTAGAGTGTTTTCTTTTAACAATGTACAGTTAATTTTGTTAATCATTTAATAGTTTTCTGCCTTAATTAGTACAATCATTTATTGAGACCACTTTGAAAGCTAAATTACAGATCAATTTTCAGTCTTCATTGATACTGATACCATGGGATAAACTTTGATCATTGATACTGATATCATGGGATAAACTTTGATCATTGATCGAGTTAGTGAGATGATCACTTATTTGAGTTACAATAACAAATAAATCAGGTCAGGAGGATTTTAAACTGGTCGCTGACAGTAGGCTGTTTTTGTAATTGATTATCCTTTAAATATGGCAGCCTAATTAATGAAATAGAAAACAAACTACTGAACAAATCACTCATAGTAAAACATTACTAAATACAATAGGACAAAAATCAAAAGAAAACACATAATTTCTGTATCGTATCCATGACGATGACTCAGTGTGTAGTATTTACTATAACAACATAGAGACATTTATAGTTTGTAATCTCAGCGTTTATTCTGTAATTCTTTTGGTCTTTAGACGTATCTTCGTCTATCCCACTTGTCCACTAGCCTTTAGTTGTTTTAGAGCGTTATTTACACGTACTGTCAGTCTGTTCTCAAAGTCATAATCTTTATATGTATCCTGAAATCAGATAAATAAAATATTTACACGTAGTGAAAATTGTTTGAACAAATTTTAAATGTGATTAACGTTTATTGTTCTCCACTTTTATGTTCCGTCATTTTATTTCTATATCTTCCAAGAAAAATAAAACTGACTTCAGTAAATTTGCAAAATCAGTTGCATTATTTTCCCAAAAAACATTTGCAAAGCTAAGAGTTGTTTGAAGTCGAATCTACATTTATATGCATTTCTCATAGTATCTGGTAGTTAAGAAGGTGGAACTTAAAAAGGTGGAGTTGAGAATATAGGCATTTATTCCTTTTAAGGATGTAAATATAAAAATGAGTGAGCGAGTTATTGTTGCTTAACGCCAATTTTTCAGCTACATCATGGCGAGAACAAATTTTCAATGAGATTATGATGAAGTCCGCTTTGTACTAGACCAACACGCTTAGTTGAATTTTTATAGTGCTAGCTCACTGAAACAACAGTCCGCAGATCGACATGTCTCCCCACTCGGACACATTATCCTGATTCCGGGCCAACCATTCTTTGCTCTTTTTCCTTAATGCTGCATACAGAGCAGAGAAGCAACAAATACCAATTTTATAGTCTTTGTTTTGACCTAATCGGGACTCAAACCCACAATATACAGCACTCAAGGTGAGCACGCTAATCATTACACCACTGGTTCAGATCACATACAAGTGACCCTAAGTCATGAATATCTAATGATATGATAAATACTAGTTATTACTTTTTCCGACCAATTAGATTGCTTGTAGCAAACAAAGCAGTTTAATTTTAATTTATTACACTTTCTTGGCCTCCTAAGCACCATTTTCATTGAACAGTAAAGATCATGACACTTGTTGTATTAGAACTAATTGCAAATTTACAATTCGTCTTCCTCATTCTACGACTTCCTGTGACTAAGACAATGATCAATTATATAAGGTAATCTGTTGCGTGTCTTATTACATAGAGAGGTGTGATGTGAGTCTGTGGTAACACAATAATGATTGATGCTTTTATTTTGCATGTGATCCGTAATGAAGTTTCCTCAGATTTCACACACCGCATCATATCAGTAAGGGGAGCAAGTAAGAGATCTGATTTTAATCAGATTACAACTTTGGTTGATAAACATCACTAATATATGTCCATCGATAGTTTGCTCTGTAAATACTAACCTTTATTTTCTGTAAAAGATCTTTAGCTTTCCCCTTTGACTGAAAAAAAACACATATTAGGCCATCATTATAAAGCTTTGGCTTGTGGTAACCCAACCAACCCATTAACATTTCCCCTAGCAAAAAGAAAAGGGACCGCCGTGGCCGTATGATAGTTGGATTTACAACTACCTATGCAATCAGTGCTTATCACCACTGATGTTGTGAGTTCAAATCTCGATCAGGACGAGGTGTACAACATTATGTGATAAAGTTTGTCAGTGACTTGCAACAGGTCGGTGGTTTCCTCCGGTTTCCTCCACCAATAAAACTGACCATCACAATATACCTGAAATATTGTTGAAAGTAGCATTAAACACCATCAAACAAACAAACCTACCAAAAATAATCAAGATATTAGCAAGTAGATGAGGGTTTACTCCTGTATCAGATATACTGCAGTCAAGATTAACTTGAAAATAATAACTGGTTAAGGAAATCTGCCACTGCCTGAAGCCCTTGTCATAATAATTTTTTTTTAAATGCTTCAAAATCAGATGAAAATAAAAATTGTGTATACGTGTACCTTATAACTATGTCAAATTTAGGCCCTTTTAGATCCATTTTCAAAATAAATAGCTATTCAAGTGAGGGGTATTTCAGATATATTCATTATGAAAAGCTTCGTTTTTGTTTACAAACTACAAATCATGCAGGACATAAAGTGGAACTTTATAGGGCTATTGAAGGATGTCTAGATTGCTGCATGTACATACATCAGGAGAATATTTCTTTCAAACGCGTCAAAAATTACTCTTGACAAACTGGTGTTCCTTATTTTGTCTTAAGTCTTTTTTGGGGGTAAATAAATAGTTTGTCTAAGATAAATATCTATCCAGTAGAATCAAATTGAAGAGAATACTACAACCCAACTTTGGGCCTTTAAGGTATTATCTTATTTAAGAATTGAATGCATTCTTTTGAAGTTTCATTGGGGTATGAAAGCGTTGAAAATGTAGTTCGATCAACGCTTTCATACCCCAATGAAACTTCAAAAGAATGCATTCAATTCTTATAATTATATTTAAATCACACCAAAATTTAATATATTTGAATTTTTCGTTGTGAATTTTACTTGTGTTAGATTATTTGCTGTTGGAAATTACTACGCCATTGATTGTTTACATCTAACGTCGTCATGGAGGCACGTGCAAGTTCGGATTTGAGTTTCATTGGGATATGAAACATCACTTTTATAATCATGTGACTACTTCATAACCAATCATATTGTAACATTTCAATGAAAAACTGAAGTAATGTAATTATTGTAGTTTAATTTACATCTACCAATACAATCAGTTGAATTCGAATCCCGCTCATGGCGAGGTGTACTTGATACCACATAATGTGATAAAGTTTGTCAGTGACTTGTGGAAGGTAGATGGTTTTCTCTGAGTACTCCGGTTTCCTCCACCAATAAAACTGATCGCCACGATATAACTGAAATATTGTTGAAAGTGGCATTAAACATCATAACCCAACCCAATACAATCAGTGACGGTAGAGAAAGATTCACGCTCATGGTGAAGTGTAGTTGATACAACATTATTATGATAAAAGTTTGTCAATGATTTGCAGCAGATCTGTGTTTTGCTCTGGGTACACTGTTTTCCTCGACCAATGAAACTGACTACCACGATATAACTGAAATATTGTTAAAAGTGGCTTTAAACACCAATTATTCTAAACTCTACCAAACTACATGTTGGGGGCCATTTCATATTCACATTAAGGTGAATCTAAATAAAATTAAACATTTGTGGAATCTTTATATTTCTTTGGTGATAGACTTACAGCTAACATCATTCAGTATGGGGTTATGTCAGGGTTCATATTTTCAACCAAGAGATGTCTTTTAATTGGTCAGCATTTTGAACTATCTTCCATATAATTGAAAGGTCAAATATCAATAAAAGATGTGACCCAAAACAGGATGTTGTTAGATGTTAGCGTATCACTTGACTCACAGCCACAAGTGATAAAGTTTACCAGTTGCTTGCCCAGGGTCGATGGTTCTCGCCGGGTACTCCGGCTTCCCCCACCACTAAAACTGATCGCCATGATATAGCTGAAATATTGCTGAAAGTGGCATAAAACACCAAAATTCAAATTCATTCCAAAGATAAAATGTCCAAAAATGATACAACAAACATCTAATTTTAATTAGATTGACACATTGTATACCATTATTTTAATTAGATTGACACATTGTATACCATTATTTTAATTAGATTGACACATTGTATACCATTATTTTAATTAGATTGACAAATTGTATACCATTATTTTCTCTTTGTGTACATTTATTTGTCTTGTAAAGTTATACCTCTGGCATCTTCATGTAAATTGAAGCCATCTCATACATAGCAAACGCTGGTATATGGTAATCATCCTTCATACCCTGATGTCTAGCTAATGCTTCTTTTAAACACTGTAAAATAGTATGTCTTATTTGTAGATACTGAGTGGCAAAAGAACAAGTTACATTTCAATAAAATGAACATGCTAGTTGGATCTTTACAGTGCTAGCTCACTGAAACAACAGTCCGAGTTTAGACATGTCGCTCCATTCAGACACATTATCCTTTTACCAAGCCAAACTATTTTTGTCTCTACTGCTTAATGAAGCATGCTTATCGTAGAGGCAGAAGATACCAATTTGGTAGTCTTTGGTATAAACATATTTTATTGGTATAACTGACATATATAAATAGAACAATAGCAATTGTACAATAGGATTCAGAAACAAGCAAATGCTTTTTTTAAATCTGTTTCCTATGAAAAACATACAAATATCACAAACAAATATATATGCATACTGATTTAAATTTTAAACTTGTGAGAATTATTTATACATTGCTAGGGCTCTAACTCACTATGTACTGTACTTGAGGTGAATTTGTTATATACGTATTTGCTGTATATACTACATATAAATAACATATGTGTTGTCAATGTTTCCTATGAACAGTTATAACAAATATTACATGCCATATAAGTGTTAGGGTATATAATGTCACATCTATTAACTAATGGAGTAATATTACAGGAGTAGAAAGGATGTGTATTATTTTGTTTATATTCCACCTTTATGAAAATAAAGTTTAAACATCAATATTCCCCCAATATATTACCTCTCACCTCAGTCCAATGAACATTTCAAAGACAACAACATATTGAGTTGGAAATATAGGTCCTGGTTTTGATTAGTTTATGTATATTTCCCTTAAAATACAATATATTTTCTTCATGATCCAATTCTTTATATCAAGTTCTATCTAGTTTACATTTAATACATGTAAACAATTCTTTTATGACCAAATTCTTATTGCTTAGCTCCATCTATTAGACATTTATCTTACCTGTAATGCATTTTCTTCGTGACCTAATTCTGTATATATTGCTCCCTCTAGTAGACATTTATCTTACCTGTTATGCATGTTCTTCGTGACCTAATTCCTTATATATTGCTCCCTCTAGTAGACATTTATCTCACCTGTAATACATTTTCTTCGTGACCTAATTCCTTATATATTGCTCCCTCTAGTAGACATTCATCTTACCTGTTATGCATTTTCTTCGTGACCTAATTCCTTATATATTGCTCCTTCTAGTAGACATTTATCTCACCTGTAATACATTTTCTTTGTGACCTAATTCCTTATATATTGCTCCCTCTGGTAGACATTTATCTTACCTGTTATGCATTTTCTTCGTGACCTAATTCCTTATATATTGCTCCCTCTAGTAGACATTTATCTTACCTGTAACACATTTTCTTTGTGACCTAATTCCTTATCTATTGCTCCCTCTAGTAGACATTTATCTTACCTGTAATACATTTTCTTTGTGACCTAATTCCTTATATATTGCTCCCTCTAGTAGACATTTATCTTACCTGTAATGCATTTTCTTCGTGACTTAATTCCTTATATATTGCTCCCTCTAGTAGACATTTATCTTACCTGTAATGCATTTTCTTCCTGACCTAATTCTGTATATATTGCTCCCTCTAGTAGACATTCATCTTATCTGTAATGCATTTTCTTCGTAACCTAATTCTGTATATATTGCTCCCTCTAGTAGACATTTATCTTACCTGTAATGCATTTTCTTTGTGACCTAATTCCTTATATATTGCTCCCTCTAGTAGACATTTATCTTACCTGTAATGCATTTCCTTCGTGACCTAATTCCTTATATATTGCTCCCTCTAGTAGACATTTATCTTACCTGTAATACATTTTCTTAGTGACCTAATTCTGTATATATTGCTCCCTCTAGTAGACATTTATCTTACCTGTAATGCATTTTCTTCGTGACCTAATTCTGTATATATTGCTCCCTCTAGTAGACATTTATCTTACCTGTAATGCATTTTCTTCATGACCTAATTCTGTATATATTGCTCCCTCTAGTAGACATTTATCCTACCTGTAATGCATTTTCTTCGTGACCTAATTCTGTATATATTGCTCCCTCTAGTAGACATTTATCTTACCTGTAATGCATTTTCTTCGTGACCTAATTCTGTATATATTGCTCCCTCTAGTACACATTTATCTTACCTGTAATGCATTTTCTTCCTGACCTAATTCTGTATATATTGCTCCCTCTAGCAGATATTTATCTTACCTGTAATGCATTTTCTTCCTGACCTAATTCTGTATATATTGCTCCCTCTAGTAGACATTCATCTTATCTGTAATGCATTTTCTTCGTGACCTAATTCTGTATATATTGCTCCCTCTAGTAGACATTTATCTTACCTGTAATGCATTTTCTTCATGACCTAATTCCTTATATATTGCTCCTTCTAGTAGACATTTATCTTACCTGTAATGCATTTTCTTCCTGACCTAATTCTTTATATATTGCTCCCTCTAGTAGACATTTAAGATGAAATATTTTTATATCTGTCTGCATATCACAAACTGTAAGTGAAATAAGAATTATCGCTAATTTGGACAATTTTCCTTTGATCTCAGTGAGCAAAATTGTCAGTATCAACTAATTGACTTGGATTATCGGTCAGTGTGATGTCAAATGCATTATGACGTTATTTATAAAAACAATATCGTCAGTTTTCAATGCCTCGACCTTCATAACTGCCGTTATTCTATAACTTTTGACATGACACATATTCAAAATCTCAAGAATATTAACTGCATATATTGTTTTTTTCTATCCAGCATTGTCTTTTGGACTATTCACCGGTGAAAGGTTCATTACACAGTTTACCAGTAAACAGAATATTTATGAACATGTGAGTTTGATCTTTAAGATATCTTTAATATCACCATCAATATTAAAAAAAGTAATAAGATTGTATGATTATTTCATTATGGGGGGCTCTTTGTTAGGAGGCTTTTGTCCGGGGGGGGGGGGGGGGCTTTTGTCCTGTTCTCGTTTTTAATAGAAAAACTTATACTGAGGTATAATAATAAACAGTTATTTAATGGGAGTGCAGGAAATAGATGAAACTATTTTTCGTGATGTACTGGGGAAGACCAAAGTGTTATATTGCCTGAGGCCAACGACCGAGGGCAATAGAACACTTTGGTCTTTCCCAATACCGAAGGAAAAGTTGTTTGATCTATTGCCTTCACTCCCATTAAATAACTGTTTTATTAACTAATAATAATTTTTAAGACAGATTCAACAAAATATTTTTTTCAATATTTTAATATAGTTTAACAATTTAAACAAATAACACGATTATCCTTTTCATAATAAACATGACGATTCTTAAAGTTTTAATCATTAAATTGTGTTAGATTACGATACAGGAAACATCATGATAGAAATTCCAGATTATCTATTGATCTATTGACTGATCTATTGCCCGGGGAAATAGACAGCTTCTGTACGTTAAACAAAAGTCAAAAATACCTAATAATACGCATAAAAATTATAATTAGGTAATAATACAAGTTAGCACTTTAATAGAGGTGGTCACCAGAGAATGTCTGACTATAGGTATATTTTTATAATTACCATCTAAGAATGGTTTGAGCTCTTCTTCTGTACATGTAGGTAGAGCATGCCATAGAAATACAAGTTCTAAACTTAACAGTCTACAATACTCTTGTGTTGGTGGGTTCTTCTTCATTTTTTCTGCCTAAAATGAATATACTATAATTATTTCCATGCTTATTTTATACCAAATAAATATAATTTAACTTAGTTGCGTCACCAAAGGACCAGCAATTTTACTATGACTTAGCCAAGTATTCTAGTTATCTGAGGGTACACTATATTAACAACACTATACACTGAAACCTGTCTAAACTAAATAAAGTCTGCATAAAGGAAATTTTTGCTAATTTAACCTGTATTTATCAAAGTAAGACATGTCAATCAGACCAGCAGTCCAAATTTTTAACGACCAATTGCAAAGCAGCTTTGTCTTTACAAATTTGTCAATTTTTTATGTTGTCATAGTAACTTTTTACCATCTTGTCTGGTAATTATCATGTTATTATGGTGACAAACTAGTGCACAGTAGTGATAGACAGACCGACCATCTGTCCCACAGAAACAGTTTTTTATGTTGTCATAGTAACATTTTACCATCTTGTCTGGTAATTATCATGTTATTATGGTGACAAACTAGTACACAGTAGTGATAGACAGACTGACTATCTGTCCCACAGAAACAGTTTTTTATGTTGTCATTATAACATTTTACCATCTTGTCTGGTAATTATCATGTTACTATGGTGACAAACTAGTGCACAGTAGTGATAGACAGACCGACCATCTGTCCCACAGAAACAGTTTTTTATGTTGTCATAGTAACATTTTACCATCTTGTCTGGTAATTATCATGTTATTATGGTGACAAACTAGTACACAGTAGTGATAGACAGACTGACTATCTGTCCCACAGAAACAGTTTTTTATGTTGTCATTATAACATTTTACCATCTTGTCTGGTAATTATCATGTTACTATGGTGACAAACTAGTGCACAGTAGTGATAGACAGACTGACTATCCGTCCCACAGAAACAGTTTTTTATGTTGTCATAGTAACTTTTTACCATCTTGTCTGGTAATTATCATGTTATTATGGTGACAAACTAGTGCACAGTAGTGATAGACAGACTGACTATCTGTTCCACAGAAACAGTTTTTTATGTTGTCATAGTAACTTTTTACCATCTTGTCTGGTAATTATCATGTTACTATGGTGACAAACTAGTACACAGTAGTGATAGACAGACTGACTATCTGTCCCACAGAAACAGTTTTTTATGTTGTCATTGTAAATTTTTCTTATGAACCATCTTGTCTGATAGGTATTATATATTTTGGAGACAAACCAGTACACAGTACCGACAATGAGACAGACAGACTGACTATCTGCCCTACAGAGACAATCCCATCTAATTTGTACTTGCCCTTCTAGAAACAAAAGCTTCAATTTGATTATTCTTTTTCTTCAGTAATCCAGGAACATCCTGCAGTGTGTCTTTTGCTCCTTTGACATCACCCATAGCACCAAGAGATACTACAACAGAAATTATATAAAGTAGACGATTTCTCCACAGTTATATAGTAGTTCCTTTCTTATACAGCCATAGCTAATGCAAAGTGTCCTTTTAAGAGGGGCGGCCTATTGAGAAGGACAACTTACTAGTACATGAAAATTCCCACCAAAGGCCACCCTTCTTATCAGGCCAGATTTCAGATGCATAGATAGCAAAATACTATTAAATTGTCTCCCTAATCAGAAGCTACCCCTCTTATAAGACATATTTTTACACAATCTCTACCCAGAGTTGTCGGTCCTACACTCTCTCCAATCTATGTCAACGCCTAAAAAGTAGTCTACCTTTGTATTAAACTGGTTTCCTTTTTTCATAAAATATTACCAGTGTAATGTTCAGCAACTATAGAAGCTATTACAACAAGGGCAATGCAAAGCGTGGTGTATCCCCTCGCCTAAAAATTAGACCCTGTGACCTTGACCTTTGACCTTGAAAATCAATAGGGTTCCAGATTTTCTTAAGGTCTAAGTATGTACCAGGTTTGGTCAAAATCCATTGAAGGATGTTGATTCTAAAGTGTTCACAAGGATGTTACGCAGTAAAAATTTGACCCCTTGAACCTTTGACCTTGAAAATCAATAGAGTTCCTGACTCTCCTAAGGACTATGTATGTACCAAGTTTGGTCAAAATCCATTGAAGGATGTTGATTCTAGAGTGTTCACAAGGATGTTACACAGTAAAAATTTGACCCGGTGACATTGACCTTTGATCTTGAAAATCAATAGGGTTCCAGACTCTCCTAAGGACTAAGTATGTACCAAGTTTGGTCAAAATCCATTGAAGGATGTTGATTCTAGAGTGTTCACAAGGATGTTACACGGTAAAAAATTTACCCTGTGACCTTGACCTTTGACCTTGAAAATCAAAAGGGTTCCAGATTCTCTTAAGGACTAAATATGTACCAAGTTTGGTCAAAATCTATTGAAGGATGTTGGTCCTAGTGTTCACAAGGATGTTACGGAAGGAAGGACGGAAGGAAGGAAGGACGGACGGTAGCGTTACTATATCCCTTTGCAACTTCGTTGGCGAGGGTATAACAAGGAACCAGAACAACGCTGCAATATTGATCACTGTATAAAAAATAATCCCTTATCTTCATTTGAAAATAAACAAAGAAGCTTCTCAAATATTAGTTATATGGTATTCTTTACATATTTTACAATATATGGGGTCACTATAACCGTTTACATCAAGTTATCCTTTAATAAACGGATTTTGACAAGATTCTTGGTTTTTAGGCGTTGATAGAGATTGGATAGAGTGTAAGGACAGACAACTCTGGGTTGAGATTGACTTTTACATTGCAGAAGGGGTGACCTTATAAGAGGGGTGACAACTGTATTTTTATATCTCAGTGCATGTAAAATCTGGTCTGATAGGAAGAACATTATAAGAGGTGAGACAACTGTATAATTGTCTGATAGGAAGGGTGGCCTTTAGTGAGAAGAACATTATAAGAGGTGAGACAACTGTATAATTGTCTGATAGGAAGGGTGGCCTTTAGCGAGAAGAACAATATAAGAGGTGAGACATATAGATTCTCCTTCAGTTGCCCATGGGTTACGATATTTCTCCACTCCAGAGAGTTAAATTTAAAATTTTAACCACAAGCAATCAGGCGAGTGATTAAAATTTTAAATTTAACTCTCGAGAGTGGAGAAATATCGTAACCCACATGGGCAACTGAAGGAGAATTTGTTTCTCCCATTATTTAACACGAAATTTATTTCAAAATCCTTTTAATTACCGATTTGACAACATGCGGGGAAAGGCACGAGACATTTTAATCCTCTAGAGGATTACAGATTTTTCCACCACTGGTTCAGCTGGGTTAAAATGCCGTAATAATGGGAGAAAACTGTGTAATTGTAAATTTGCCTCACAAAAGATAGATTCTATCCTTTGTGTAGACACTCTATCAAATAAAACATACATTGAATTTAATTGTTCATGGCAAATTAAAAAGTAAAATTTTTGAATTGATTTTAGAATATTTTTAATGAAAGGATGTCTGATATATAAAACACCATTTGCATTCAAACACAAAACAATCAGAAGATCTAAAATATCATGGTCCCAAAAATAACATATTATTAAAACTGAACTCAATTTACATAATTTGTCTGTAGATTCTACAAAAAGAAGAGTGATATGTTAAAACAGCTCAAAAACTTTTACTATTTTTCACTTATCTAAGTTAGCTAAAAGCATCAAGGTCAAAATAATTTTGTTTACCTATATTTTGTTACAATAGTTTATCAAATGAAAGAACAGTGACAATAAAAGGATAGAAGGATTTAGGGATCTATGGATAGATGGATGGGTATGTGTTTTCTAAAATTTGCATTTTTGTAATTCATTTCTCCAGCAAAATATCTTTTGAGTAATTTTTAAAATACATTAGTTTATCTATGAGGACTCAAATCACTGAGGAGCCGACGTGACTGTGATCGTATGGTAGTTGGATTTCCAACAACCTGTGCAATCAATGCCTATCACCACTAACGTTGTGAGTTTGAATCCCGCTCAGATGAGGTGTACTTGATACAACATTATGTGATAAAGTTTGTCAGTGACTTGCGACAGGTCGGTGGTATTTCCTCCGGGTACTCAGGTTTCCTCCACCAATAAAACTGACTGCCAAGATATAACTGAAATATTGTTGAAAGTGGCATTAAACACCATAAACCAAACCATCAAATCACTATCATATAGCCTACCTCCCATTAGATATGTATAATAACATTTGGACCACTTTGTATCATCTTTTAACCTGAAACAATAAAAATATATAGTAAATATCCCGACTTTCTCTGGTAAAAGATAGTTGACTCCTATAACATGTGTATCTTTCCTCCTCAATATGTCTGTTTTAAAGAGACAGAAGAAAGCTATTTGAAATCAGACCAATAATAAGTTATCCTCCTTTTTTAATGATCGCCAGAAATAAACTTGTATCATATAAATATAATCATGACATCTCTACTGATACAGAAATAACTAATATGAGGCAGGTGCAACCTGAAACGCTCCCGAAGAACAGTAATTTTTCTTCCTGTTTACAAAATATCAAGCTTAAAAATGACACCACCTAAAACTCCAAACAGTTTTCGTATCTGTTACCGAACATTGTTTCATTTTTATTTGAAAAAAAAAATCGACTAGAGTTCCGGTTTAGGTCACGTGATTTTTCTTTTAATCTATTTCCGGTTTGGCAGCCATATTGTTGAAGATTTTGAAGTGCCATAGTACCTATTCATACTTCTACCATTAATGTTCCCATAAAGGGAGCGTATTAAGGGAACAGAGGTGTGTCATGTCGTTCACCCCTAGTTTTTAGCGTAGTTCGTCTTTGGTTTTATATGTAGTGTTTTGTAGTATCAGAGACAAAATGTCCAAAATAACATCAGCATAAATAACAATAACCCACATGTGTACCTTGTAAATGCCCCTAAACTTTCTCTCCAGTTCAGCTTCATAATGTGACACCAACCTGTAAAATTATAAAGAAAACATCATTTAATTATATTTTCAAGCTATGTATAATGTAACACTAATTAAACTTAGACGTTTGTTGGACTTGTTTTCTATTCTAACATAATAACATCTGATGGTGGGTCATGTAGTTGGGGGTTGGGTTGACTTTTCAATAAAAAATATTGTATTTATCCTTCATAATATTATATTAAATGACTAAAATCAGTTTCTGTTGAGTATCGAAACTATAAATATTTCAAAAGATTATGCTGAGTATTTTTTTAAATAAATGGCAATAATTATATAAGGTAAATGTGATAAAGTTTGTCAGTGACTTGCAACAGGTCGTTGGTTTTCTTCGGGTATTCCGGTTTCCTCCATCAAAAAAATTGACCATCACGATATAACTGAAATATTGTTAAAAGTGGCGTTAAACACCATAAACCTATAAAGTAAATGGTGGGTTTATATTGTGAAGAAGGGGCTGTCATGGCCCTAACTGTATGCTAGTTGGATTTCCACTAGTCCGAGATTCCTCTGCCGTCCGACGGCTTTTATGGACTTGCTGTAGCCATGGGACGTCAGAGAGCACTACATACGAAAACAGCATATTTTCCCTTCAACTCTGGGTCAGCACATTTCCACGTTTCGTTGTTATTTGATTTTAATAGGATCTAAGGCAAAATCGTGCTGTAATGGAGTGTAACACCACTTTCTGAGGGTAAGATGGTTATGAATGAATAGAAAAATGATTGGTGTAGCGATTTATATAAGGGTTTCTGATAGAAAATAAAATCCGATAGCCACGAAACGTGGAAATGTGCCGACCAAGAGTTGGAGAGGCAAATCAGCTGTTTTCCGTATGTAGAGCTCTCTGACGTCCCACGGCTACAGCAAGTCCATAAAAGCCGTCGGACGGCAGAGGAATCTCGGACTAGATTTCCACTACATATACAAACAATGACTATCATCATTAAAGTTGTGAGGTTGGTTCCTGCCTATGGGAAGGTGCATAGTCTGATACTATGGTGCCACAGGTTCTACGATACCGTGCATTCGTGTGCTATTCAACCAATTTATGACGCCTTTTTGTTATTTAACTACCATAGGAACCCAATATATTTGAAATAACCTTGTGTGATAAAGTTTGTCAATGACTTGTGACAGGTTGTGTTGTTCTTCTGCCAATAAAACTGACAACTGTTGAAAGTGCTGTTAAACATTTATGAATTCATAACCATACTTGGAAAATAGTATATATCAGTGGTTTCATTAAGATTTTGAATAGAAGGAAAAATTTTTAGAATAGGCAGAAAATGAAGCGAGCGACCCCGTAAGCTGACAACAAAATGATGCAAAATCCTGGCATCTGGGTATTTCCTGGGAGATAAATAAAGCTTTGAATTTGTCACTTTTTACACATTAATTTTTTTTTATTTTTTTTTTTTTTAGGTTTTCAGTGAATTATATTTTGGTATACTGACTGTAGCAAAATAAATGACTGTGAGCCTTTGCTATTAGCACTCTAATCAGGATTATTTTTTGTTAATAGAGATTCGATTTGTTTATATCTTTTATTCAAAGAAATCCTCAAAATCATCTTCCTCATCAGCAAAGTCATCTAGGTCAGTTGTGTAGAACTGCTTGGCTTCAGCTACAGATTTAGCAATCTTTAGCTGAAGTAAAATCTGTCCTAACTGTCTTTCATGGTTTTCAATATCAGCATCAGAGTCCATAGAATCAGTGCCAGGAGCAAAATTTCCACTGTCCATTGGAGTAATCAGATCTTTTGGTTCAATAATATTAACTTGTTCTTCCTCTGTCTGAGTTTCTGCCTCCATTGTTACACTAACAGTAGGATTAGCCTGTCTTGAAACTGTTGTCCCTGCAGGAAAAAGATTCTTAAAAGTTATAGCAAATAAATGATAGTAAAACAGGGAACTAACAGATATTTCTGTTTCACTAGGAAAGCTGACTGTTCATATTGGAAATTGTAATGTTTTTTTTTTATGTATAGAAATATTGCTTTTTGGATCAAGTTTATCTGCAAGCATCATTGGTTTGAAAAGGACTTAGAGAATCATTAAAACTCCCAAATAATAATTAAGGTGTATTGTTAATGAAGCATTTACAGGTGTATTGACAGAGTGAGACAATCTGATTAAGATACATTTTCTGAGGAATGTATGGCATAATGGATTTTTTATTGGTTTATTTTTGCCATGCTTTTTAAAAATAATAAAACTGGCATGTTTGTATACTGTACTACAGTTACATTGATTAAAAATCCCCCAAAAAATAATTCAGATTTTCAATTTCAGTTTTCAAATGATGTATGTTGTAAACAAAGTAGATAAATGAAAATCTACCATTTAATCAATTCATTTTGATAATTTTGTAGCTACATGTATGGTATTTTTTGGATGAATAAAAAAGTATATTGTATTTATTACCTTTATTCCGACTTGGTAACTTTCTTCTGGATTTCGTCTGTAACCAGTTTTTAACAGAAGAGGTTATTAGGTCACACATTGATCTGTGCATATGTCTGGTCCAATAACTGTTAAGTGCATCAATCCTTCCAACATATCGTTTTTCAGACGGTTTCTCAAGTCTGTTTTTATAATTTTTACTTTGGAGGCCCCTCTTTCAGGCCATACGTTACTAACAGGAATCGTAAGTACTAGTTCTGCTATTCTAGTTAACTTTGGGCACATGTGCTCATATTCGTGCTTCTGTTTGACAATTCTGGTTAAGCACCTTTCTGATGATGTGAGACAGTCAGCAGTCAACCGTTTCTCACGTTGTTCTGCGGTGTCAAATAATTGTACATATTTAACACAGAAAATTCACCAGGGTTAAATCGCAGAAATGATTTAGATCGAGTAATGACTGGTTTCCCGTTTCAAATCTGAAAAACGGGCTAAAGCACACACTATCAAATATGGAACCAGAATAAAGACAATCCCAAAACATGTACAACTGGTCCCGGAAAAGTACCAATCTATTTTTGTCGGAAATAAAATAGCCGGAAAAAATACTGCAATAGACGGCGAAATTCGCCGACTTCCAGCTCTTAATGAAAACACTGTATATAGTTTACACTGTATGAAAAGGAATGTATTAAAAATGATCAAATTTAGAATATTTATTATTACCAGCAGAGGAGGCGCGACGCTTTGCACACGACACGCACATAGCAAATATATTATCGATAACCGGATGTTTACGATTCAGTTTAAAAATGGACGTTGAAGTGAAAACATCTCGTTAAAAAAAAAATACTCAAATTAAACGTGAATTTATCCAGCTGTCTAAATTTGTTTTCAATATGTTTTACTGTGAAATCGCATAATCACTATAAAAATTGCTAAAATATGATATTCTATGGATTCAAATTTCCACAGGAGATATTTGATACAACGACAAATCACGAACAATTGGGGGGATTTTCAAGGTCAATTGTGGTGTAATGGATGGAGACTTAAAGAAATATTTATCTATGTTATACTAAAAAGGATAGGAAAAGTCTCCACCAGATTTGATAAATTTTCATTTTTAATGTTGATAAGTTGAGGACGCTATGAATGAAAAACAAAATGGTGACAAAATGTCCCTCTCGAAAATTGCAGATGATCACATTTAACATTCAACCCAAACATTCTTATGTAAATTCCATTCATATATAGATATCTATCAATAATTTACCGAGAGGAACTCGCCATTAATCATCCATGAGCGATGTAATCGGCTTAGCAAAACACTGAAAAATCGATAATGTCACTCTCATCAGATAACGATATATTGATGCCGACTTCCAGTTGCGCAACATGCAAATTTTTGCACACAACACCAACGCGTCACGCCTCCTCTGTATTACCAGTGTATGAGATACTAATTCTTTTTATTATGTAATAATTTTTAACAAATCCAAATCAAATTCCTTTCTTAAAATTTTCATATACAACCCTATGTAAATATCAGGAATAAAAACGTCTCTATCCGATTATCCTCCGTTTTTTTTAATATGAAATGAATGATTACCTATTTCATACAAATTCATTAACTCCAGTTCTTTCTGTCCTTTAGCTGCCTCTAAAGCTTGACGATACAGCTCTAAGGATTCGTCTGTCTTTTTCTGAAATAAAAGGAAAAACATAATATAAAAAATATAGAAGAATGAAATCTCACTGCAAAGTAGTTTGTTTTTGTTTTGGTTGAATTTATTTTTTGACAGTGGAATTGAATCTGGTAAAGTGGCCTGCTTTTGGTTTTTGCTTTGTTTTTGTTTTGGTTGAATTTATTTTTTGACAGTGGAATTGAATCTGGTAAAGTGGCCTGCTTTTGGTTTTTGCTTTGTTTTTGTTTTGGTTGAATTTATTTTTTGACAGTGGAATTGAATCTGGTAAAGTGGCCTGCTTTTGGTTTTTGTTTTCTTTGTTCTTTTTTATATTGTTAGTAGAATCGACTCTCGAGGCACACTGACAATTGTTTTTCTTTTTGTTGTAAACAGAGTGGATCTGGCAGCAAAGAAACACGTTTTTTTTCTTCTTTTTTTCTCTCAGAAAAATGGAATCCTTTGTAAATCAGATTCTATGGACTTGATTCTTTTTATTTATATATATATTTTGAGGTGAAACATAGCTATATATAAGTGAGCATTACAAGTTTTGAATCTTGATATCTCCTGTAATGGACTTCTAAAATATTATTACAGTCATTTTCTAAATTCATTGTACATGACATTAAAAACTTACCCTTAGTCGTTGTATGCGACCTCTGAAAAACAAGAATAAAGCTGAATTCTGGAAATCTGATTCCTTCTCTGCAATAATGGTTTCTGCTTCTTCTATACCTGTTAAAGAATATAAAAGATTAAATTTAATAATAATGTTCTTGTATCCTTAAGTGCCCCTCAAGTAACACAATGAATGGTCTAATCGTTTTTCCTGTGTCAAACCATAACATTAAACATGATCAATCTACCAAAATAAAATAAAAGATTTACTTAGTAAATAACAAAGGAGATTATCTCCCTTTGTAACTGTTTTTTTTTTATGTACTGATCATGAGAGTGGGTGGTTGAATCTTGTTTAATGCCAAAAGAGCAATCTTTCAGACATATCATGGCGAGAACAAGTTACATTAAATAAAATGATGGCTGCTTTGTACTAGATCAACACACTTAATTCTAATTTTATAGTGCCAGCTTACTGAAACAAGAGTACACGAATAGACATGTCACTCCACTTGGACACATTATCCTGATTCTGAGGCAACCAGTCTTTGCTCTTACGTCTTAAAACTGTGTGATTAGCAGAGAATCAGCAAACATAAATTTTATTGTTTTTGGTTTGACAGGAGCCCAAATCAACGATCTATCGCAATGGGGGAGAGCATGCTAAGCATTACGCCACCAATGTGCTTCAGATCATAAGACATTCAAATATTGTATGTCAGGTGATAACAAATTAAACCAGTATGTTTTTAAGGTAACCTTATCTATAAATCCCATGAAAAATTTGAACTGGAATAATTAAACAAAGTTTTTAATTATGTACATTTTGTATTAACCAAAACTGGTTATTTTTGTTATCAATTTTGAACATCAGCTTAGTTTTTATATATTATACGCTTTATTAAAACTAAATGTACACTTTGTTCTGGGAAATATGGGAAGATTGTGGGTACATGTCTTGTTTTGAAGTACAGCAAACCCTGTATTAAGAGGTCACCTTTGGATCAAAGAAAAGGTGGCCTTATAAGACAGGTGACCTCTTAAAAGAGGTTCAATTCACATAAATTCTCAATAACAGGACAAGAAATGGTGACCTCTTAATACAGGTGACCACATAGGCAGGTTTGACTGTAATTATGACCTGAACATAATTAAAACTAATTATCAAATTACCTGCATTGTAATCATTTGCTCCATCTAAAGCAAAGAATGGTCGTAATACTGTATGGTACCATAATAGACCTAATGTGGCCAGTGGTCCTTTCATGTCCTTGCTTTGACTAGTGAATTCTAATGCGGCAAGACCTGCTACTCCATCTCCTTCAAATCCTAGAAACTCTATTAATTTTAAAATCTTAGGTGGTACCATTGATATACACAACTGAAATGTTCCGTAGCCAAAATTAACAGCCCCTAATAATCGTGAAAGTACATCTTCTGTCAGTTCGTTATCGTTGCTGTCGATTGGTCCATCGATCATGACCCCTGACCCTGTACTTGACAGACAATTTTGTGATTTACTTTTTTTTAATTTCAGGTTTCCGATAAGTTGGTTCACCTCTTTGTGGAGTTTTTCATATATTTTGTATGCCTTACGAAGATACCACCCCCCTTTAATATAACTTGTAATATCCTGATTAGTAAAGACTAGAATCCCCTGGTATAAAATGGAATCAGCCACTATGACCTGTCGTTGTATTCTATCTTCAATACTGATGGTAACTTCTCCCTGTAAATAAACAATTGTAAATATTTATCTTGAATTTTAATTTTGACACTCATCGTGATAGTTTAATACTCCCTAGTTTAGTGGGGTTCGTGTTACTCTATCTTTAGTTTTATATGTATGCTTTGTTGATCGCTGTTTGTCCTTTTGTACTTTTTCTTTTGGCCGTTGTGTTGTCTGTTCTTCTTCGATATATTGATTCTGATTGCCCCTTTGGTATCTTCAAACTCTTCTTAATAGAGAGAAGACTCCATAAGTTTGAAAAAGTTGTGTCAGATCCTAATTTGTTATATTTAACAAATAAAACATGTTTAAACTAATAGAATTTTGATAGATGGCTTTTACCATAAATTACTTTAAATGAACATTTTGTGTCTTTCAAAGATACTGGTATATTTAGGAGATATCTATCTTTATCTAACATTAATTCTATGTAGATATTTAGGAGATATCTATCTTTATCTAACATTAATTCTATGTAGATATTTAGGAGATATCTATCTTTATCTAACATTAATTCTATGTAGATATTTAGGAGATATCTATCTTTATCTAACATTAATTCTATGTAGATATTTAGGAGATATCTATCTTTATCTAACATTAATTCTATGTAGATATTTAGGAGATATCTATCTTTATCTAACATTAATTCTATGTAGATATTTAGGAGATATCTATCTTTATCTAACATTAATTCTATGTAGATATTTAGGAGATATCTATCTTTATCTAACATTAATTCTATGTAGATATTTAGGAGATATCTATCTTTATCTAACATTAATTCTATGTAGATATTTAGGAGATATCTATCTTTATCTAACATTAATTCTATGTAGATATTTAGGAGATATCTATCTTTATCTAACATTAATTCTATGTAGATATTTAGGAGATATCTATCTTTATCTAACATTAATTCTATGTAGATATTTAGGAGATATCTATCTTTATCTAACATTAATTCTATGTAGATATTTAGGAGATATCTATCTTTATCTAACATTAATTCTATGTAGGTATTTAGGAGATATCTATCTTTATCTAACATTAATTCTATGTAGATATTTAGGAGATATCTATCTTTATCTAACATTAATTCTATGTAGATGTTTAGGAGATATCTATCTTTATCTAACATTAATTCTATGTAGATATTTAGGAGATATCTATCTTTATCTAACATTAATTCTATGTAGATATTTAGGAGATATCTATCTTTATCTAACATTAATTCTATGTAGATATTTAGGAGATATCTATCTTTATCTAACATTAATTCTATGTAGATATTTAGGAGATATCTATCTTTATCTAACATTAATTCTATGTAGGTATTTAGGAGATATCTATCTTTATCTAACATTAATTCTATGTAGATATTTAGGAGATATCTATCTTTATCTAACATTAATTCTATGTAGATGTTTAGGAGATATCTATCTTTATCTAACATTAATTCTATGTAGATATTTAGGAGATATCTATCTTTATCTAACATTAATTCTATGTAGATATTTAGGAGATATCTATCTTTATCTAACATTAATTCTATGTAGATGCAGGATATAACTCAATATAATAGAACTCATCAGATACAAAATCTTACATCATATATGAGTGAGTGATCATTGTTGAACACCAAGTGAGCACTTTTCCCGCTATATCAATACGAGAGCAAGCTACAGTACAGTCAGAGACATAGCGTGATAAATCACTGTGATAGACGTATCACTCTTCTTAGTGATACTGATACAGTACAGTCAGAGACATAGTGTGATAAATCACTGTGATAGACGTATCCTCTTCTTAGTGATATTGATACAGTACAGTCAGAGACATAGCGTGATAAATCACTGTGATAGACGTATCACTCTTCTTAGTGATACTGATACAGTACAGTCAGAGACATAGTGTGATAAATCACTGTGATAGACGTATCACTCTTCTTAGTGATATTGATACAGTACAGTCAGAGACATACCATGATAAATCACTGTGATAGACGTATCCTCTTCTTAGTGATATTGATACAGTACAGTCAGAGACATAGCGTGATAAATCACTGTGATAGACGTATCACTCTTCTTAGTGATACTGATACAGTACAGTCAGAGACATAGTGTGATAAATCACTGTGATAGACGTATCACTCTTCTTAGTGATACTGATACAGTACAGTCAGAAACATAGTGTGATAAATCACTGTGATAGACGTATCACTCTTCTTAGTGATACTGATACAGTACAGTCAGAGACATAGTGTGATAAATCACTGTGATAGACGTATCACTCTTCTTAGTGATACTGATACAGTACAGTCAGAGACATAGCGTGATAAATCACTGTGATAGACGTATCACTCTTCTTAGTGATACTGATACAGTACAGTCAGAGACATACCATGATAAATCACTGTGATAGACGTATCACTCTTCTTAGTGATACTGATACAGTACAGTCAGAGACATAGTGTGATAAATCACTGTGATAAGACGTATCACTCTTCTTAGTGATACTGATACAGTACAGTCAGAAACATAGTGTGATAAATCACTGTGATAGACGTATCACTCTTCTTAGTGATACTGATACAGTACAGTCAGAGACATAGTGTGATAAATCACTGTGATAGACGTATCACTCTTCTTAGTGATACTGATACAGTACAGTCAGAGACATAGTGTGATAAATCACTGTGATAGACGTATCACTCTTCTTAGTGATACTGATACAGTACAGTCAGAAACATAGTGTGATAAATCACTGTGATAGACGTATCATTCTTCTTAGTGATACTGATACAGTACAGTCAGAGACATAGTGTGATAAATCACTGTGATAGACGTATCACTCTTCTTAGTGATACTGATACAGTACAGTCAGAGACATAGCGTGATAAATCACTGTGATAGACGTATCACTCTTCTTAGTGATACTGATACAGTACAGTCAGAGACATACCATGATAAATCACTGTGATAGACGTATCACTCTTCTTAGTGATACTGATACAGTACAGTCAGAGACATAGTGTGATAAATCACTGTGATAGACGTATCACTCTTCTTAGTGATACTGATACAGTACAGTCAGAAACATAGTGTGATAAATCACTGTGATAGACGTATCACTCTTCTTAGTGATGCTGATACAGTACAGTCAGAGACATAGTGTGATAAATCACTGTGATAGACGTATCACTCTTCTTAGTGATACTGATACAGTACAGTCAGAGACATAGCGTGATAAATCACTGTGATAGACGTATCACTCTTCTTAGTGATACTGATACAGTACAGTCAGAGACATACCATGATAAATCACTGTGATAGACGTATCACTCTTCTTAGTGATACTGATACAGTACAATCAGAGACATAGTGTGATAAATCACTGTGATAGACGTATCACTCTTCTTAGTGATACTGATACAGTACAGTCAGAGACATACCATGATAAATCACTGTGATAGACGTATCACTCTTCTTAGTGATACTGATACAGTACAGTCAGAGACATACCATGATAAATCACTGTGATAGACGTATCACTCTTCTTAGTGATACTGATATATCTTTTGGTCTGTTTACTGTATTTACTTATTCTTGTGCCTTTTGGGTGATAGTAAGTAACACTCTGAATGCAAAAGAAATTTTGAAGATATATTTAATAGAACAAAAGATATATCCAAATCACTAAGAAGAGTGATACGTCTATCACAGTGATTTATCATGGTATGTCTCTGACTGTACTGTACATTCGATGAAATGATGATGTCAGCTTTATACCCTTAGTTGGATTTTTATAGGGCTAGCTCATTAGTACGTGAGTAAACATGCCACTCCATTCGAACACATTATTATTAATCATAAATCCCAGACAACCAGTTTTTGATCTTACTCCTTAATTATGCATGCTTAGCGGGGAAGCAACAAATACCTATTTAATATAGTCTCTTTATTTTGATCCGACAGGGGCACGAACCAACAATCTATTGCACTTGAGGTGAGCACATATATGAGTTAGGGATATGGTGTTTAATGCCACTTTCAACAATATTTCAGTTATATCGTGGCGGTCAGTTTTATTGGTGGAGGAAACCAGAGTCCCCGACCTACCACAAGTCACTGGCAAACTTTATCACATAATGTTGTATCGAGTAAACCTCGCCATGAGCAGGATTCGAACTCACAACTTTAGTGGTGATAGGCACATATTGCATATAGGTATTTGTAAATTCAACTACCATGACAGTCCAACTAAATGAGTATTTGGTGTCGATCGTCTAAGGCCAATGATATTTTGAGTGTAGACAAACTATTCCACTAATAACAAACCTCCTTCCTCTTTTTTGATTTAAATTTTCTTTTAAATGATTTGAAGATACCAGAATCTGTGTCACATAGTTTTTCTGTTTCTTCCAATTTTTTTAATGCTTCCGCTAATCTTTCATCTTCAAACGATATCAAAGCAGTCTGTAATATGCAAAACGAAAGTCAAAATAGAATGACAATTCATATGAAAAAGTTAAAATTGAGCAATATGACATGTTAAAGGCGGCGATTGTTGCTTAAAGCCGAACAATTAATTTTTCAGCTATATCATGGCGAGAACAATTTACATTGAACAAGATGATGATGATGTCCACTTTGTACAAGAACACCATGCTTACCGGGGTAGTTGGATTTTTATTGTGCTAGTTCACTGAAACAACAGTCTGCATGTAGACATGTTGACCCACTCTGACACATTGACCTGATTTCAAGACAACCAGTCTTTGCTCTTACACCTTAATGCTGTGTGCTTGTATCAGGTACATCACGTCATGAGCGTGATTCGAACTCACAACGTTAATGGCAATTGACACTGATTGCATAGGTCGTTGTAAATCCAACTACCCTATGATCACTACCACGATGGCCCCCAACTGAATCAGTGTTTATTGTGAAAGAAACAATAATAGAAACAAGTAATATTTTACGCTGCCCATTTGGGCACAAGCTTCTTCTTTATTTTGCTTGCTGAAAAGTGGAAATACTATTTGCTTTTGTTAGGCCGACATTTTATTTTGTTTGATCAAAAAAATAATTAAATGACATGCCCCAGATACTTTTTTTTTTAACAACAATATGATATTTTTATTCAAAATGCTTGTTACATTCTTATTTTAAAAGCCCAAGCTACTTATTTCATATTAGTATTTTCTTAATTAAGTAAATAAAATTGATAAGAATCAGACTTTAATTGAATTTACCTATAAATATATACATACATGTATATATATATATACACATAACTTGTAAAGTTGCCATACTGGTTTGACATTTGACATTGAAAAAGTCTCTCGGTGAGACGAAAATTTTGTCATTCAATAAAGTGTTTAATTCTTTATCACTTTGTTTTGGGTACTTGGTGTCGTTTTACAAACCAATTTAGACATTTATATACACATATATATACATGTCCCAGATACTTAACACTTTGGCATCAGAAATAAAATCATGAAAAATACTATCATGACCATACTTACCATGAAGTAGACAAAGCTATGTCCAGCATGCATCAGAGAACTATCATTCCTGAAAAATAGCAATGAAAGTTTACATCAATGTTTGCTTGCTTGATGGTGTTTAACGCCACTTTCAACTATATTTCAGTTATATTGTGGTGGTCAGTTTTATTGGTGGAGGACCGGGAGAAAACCATTGACCTGTCGCAAGTCACTGACAAACTTAATTACATAATGTTGTACACCTCGCCCTGATCGAGATTTGAACTCACATCAGAGGTGATGGACACTGATTGCACAGGTAGTTGCAAATCCAACTACCATACGATCATGGCCGCGACAGCCCCTCATATTACAATGTAATAGTGGATACATGGAAAACACTATTAATCCTCATAAACTTTCAATATTTTTATGTTGTTGCAATCAACTACATGTATACCAATATACATAGCAAGTAGCCCATTAGTTACGGACAATGCCCAAATTAGGAAGTCACTTAAACAATAGTAACAGTTGTGATCATGTGATTCTCACTTAGTCTCCTTCAACAATACCTGAAGCACTCGTCACAATCAATTCAAAGAAAAATACTGAATTTGGCACATTTTGGCCCCTTTCGGTTGAGATAGGCACTGATTGCATAAGTAGTTGTAAATCCAACTACCATACGATCACAGCCATGACAGTCCCTCTGACCTGTCAGAGGCAATTGAATATTCATAAAGGGACCCACCCAAGGACCATTTATTTTATTTTTGTAGCTAACTCTATAACTTGTCTAGTTGATTTAAGGGGCCGTCGTGATTGTATGGTAGTTGGACTTACTGTGCAATCAGTGCCTATCACCACTGATGTTGTGTATGAGATTGAATCCCACTCAGGTGAGGTGTAGATGATACAACATTATGTGATAAAGTTTGTCAGTGACTTGCAACAGGTTTGTGTTTTTCTCCGGGTACTCCGGTTTCCTTCACCAATAAAACTGACCGCCATGATATAATTGAAATATTGTTGAAAGTGGCATTAAACACCATACCCCCCTAGTTGATCTAGGACACCTGTTAAGATGCTGGAAATCCTTCTTCCAAATACGAGATTAGACTCTAAGGATAAATGCCCTTTACTGTAAAAAAAAACAAGAAAAAAAGCAACCTTTTTCACAACTGTTAGATTGCATCATATGATATGAACTTGGAAATTTCTATCACGATTCGTCAAACATGGTTTTTCGAGTTACTGTTAAATTCAAAATTGAAGAAATTTTATCATTATTTTGAGCAAAAATTTACGATGAATGTCTTAAAATACCCTATTTCAATCCTCTTTAATTTCTAACTGACCGTTTTATAAACCGGTACTACTACTAGCACTAGCAGTACATCATGACATTTTCCATGTGTAGTGATTAGCTGATCATGACTATTTTTGTAAATGTTTGTGCTATTAGAATTACTACATTTACTTATTAAATCTACATAATAAACTATTGTTTCTAGGGCCTAAGGGGCATACTTGTATTTGTCAAAAAGTGCTTGAGCTTCGTCGAACCCATTATTGAGTAACATTCTTATCCCTGATAAAGCCAGCTCCGAGTCATCCTGACCGAGTACACTGTCACTTTCGGTACTGTCACCGATATCCGACATTTCAGCCATTTTAAAATTTATCAGTAATGTAAATATCAGCTGGTTAGTTTAATTTTCAGGGTCATGTTCTGTAACGATGTCCATAGTATATCACTTCCGGTTTGCATATGGACCTGGTGGAATAAATAAAATCGATTCCGACTGAGAAGACCAATTAATTCGTATAGTATTTAGGACTTTGAAAGTTCAAAATCAATGTTTGAAACAATATTTATACGATATTTTTACATTCAAACGGTCAATCGATAAAAGTATTTTTCTAAATATGGAACGGGACCGGAAGTTGTTTTCCGGGTACTAGTTATCCCAGGGGTTAACAGTTCAGCGAGCCATTCACGTAGACAAAATATTTTAACAGGTTTAAGATTATGCCTAATCTTTAACAAAAATCGAGGGAAACGTAAAACCTTTATGATATAAATATTTTACATGTTTAATCATTCATATCGATACTGCCACATCTGACCCGAAGAAAAGGTACAAAATAATGAAAATAAAAAAAAATCATGTGTGAATAAAAAAATAAAACACTTAAAGTTGGCAACTTGTATCATTTGATCATGACTTGTTATGAAAATAGAACCTAAAATTCTGAGACACAAACACAGACAAAAATGATAATATATACAGTCCGACAAAAGTTAAGCACCACCTGACTTGTTTCAATAATATCTTTTCTAAGAATGAACTTATTTCAAATCGGTTTGCTGTTTTCGTTACCTGTAGGCTGTACACACATACTTACTTACCTGTGAAACAGGTTATTGATCGATTTTTATTCATGTGTATATGACAGGGTGTGTAAAGTGCCACGTGTACTTTTCAACATTTGTGTTTGCAAACGAAAGCTGATTTTTTTGGGTAGAATTTTAAGTTTCATTTTCTATTGGTTTGGTATGGTGCGGCGAAAATTAACCATACCAGAACGGCCCGTCTGGATATGAGCCGGTCCTCTCTCGGCGTCGTTTTGCGAGGTCTACCTACACGTGGACGGTCAGTAACATTCCCCGTTTGACGAAAACGCTGCATCAGTCGTACAATGATGGAATGGTTAACCCTGAAGTGGTCTGTCACCCTTCTATGGCTAAAACCACCATTATGCATGCCAATAGCTGGTGCACTTCGTGGTAATTTAGCGTTTGGAGGCCACATTAGCACATGCACTGTAATCAGATGCCTCCACCATCAGGGAATGCGAGCATGACGACACATACAACGTCCACAGTTAACATTACGTCATCGCCATGCTCTATTTGACTGGTCACATGATCATTTGGGGTGGACTATTCGCACATGGAGACGGGTCCACTGGTCTGATGAAAGTCGTTTTTTGTTGCGCCCTACGGACGGTCGTGCAAGGGTGTGGCGCCAACGAAACACTTCATTTCAGGACAACCACATTTTGGGCACAACTGCTTTTGGGGGTGGGGGTGTAACTGTCTGGGGTTGTTTTTCCTTTGACTGTAAGTTGGACTTGTACGTTCTTAATGGTAATCTGACGGCCAAAAATACTGTAACAATGTGCTCGCTCCACGCGTAGTACCCCATTTCGACAATCATGCGTTGCCTGACAGGCCAATGTTCATGGACGACAACGCTATAGAGTCCGAATTGTACAACATTTTTTACAGCAAGAGGCTGTTCAGACAATGCCATGGCCTGTGATGTCGCCAGACATGAACCCTATAGAGCATGTATGGGACTTTATTGGCCAAAAAATTAACCAACGCAATCCAAAATGTCAAAATATTGACGAATTAAGAACTGCTATCTTACAGGAGTGGCAACAGTTCCCCGAAGAACGGCTTAGGCGTCTTGTGCGAAGCATGACGAGGCGTGTTACAGAACTTCACAATAAACGCGGTGGATATACTTGTTATTAATTTTTATGCCTTACACATATGCACAATAGATGCATTTAAAAGTTCTTAAGATCTGAAGACTCTGCATTTTAATGCAATGTTAAAAACTTAGGGTGGTGCTTAACTTTTGTCGGAGTGTATATATGCGATTGACCAAAATAGTTTAGATTTATTCAAGGGAAACATTTACACCTACAAATGGAAGGTGAAATAATTTCATTAAACACGTGATAATAAGATGTCTGTGATTACCTTCTCTGACTAATTTTCATTGTCCTAATATTGGGTTTAATAGGGTTATTTGTGTTTAATGCCACTTTCAACAATACTCAAGTTATATCATGGCAGTTAGTTTTATTGAGGCAGGAAACCGGAGTATCAGAGAAAAGCAAGAACTTTACTCCATTCAAAACTTTTAGTTGAGTTGGTCTGTAAAAAATCAGAATCTATGATTAGTTTATAATCGTAAACGAAATTCTGAACAACTATCGATTACACAAGCAGTCTTATTTCATGCCTTATTACAACCGCAACGGTAGCATAAAGGTTAACATGCTCACGTCGAGTGCGGTAGATCGTGGGTTTGAGCCCCTGTCGAGTCAAATCAAAGACTATAAAATTGGTATTTGTTGCTTTTCTAAGCACACAGCAATAAGGAGAAAGATCAGACTGGTTGGCTCTGAATCAGAATAATGTGTTCGTGTGAATCAACATGTCTACATGTACCTGCAGATTTGTTTCAGTGAGCTAGCATTTAATCCAACTCAGCGTGTTGGTCTAGTACAAAGCGGACTTCATCATCATCTCATTGAAAATTAACTTGTTTTCGCCATAGCTGACAAATTGCTGACTCACTCATGTCTAATTACAAAATTACTTTTCATCCACCATTTAAATTATATGCTCTTCTCAGTAACAAATGATAATTAAATGCAAGGATTTTTAAAATTCTAACATGTAAATAACACTGATGTGTGCATAACTACAAGAATTCTAAATTAATAGTTGAAATTTTTATGTTTTCTTTCTTGCAATTAATTCATTGATTATGAGTCTGTACTATAGATTATCAGCAGCTGTTACCCTAAACCTATCACCTCTCGAGTATGACCGATCATGAGCCCAACACTGCTCAGTTCACGGATAAACTTAAAACATTAAGTTGAATACAGTGTTATCTGGACTGTGGGGTATTTTTTTATAAATGATTTTATGTATTCATATTGGAATGAAGTAGAATATCTTTAATTCACATATTTTGTAAACACAATATTTTTTTCAATTTTCATCCATATCCATATATTACATATTTTCTTTTTAGCTTTGGTCAAGATGAGCGTATCTGAAGTTGCAAAGCAGGAACAGAGAACATTTTTAAGAGAAAGATTCTTACGGCTTTTATCACATTTATCAGGACAAGAGGCAAAGATCAATTTACACGAGAGGACATCTGTATCTTGTGTATTAGGTACTATGGATATTGACATACATCATATACAGGTGTCTAATCTTACAACGCCTATGGGAAATATACCACACGCCGTGTTACGAATGTCAGATGTAATCTCCATTGAAGTCCCAGATCTGAATACCAAAAATAGTTGATTAAAAAATATCAAATTTCCCCAAAAACAAAGGGGGATAACCAAACATATAGAGACATGGATTGGAGAAGAAAATAATGTGTTCAACACTTTTGAAGAGGAAAAAAACACATGCACATAGATTTGTTGCATTGGCATGCAAATACATATTCTGACCTATGTACTGACATGCTTGAACAGTAGACATTATTATATCTCTGGTAAACAGAATATGACATTATTTACAGTCGACCATGACAATTTTTTTTATAGAAAACGCTTTGAGGAATAAAACCTTATTGTTATTTATATATGCCAATTAAAGGCCAATATAACTGCAGTTGAACATTAAGAAACCAAGAATCAATTAATTGACCACAGATCAAATTTATAAAGAAAGTGGCACTTGTTTCATAGATCAAATAAAATTCCAAATTATATTTTTTTTCTTCAATTCAATTCAATTCTTCAAACATGTTTTATCTGCCTAATTACATTAACTGTGCATGTTATTATGATATATCTATATATAAAAATTGCATCAGTACAGTAGATCATGAATTTGAGTATGATCCACTCAAACCAAAGACTATGAAATTAGTATTTGCTGTTTCTCCACTAAGGATGCAGCATTAAGGAATAAGAGCAACGACTGGTTGACTCAGTACCAAGATAATGTGTACGAGTGGAGCGACATGTCTACCTGTGGACTATTGTTTCAGTGAGCTAGCACTATTAAAAGCCAACACTGTTATACAGACTTTGTAAGTTACTGCCATGTCAATTCCTTCATCCAAATACCGAACAAAACTGATCAAGATTTTATCTTCCAAAACATTACTTTAGCCCTCTATAGCATTTATGGAAAAAAGAGCTGGAGGAGCTAACCAAAATACAATATACAAGAATTGTTTCCCCTAAGAAACTTCGGCTATTTTTGAGAAAATATGTCAAACTGATGATATCTGGATCTTGAATCAAATTTCTTTGTAAATTGTAGTCATACATATGAAGATTATAAATACAAGGGGTTTGAAAGGCACATCATAAGCATAACCATCTGCCACAAGTTCTACAACAGTTTGTTTAGCCAAAAAAATGTATCATTCCAAAATTTTTTGCTAATTTTCCTTCGACACCTTTGAAATTCAAGGTAAAAGTGAATTTCAACCAAAATATCTGCGTTGTAATGGTCAGACATTCAAAATTACATTTTGTATATGTATCACTTATGACGAATAATTTCACAGCAACCAGAAAGGGATTTAACATAATAATTGTACTTGTGTTGAACTGAAGATGCTGGGCTGGGTGATGATTTATTGACACTTGTAGTTAAGAGGGCAGCATGGGCATACCACCTCACAATACTTATGCGACTCTTTACACGAAAAAGGGGGGTGTAGGTTATGGTGTTTAATGCCACTTTCAACAATACTTCAATTATATCGTGGCGGTCAGTTTTATTGGTGGCGGAAACCAGGAGAAAAGCACTGACAAATTTTATCGCATAATTTTGTATCGAGTCCACCTTATCATGAGTGGGATTCGAACTCATGACTTTTAGTGGTGATCAGCACAGATTGCATAGGTAGTTGTAACTCCAACTACCATAAGATCATGACCACGACTGCCCTCTTACACGAACAGAATGACCTATATGGCTATTGTGACTTGCTGTAAGTAGGTGTTGACTTGTGTCAATCGGAGGTCTAACATAATACATACATGTATGGTAGTTGTTTAGATTTTTTCTTTGATGGTTTTGTGTTCCACATGACATCATTTTTTTTAAAAAGATGATCTTCATTGTTGTCAGGGTATCGTTGGAATTGACACACTCCTCCAGCAAAAGTATCAGTCAATTTGTTCAGCTTATTCTCCTTCAGCATTGGACCAATAAAACTGACCGCCACGATATAACAGAAATATTGTTGAAAATGGCCTTAAAACACCATAAACCAACCTTCAGCGTTGTTATCAGATCAGCAACAGTGTAATGTTTAAACTTAAAAATCTGATTTCTACAAGATTTTCTTGTTAAATTTTTTTTAGAAGTTATTTTTTAGAAGTAAAAAGTTATTTTACATAACTTTTTAAAATTTATGTAGCTTCTAAAAAATAGAATGATGTACCAATTGCCAGATTGCGAACAAGATAAAATTAGAAATGCTATGGTCAAGATTATGAATGGGTCCTTTTGTCATTCATTCCTAATCACCTGGGGTCCGTTCTTGAACTTGTGATTAAGCTAATCATATGATTAGCCCTAATTACATGATTCATTCCTAATCACATAATTAGCTAATTCAATGATTAAATATGATTAGTTAATACATTGATTAAAAAAGAGTTCAGCAATGAAATTTAAATCATTGCATTATCTAAGTACTAGTATGTGATTAGGAATTAATTATGTAATTACAACTGTAGGGCTAATCATCTGATTAGATTAATCACAAGTTGAACAACGGACCCCTGGTTTGTAACAAGTAACACGACGGGTGCCAAACGTGGAGCAGGAGCTGCTTACCCTTCTGGAGCACCTGAGTTCACCTCTGGTTTTTACTGGGGTTTCAATTGGCCTAGTGGTTTCAGAGAAGATAAAAATGTAAAATGACAATGACATATGAAAAAAGAGATGAAAATACCTACATGTCCCTTTGAGTCTAGTGAACCTAAAATCAAATATATATACAAATGTACAAGCAGTATGGAATACAAATGTATTTAACATCTGTGATACAACAATTTGTCGGAAAAAAAAAGATTATGTACATCTATAGAGGAACACTGGTAAACTGGGTACAGTGGTATAATGTGCTGTCCACAAAGATGCAACTGAAATATTGTTGTGTGAATGATTGTTGCTTGATGCCAAAATGAGCAATTTTCAGCTACATGTATATCATTGCAAGAACAAGCTACATTCAATGAGATGATGATGTTCACTTTGTAGTAGACCAACAAGCTTATTTGGATATTAATAGTGTTAGTTCACTGAACTAACATTATGCTTGTACATGTAGCTCACTGAACTAACATTATGCTTGTTTGTACATGTAGCTCACTGAACTAACATTATGCTTGTACATGTAGATCACTGAACTAACATTGTGCTTGTACATGTAGCTCACTGAACTAACATTATGCTTGTACATGTAGCTCACTGAACTAACATTATGCTTGTACATGTACATGTAGCTCACTGAACTAACATTATGCTTGTTTGTACATGTAGCTCACTGAACTAACATTATGCTTGTACATGTAGCCCACTGAACTAACATTATGCTTGTATATGTAGCTCACTGAACTAACATTATGCTTGTACATGTAGCTCACTGAACTAACATTATGCTTGTACATGTAGCTCACTGAACTAACATTATGCGTGTACATGTAGCTCACTGAACTAACATTATGCGTGTACATGTAGCTCACTGAACTAACATTATGCTTGTACATGTAGCTCACTGAACTAACATTATGCTTGTACATGTAGACATGTCACCCCGCTCGGACACATTATCGTGATTACGAGCCAACAAGTCTCAGCTCTTACTCTTTACTGCTGTGTGCTTAGCAATGAAGCAGTAAATACCTATTTTATAGTCTTTGACCCAATCAGGGCTCGAACCCACGATCTTACGACACTCGAAGTGAGCACGCTAACCATTACACCACCGATGCGGTGAAATATTGTTGAAATAACATTGAAAATGTTCGAACTAATTAAATACCCATAATCTATCAGGTCTATATACTTTTAATGACCCAGGGTTTCCTCAATGCTCAAGACTAAGGAAAAGATTACAAATTAAAGAGATATTGGCTTCAGATAAACATCATATGTTTTTTGTAAATCAAATTTTATATACATGTATCACTAATAACAACAAAGTTTATTACAAATTATGGAAATAGTCAACACTACATTCAATCAGTAGCACACTTTACTACAGATCATTGCATCTTCTTGCTGATTTTTGTCTTTTGAGCGACAAAACTGTATATGCATGCATTCACCGTTTCTGTCGGTCACACAGTTTAAATTTTGTCTATCTTTTTATCTATCAATTCTTCAAGTCTTACAATGCCTGTACCAAGTCAGGGTCATTACGGTTTTCACAGTTTTCCGGTTGTTGACTGATTTTGTCTGTTTATATACTTATGAGTTTTGACTTTCCCTTTGTTAGATTGTTCGGAGTTCGGTAATTTTGTTATTACCCTTATTTTCTATCATTTCAAATATACAGTATTGTTTTATTGCACATGCACCATATGTTTTTTATATACAAATTATTACAATGGAGTGAAGTCCATTCAACATCAAAGGTATGATTGATCATTATGAGTATGAAGAAGTTCCACAACAATGAACCTGATGAAAAATTCTTTTTAAAAATGTCACGAATAATGATGGGTAATCTTTCATTTGATACAGTAGTAATATATACATTTTGTATCTGGCAGAATTAGTTTTTTGAATTCTTTAAGATGGTGACATGGAATGTTAACATCTAGGAGATCAAGTTTACCATGATAAATATTGAAATAAATACATTTACTCCCATCACACAATTACCAATATATTTAATCAAGCAAATTATTATCTATAGTGCAATTTAATTTGAGGAGTCCAAAAGACATTTCTTAAAATTTTGGTGAGTCCCAACTAAAAATAGGGAGAGTGCAGGACTTGTCTAGGTGAGTTGCAGGGTTTTCTTGCCTAAGAAATATTTAAAGTACATGTACATGTATAAACTGAATGAGACAATGCTATACAAGATTTCTGAAGCAAAATATTAATAATTTAACCAATTCTTTCTACAAAATGTACCTTTCATACTAACAATATCCATACAAATACATGTACATTTAAGATATATCGGAAAGCATAATTTCTCTGTTTTAGTGTTTACTGTTTTTTTTAACAAAACCAATTATTGTTAATAAGTAACTGGAATTTGGTGGATCCAGATTAGTCCATTTAAGGGATAAGGACTAACAGCTGTTATGTATTACCACAGGCCCAAAGCCTGTAAAATAACATTGAAACTCACTTACAATGTAAGTCTTTAATCAAATTCTTTCAATTGCCTTTTTAGGTTTCTTTTATGTAATAGAAAAATGTCATGAATACTGAGAATTTGACATACAAAATGTACATGTATAAATTAACAATTTCTAGTTTTTAGTACAAAATATCACAGATCAAAAATTTTAAAAGATCACTTTATCTTTATTGAGAATAGCCTGATGTTAATTTATATTTGTTCCTTTGGATAATCTATTTAAAATAAGCAACATCATAATTTCTTCTTTGAGAAACATATACTATGTACCGTTTATTCTGTCAGGTACAAGCATAAATATTGAAATATTTTTGCCATTGGAAAAATTTGGAATAGATATATCCAAGTTCCAGTCGGAACAAATTATCTCTGCATTTTCTTGTTGTGTATATGATAATTCTCTGTTAAGATATTTCTTCCTGTTGTGTGTTCATTTACATGTTTGTAGGATTTAGTATCTTTACATTGTGTGGAAGACATAAATTTTGTTTTGATATTCCAATAAACAGTCTTAGTCTTAGTCTTTATATGGCAGAAATTCTATCTCATCACACTGTCGTAACAACAACAGATTCATTTTGTTTGCTGCTCTCTTCATTTTCTCTTCATTTTGTTTGCTGCTTTTTTTCTTCAAGATCTTGAAGTTCTCGCTATATGCACTAAATTCATAAAAACGTCAAAAATTCCTTTACTAATCAAAATCCAGAATGGAATCATCACATATTTCAATTCAATCTCTGGATAGTATTGAAGCCTCATGCAAAGAAGAACTTGAAATGTCAGTTTTAATAGAACGGCGGCCATATACAATCCTTTCTTAGGAAGTGAAATATTCAAGTCAACTCTGTGATCATATCCATTTTTGCAATGTACAATCATTTTGAAAGTTATGTATATTATTACTACAGCGTCAAAAATCCACATAGGTATAAACACTAAGAACCAGTTCCAGCTGACTTTCTTGTCAAGTCTGAGTACCATTAAAATTAAAAATACAAGCACAATAAACCATGTAAATAAAGCTCTTTGGATAATCGCCATCGCACTTTTTTTTCTTTTTTTTTACTTCCTCAATGTCAATTTTCTGTTTTTTCCAATTGATTAGTTTCCGCAAAATACAAACGTTTGTGTGACTTAATGAAATAAATAGTAATAATCAAATCGTCAACAAACCAGATAAGTTATTTTTCCGTGATTCTAAATTCTAATGCAATTTTTCAAAGTATCTATTTGAGGCCTGGATTGACCCTTAGGCAAAATAAGCACGTGTTTATGGCATCAAGAGGAAGGGGGCACCACAAAAATTCGGCCACAATTCAATTTATCAGCTCAAAAACACACCAAAATTAAAAAAAAAAAAAAAAATGTAGGAGAAATGAAATAAAAACACTAATAAATGTTATAGGCTTTATCAAGGATTTATATAGTATATGAATCCTTGGCTTTATCTATAAATGTTAATACAATAAAGACAATTACTTTACATTATGCCAATGGAAGGTGCGGGGTACTAAGGTTGTCCTGTGCTAAGGGCATACATTGGCTTTAATCCGGCTCTGCATTAATGTGTATTTATATTTCGCTTACAAAAATTTTGAAAACAGAAATATATTTGAGAACAAGCGATCATTTATTACAAAATGAACGGGAAGATATTTTTTTTTTATTGATGACATATTTTATAAATAAAACAAATAAAATAATTTGTATTGATCTAAAAATCCAAACAAAGTATTACCATCAATACAGAACATGACAAACACAACTAAGACAACTTTAAGTACACAATATTTGATAACATAACAGCTGAGGAAAGACAGAGTTATCTCCCATACAATACAAATGTATAAAATTTCAAGTTGCCTCCCATTGACAATTAAAGATCAGTAAAAGTGACATAAAAATTAAAACCACTGATTAATCTTGTTTTTTTAGACTGATTTAGACTTTACAACTTATTGACACCTAATAGACACATTTTACATGATAATAAGACTACAAACTTAACACTACAAAAAGTTCACAAAAAAGCACTAACTAACACTAACACTAGCACTAGATACGATAACGTAACCCTCAGTCCTCTTTTGCTCCCAGCTAACTGGAGCATAAGCGGAATGAGGGTTACGTTATCGTATCTACACTAGCACTAGCACATGATCTTAGATAAGTTTAGTCAGAGTCAGAGGATGCTACAGTACGAGATTCCGATGGCGCAAAGAGGTTACCAACTTCACCCAGAAACTCAGACGTGCGGAGAGTCTTTTCCTCGTAACGGTCCCAGAGTAAGACGGCCTTGGGCTTTTCTGTAACATAACATAATTTTTATTGGTTTGAAATCCATATACAAAGGATTTTTACAAAAATAACACATTAAATACAAAACAAAGTAACTATTAAATCCAATCAAACTACACGACATATACATGTTTGAAACGCATGCCTCCCTGACGACATTTGGTATTTCTGTATGTCTGTCTTTGATATCTGGTAAGTTGCTGTTCATCAACCAAACGGAGGGTGAGGCCTACAGTGTTAGCTTCCTGTCGCAGTACCGGTACTAATTTCTTTTATGTTAAAAGAAAGTGAAAAACATCAAAGAAAAATATTAATGACTTTAACTTAATAACTTAACCTCTAAGCATGTAAATGTGTTGTAATATAGCGTATTCATGATATTTTATATTGGGGCCGAAACGACTATGTTATTTGGGGCCGGACTGACACGGGGCCGAATCGACTAGGGCCGGAACGACTGGGGTCGGACGGGTACTGGGGCCGCATCGACCTGCTTCCGAACAAACATGTGTGCATTAAAATGAAAAACAAGTTTATCTTGTAGTAACAAAAACGTTATGATAATTAATAATTCCATTTCTTGTGCCGATTGCATTGTTTAATAAGTGCGTAGACTCTTTGTTGAAACAAACAAGCAAGCATCACTTCGACTATTGACAAACGGTAGACAACAATCGGCAAACCTCGGGTGAGTCCGCTTCACTTCCTCAATGAAGGTACGGAATCAGCCGAAGTTGCGACGAATGAAACAGACAACTGCTAAAGCGGCGTTGAAACAATAAAAGAGCACTACTAAAATTGGCCAGTAGAAGACAGCTATAAGCAGCTGTTGAAAAAAAAAAAACGTTTGGCAAATGTAGCGGTATTATACGGCAACTAAAACGTTCGTTGTTGGAACAAACAAAAACAAAAAATCAAAATCAAAACAAAACAAGAACAAAAACAAAAAACAAAAACAAAACAAGCAGTCGACAGCCAAAACGGCACTGTATCCGACATCATATTACGATTTCGTCCCCAATAGACAAAATCGCATTTTTAAGACATTTTATGACAGTTGGATTTGTAATTAATTTTCGAACACTCTCTAATATGTTTCTTTCGTCTATATATGTGACAGAAGGAGAAATGGGTCCTTTTTAGTGAAAGTGCTTCCGATATCCTACGTTATTTTCACCTGTTGCGAAAGCATTGTTGACGTGTTTTTGAACGATGAACACATCGTTGTTTAGCGGCCATTTAGGGGCATTTGACGCACTATCACATTTAATATTATCCTTGCAATATTACTAATGCTACAGGTAAAACATTTTCTTCGAGCGACAAAAATGGCGTCCACATTTCGGGTCCGACATCCTACGTTATGACGTACATTCTCCCCCCTATTATGGTGTCCAATAACATTTGAGGATTGATCGCAATTTTTGTTTGGTTCATGAAGAAATAACCTCAATCAAGTTGTACACACCGGGTAAACCGTAGCGGGTTACGCAAGGGTATGTACAACCTGATTTAGGTTATTTCGAATGAACCGAAGAAATAATTTCGATCAATCAGGCCTTATAAATTAATTAAAAAAAAATTTGTTATGATATTGAAAAATATATTTATTTTTTCAAAATAAGGCAAATAATCGGAAATAAATTTGAATAACCCCAAAGGTGCCCCATTTAAAGAAAATCAACCGATGACAACGGTACGCGACGCCTTGAGAACGACGTCTATTTTTAGATTCCGTTCATTGACAAATAATCTCAACTTTTTAAACCAATCAAAACACGTATGAAATGACATGTGACTCTAAAATTAATTTATATTGTGTTGTGTTTTTGTTTTGTTTGTCTTCGTCTTGTGTACCCTATGTTGCCAGTTTCTCGGGATTGCCCTTTTTTTTATTGCCCATTCGGTATTCTTTAACGTTTATTGAAACAAACAACACTAGTAGAAAATTTATGAACAGCCGACAAACAATAATATAATTAGAAGCAATTAACCTTCCTTTTAGAATTTCCTGTCAATAATTATAATTAAATTAATTGTAAACAACACTGGCTAAATAACTGATCACTTCCTGGTCTGTGTTTGAAATTGAACCTAAAATCATTATATCAAATAGTTTATTTCATTTCAAAAATAAACTAAAAGGCGGTCATGGAATACTTTAATAATTTAGTAGTGTTGCATTTTAAATTAAAACAATTAATTTATCTGTCAAAGTTTGGGTCTGTACCAAACACAGATATGAATTTATCATATACTTCTATCTGGGAAATGTTCAGCTATATAAACACTTAGAACAACTATAGGAGTATATACAGTAAATGGATGTCGGGTGGTGATGGCGTGCTTTGTAAAAAAAAATAATTAAGTACTAGTATACGCTATCTACATTTTAAAGACATTTCAACTGTGTTATTTTAAAGAGTTTAAATCGTCGATCAAAATGAAAGATTGTTTCTAAGAAATATTGCTTTCATAAATATTTCCCAGTTGACGCGCAAGGTTTTTATTGCAGAGACGTGCTATTTTGCAAATTCACATTAATCAATGCATATCTGGGTACCACACATTCTAAGGCCAGCCCTGGAAGAAGGCATACAACAAAGAGACGTCGCAGGATACTGGTGTTAGTTAAGGGACCGACCATTTAACTTGAAGGGGGGGGGGGGTTATGGTTTTTTGTTTCGTTCAGAAATTTTTTTTCGGACAACACAAGAGTTAGATTATTTTTTTTTTTTTGTCGCGCAAAGCGCGAATTTTTTTTTCAGAATTTAACATTAGGTTATATGACAAAAACTCTGAATCAAATTTTTTTTTTTTCCTCCACCAAAATCAGAATATCTTTTTCAGCAACATTGGGATTCAGAATATTTTTTTAGAAAAAAAACATACCCCCCCCCTTCAAGTTAAATGGTCGTTCCCTAACGTTACTCGTTTAAGACGTGTTTGTAGGAACGTCAAGAACAGATTTTTTTTTATTATGACGTTAAATTAAAAAAAAACTAATTGCATTTGTTCACTAATTATATTATTCTTTTTCCACCACTTATACGGCGAATAGGCAAATCATATTTTCGAGCGAGCCGTTTTCTACACTTTTTCTCGGAAACGTTTTCTCCACTTATTGAAGCGATAATTGTATTCATGCCATTTAAAGTATCCGAAGTTCGCTTCATTTTTTATTCGTTCACTGCTACTTTAATGTCTTCCAAAACTGCTTTTGCTACTTCAGTGTCTGAACTTTCTTCTGGAGATGTAATAATATTAAAGTCTTAGAGTTCTTTAACGGTTGGGGAAAATATTCGGTCAAGATACAGTCATCTGTCAAAAGTATTGGGAAATGTCAAAAAAATCCCTATATAATCAACCAAAACAATGTTTTTTCAAAAAATATTATGAAGTCATTTCTGGATAGATTTTAACAAATTTTACACCAAAACATTCGGAATTGTCTATATTTTGTTCTGTTTTTGAAGGCATGCTGAAAACATCGATTTCTATTAGCCGTAGCATTTTCTTTGGTCTTCTGGTTTTTCAAGGACTGCCTATATCGTCTCTTTCTTATAATTTCTTTGTTCCGCGTATCGGCTTGCTTTTGCCGGTTGTCGGCTTGTCTTTGTCTGTATGCTCTTTTTTTATTTGCTTCTTTTGTATCTTAATTCTTTTGGTTGTATATTGCGAGTTTTATAATATGAATTCAGTTTTTGTTCCCTTCTTTTCCGAATTTTTTCCTCTTTATACGATTGAAGTAGTTCTTTAGGAGTCATGAGGATCGATTTATTTTGCCTACAAATCAAACAGTTAATTAATTAATTAAGTAATTTTTACCCTTAAATTTGATAAAACGTTAATTTTTGTTACATTAACAGATACGGGACATACCTTAGACATCATCTGAATCTCATTTTGTCCAACTCCGCTCGATTTTCAAGGAAAAATGGGTACCACGTCATACGGGTTTTAAGACGTTCTTGATCGCGAAAAAAAATCGGACGAATTCGCGGAAAAATAAATTCATATCAACCATTTTTATCAAAAATCACCAATTAAAATGTAACGCGAGACATAACAAAAATTACACTTTTGGGAGTTTTGGGCAATCTTTTTTCATAAATAGTATCAATATACTACAAAATGCTTGTTATGGTTAAAAAGGGTATTAAAAATGCTTTATTTTGGTATATAATATGTAGGTATCCATTTATTATTGCTACTTCAACAAGCTCACCAGTATCTTTCAACGTCTCAAAATACAATACCAATACATTTATACAATAAAAAAAAAAGTTAAAGAAAATGACGATAAATATACAATATACGTACATTGTCAGTAAATATAAATTTTATTTGTACGAGCTTTAGAAACAGGCAGAATAGCGAGCCTTAGGCGAGCTTTTCAGGCCTGTTTCGCAGCGAGTACAAATGAATTTTATATTTAACGACAATGTACGTATATTGTGTTTATCCTGCAATGTCAAAAAAGTCGGAAAACTTGTCAGATTTAAACAAAAAGGACAGAAACAAGCGTCATTCCTCGCCTTTCATAAATGTTGTCAAGGGTGTCTTCTTCGTGGTCCGCGTTACATTAGTACCAGTTTCATACTTGTCTGCGCCCTCCGCTGTACATAGCTACGGGTACCAGGAAAGTTTATTCGTAGGCTGAAAAGTTTATTCGTCTAGTACGAATAAAGCAAAAATTTATTCGCATAGCATATTTGTACAGCAAATGTACTGATTGCAGGATAAAAACTGATACTCAATAACACAACTGAATATTGTGCAATTGACATAAAACATAAATTAGTTTGTGAACTACATGTATCTTTTTTTTGCTTTTTTTTTTAAAGAACTCAAATAAGTGCATTTGTATTTAAATTATTCACAGTTCACAGAGTTCAAAGATTTGCCCGTCCCACCTACTAAACAAAACATTGATTTTAGGAAAATCTACTAATACGGACTTTTTTTTTTAACAATTTGGTATTTGGATACACCGATGTTCTAATAAAGATTTAGTTATCGTGAACTACTATGATCTCTAACATTGTTAGACGTTTTCAATTAATAGGAGATATTTTTTTTATTAGAGAGCACCCAACCTGAAGTCATTTTAACATCATTTTATAATTATTTTAGATCATTAACTTTCCAATCATTGAATACGTAGGGCGGAACTATTGAATATAAAAATAATTAGTGAATTGAGTATATTATTCCACTTTATAAAATAATGAAATACTTCGTAGGTTAAGACATATTTTCTCCTCCGTATCGACTTCGTATCTTCATCAAATCTTTAAAGCGGTTTATAAGATTTTTGTTTAATGAAATGTAGCTATCTCTGATATACAGTGTAAGCTTTGTACTTATTAGTGATATAATGTTTTTAATTATCAATGCATATAATGTAATACCTTACTACGCCAGTCGTAACGGTATGACATAAGTCAATGTAACAACATAGACACTGATTATGTCATGCATGGCGGTTTGATACTATTTAAAGTACTTACCCTGGTAAATAGTTCACGAGGTGGGGAGGGGAAACATAAGGTTCAAATGAGTACGGTGGTGACACTGGAGTTTTAAAACACTTTCCTATTAATATATTCCCTCAGTATGAAAACCATACCCATTCTGGCATTTTTTTCGAAGTACAAAAACTATATGCATTCATATATCATTGTGTAGTTTGTGTCACATCCGTGTTTTAGAATAAAATCTAAACTAAATTTTACGCCTTACCATGTTAAATTATGACATAATTATAGAGGAATTTCAACCATGATAAATTATGACATAATTATAGAAGAATTTCAATCATGTTACATTATGACATAATTATAGAAGAATTTCAATGATGTTAAATTATGACATAATTATAGAAGAATTTGTCTTGGCAATAAAGAAGATCTATGTGCTTGTAGATATATGACCTATTGATATTTATATATAAATATATATAGATATTTAAAGTCTCTAAATAATTTACACAAAAAACTCTAGATTAATTTCCTAATAAACTTCCGCTGAGGAAGGCCGCAAGGCTGCAACGTTCGGAAATTAATCTAGAGTTTTTTGTATATATATATATATACGTCTGAAAATTAAACCAAACAGTGTTAGAATTAGATTTTAGAGCTGTCAAATTTTTGTTCTTCCCTCGACGGGATTTGAACCCACACCATTGTTACACTGCAGCACCATTCGCTTAGCCTTACGTCCAGCGCCCTAGACCACTCGACTACATCCACTCCCACGTATATATATATACGTCTGAAAAACCAGTCAACGATCAATCTTACAGGGTGTTGGATCGATACGGTATAACGATACTATACAAGTAAAACAATATATAATATATACAAAAAACTCTAGATTAAAAATCCCCACTCACTGATATATTGAAGTGGAAAATCTACAATCCAATCTATATTTGGAAAATGAAAAAGTTTCGAATCATTTCCATTCCGTCAAATATTTCTTATTTTCGTCTGCCAAACCACGTGATGTTGATAAAATGCTAGCATTCTCTATCCAGAGTTGTCGTTCCCGCTAAGCTCCACCACACAAAACGCCAATCGATATCTGGCACTTTAACGTTCCTCAACTTAAAGAATTTTAACATTTTCTGTAAAAGACAGATATCAATTAAATTATTTTATTTGTATCATGACTTCAATGCACAGACAATTACTTCTTTAAAAATAAATTTGTTTTCTTTATTTATTTACTGCTGTCAGCATAATGAAAGGAAAACGATCTGTCTTCATATATTTTTTTATCAGACAGACAGTGGGGTACCGAACCCCAGCATTTACTCTGCCGCTTTCTTGGCGTCTCCATATTACAATTACTTATAATCTACCGCATCTACGACTATGATATGTTGACGTTGTCACAGTAATATCGTATACATCGGAAGTCACCTGCCTAACATTTCAAACGTTAAGACACGAAAAAGACGGAACATGATCGGAATTGGCATGATTCGAAGCAACCGTATTCCAGCGGCACATCTGTATACCTTTATATAGGAAGTGACCACCACATCACGTGAAATAATAATCATTTAGAATCATTTTACAATGACATGTGGGACAAAGTATAAAGAAAACAGATACAAGGAATTTGAAATTGATTGATTGATTGTTGTTTAAAAGAAATCGATAAAAACAGGATTATACACGACGGATTCGTCCTTTGTCAAATGTTTGTAGATAGCCATACATCTAATAATATAAAAAAAACGTAGATATTTAACACTTAAAGATAAATGTAAAAATGCATTGTACAAATACCATTAATATCTTTATTCTCATTTAAAAGCAGACAGTTGCCACTAGCCCAAAAGATACATACAAGTTTAACAAGCTATTGTTCCAAATTTAAGAATCCCTTGCCATCTCTACTGGAGACTGTTTAAGGAAAGAACTCAAGCTTTCTACGTAGGAAAATTATAAAATAAACTTTTCTAAAAGTAAACCAGGGAAGGTGAGTTGTAATTAAGACTTGAGGTAAATTTTTGTTTTTGTTTTGTTTTTGTTTGTTTGGTTGTTTGTTTTTATTTATGTATGGTTGTAATTAGCGCATCATAAACACAACGTCTTGTCATCAGACATTTTCTGAAGTCAAACAGAGGACAACCACGTGGTTAAAATGTAATTCCATTTCACGCCCACTGATTTGGAACTATTTTTCTTTGGTGGATAGTGTTGGTCGTAATGAGGGTGATATGTCTACTAATTTGTATTCTAATTAATATCGTGATTCTAGCAATAAAATCATCCAAGCTCTAAATTAAAAAAAAACGAAATAATACCATTAGTTATTAAACACTGACAACACCGTAATAAACTGACTTGTGGCAACATGTATGTGACATCATTATAATGTATATCTCTCTTGAAAGATTTGTAGATTTATAGTGTCTACGACAACTGTAGTCGACCTATGATATCTACAGTAAGTAGTCTACAGTCTACAAGTAATTATAACGGCTACAGGCTGCCGGTATCTCAAACTGACACAGTCTACTGTTCTACAAAAACAGCCACAATCAGCCTGTATATATAATAGACACCGTTCTGTCTCCCTGGTTTGGGATCCTGTTTCACTTTGTGGTTGTGTTGTTTCTAATCTGGTTTGTGATTTTGTTTCACTTTGTGGTTGTGTTGTTTCTAATCTGGTTTGTGATTTTGTTTCACTTAGTCGTTGTGTTGTTTCTAATCTGGATTGTGATTTTGTTTCACTTAGTGGTTGTGTTGTTTCTAATATGGATTGTGATTTTGTTTCACTTAGTGATTGTGTTGTATCTAATCTGGATTGTGATTTTGTTTCACTTAGTGGTTGTGTTGGTTCTTATCTGGATTGTGATTTTGTTTCACTTAGTGGTTGTGTTGTTTCTAATCTGGTTTATGATTTTGTTTCACTTAGTGGTTGTGTTGTTTCTAATCTGGATTGTGATTTTGTTTCACTTAGTGGTTGTGTTGTTTCTAATCTGGATTGTGATTTTGTTTCATTTAGTGGTTGTGTTGTTTCTAATCTGGATTGTGATTTTGTTTCACTTAGTGATTGTGTTGTTTCTAATCTGGATTGTGATTTTGTTTCACTTAGTGGTTGTGTTGTTTCTAATCTGGTTGTGATTTTGTTTCACTTAGTGGTTGTGTTGTTTCTAATCTGGATTGTGATTTTGTTTCACTTAGTGGTTGTGTTGTTTCTAATCTGGATTGTGATTTTGCTTCATTTAGTGGTTGTGTTGTTTCTAATCTGGATTGTGATTTTGTTTCACTTAGTGATTGTGTTGTTTCTAATCTGGATTGTGATTTTTTTTCACTTAGTGGTTGTGTTGTTTCTAATCTGGATTGTGATTTGTTTCACTTTGTGGTTGTGTTGTTTCTAATCTGGATTGTGATTTTGTTTCACTTAGTGGTTGTGTTGTTTCTAATCTGGATTGTGATTTTGTTTCACTTTGTGGTTGTGTTGTTTCTAATCTGGATTGTTATTTTGTTTCACTTAGTGGCTGTGTTGTTTTTAATCTGGATTGTGATTTTGTTTCACTTTGTGGCTGTGTTGTTTCTAATCTGGATTGTGATTTTGTTTCACTTAGTGGTTGTGTTGTTTCTAATCAGGAATGTGATTTTGTTTCACTTAGTGGTAGTGTTGTTTCTAATCAGGAATGTGATTTTGTTTCACTTTGTGGCTGTGTTGTTTCTAATCTGGATTGTGATTTTCTTTCACTTTGTGGTTGTGTTGTTTCTAATCTGGATTGTGATTTTGTTTCACTTAGTGGTTGTGTTGCTTCTAATCTGGATTGTGATTTTATTTCACTTTTTGGTTGTGTTGTTTCTAATCAGGAATGTGATTTTGTTTCACTTAGTGGTAGTGTTGTTTCTAATCTGGAATGTGATTTTGTTTCACTTAGTGGTAGTGTTGTTTCTAATATGGATTGTTATTTTGCTTCACTTAGTGGTTGTGTTGTTTCTAATATGGATTGTGATTTTGTTTCATTTAGTGGTTGTGTTGTTTCTAATCTGGTTTGTGATTTTGTTTCGCTTAGTGGTTGTGTTGTTTCTAATCTGGTTTGTGATTTTGTTTCACTTTGTGGTTGTGTTGTTTCTAATCTGGATTGTGATTTTGTTTCACTTAGTGGTTGTGTTGTTTCTAATATGGATTGTGATTTTGTTTCACTTAGTGGTTGCGTTGTTTCTTATCTGGATTGTGATTTTGTTTCACTTTGTGGTTGTGTTGTTTCTAATCTGGAATGTGATTTTGTTTCACTTAGTGGTTGTGTTGTTTCTAATCTGGATTGTGATTTGTTTCACTTAGTGGTTGTGTTGTTTCTAATCTGGATTGTGATTTTGTTTCACTTAGTGGTTGTGCTGTTTCTAATCTGGATTGTTATTTTGCTTCACTTTGTGGTTGTGTTGTTTCTAATCTGGTTTGTGATTTTGTTTCACTTTGTGGTTGTGTTGTTTCTAATCTGGATTGTGATTTTGTTTCACTTAGTGGTTGTGTTGTTTCTAATCTGGATTGTGATTTTGTTTCACTTTGTGGTTGTGTTGTTTCTAATCTGGATTGTGATTTTGTTTCACTTAGTGGTAGTGTTGTTTCTAATCTGGATTGTGATTTTGTTTCACTTATTGGTAGTGTTGTTTCTAATATGGATTGTTATTTTGCTTCACTTAGTGGTTGTGTTGTTTCTAATCTGGATTGTGATTTTGTTTCATTTAGTGGTTGTGTTGTTTCTAATCTGGTTTGTGATTTTGTTTCACTTAGTGGTTGTGTTGTTTCTAATCTGGTTTGTGATTTTGTTTCACTTTGTGGTTGTCTTGTTTTTAATATGGATTGTGATTTTGTTTCACTTAGTCGTTGTGTTGTTTCTAATATGGATTGTTATTTTGCTTCACTTAGTGGTTGTGTTGTTTCTAATCTGGATTGTGATTTTCCATCATTTAGTGGTTGTGTTGTTTCTAATCTGGATTGTGAATAGGGTTCACTTAGTGATTGTGTTGTTTCTAATCTGGATTGTGATTTTGTTTCACTTAGTGATTGTGTTGTTTCTAATATGGATTGTGATTTTGTTTCACTTAGTGGTTGCGTTGTTTCTTATCTGGATTGTGATTTTGTTTCACTTTGTGGTTGTGTTGTTTCTAATCTGGAATGTGATTTTGTTTCACTTAGTGGTTGTGTTGTTTCTAATTTGGTTGTGATTTTGTTTCACTTAGTGGTTGTGTTGTTTCTTATCTGGATTGTGATTTTGTTTCACTTAGTCGTTGTGTTGTTTCTAATCTGGATTGTGATTTCGTTTCACTTTGTGGTTGTGTTGTTTCTAATCTAGATTGTGATTTTGTTTCACTTAGTGGTAGTGTTGTTTCTAATATGGATTGTGATTTTGTTTCATTTAGTGGTTGTGTTGTTTCTAATCTGGATTGTGATTTTGTTTCACTTAGTGGTTGTGTTGTTTCTAATCTGGATTGTGATTTTGTTTCACTTAGTGGTAGTGTTGTTTCTAATCTGGATTGTTATTTTGTTTCATTTAGTGGTTGTGTTGTTTCTAATCTGGTTTGTGATTTTGTTTCACTTTGTGGTTGTGTTGTTTCTAATATGGATTGTGATTTTGTTTCACTTAGTGGTTGTGTTGTTTCTAATCTGGATTGTGATTTTGTTTCACTTAGTGGTTGTGTTGTTTCTAATATGGATTGTTATTTTGCTTCACTTAGTGGTTGTGTTGTTTCTAATCTGGATTGTGATTTTGTTTCATTTAGTGGTTGTGTTGTTTCTAATCTGGTTTGTGATTTTGTTTCACTTAGTGGTTGTGTTGTTTCTAATATAGATTGTTATTTTGCTTCACTTAGTCGTTGTGTTGTTTCTAATCTGGATTGTGATTTTGTTTCACTTAGTGGTAGTGTTGTTTCTAATATAGATTGTTATTTTGCTTCACTTAGTCGTTGTGTTGTTTCTTATCTGGATTGTGATTTTGTTTCACTTAGTGGTAGTGTTGTTTCTAATCTGGTTTGTGATTTTGTTTCACTTTGTGGTTGTGTTGTTTCTAATCTGGATTGTGATTTTGTTTCACTTTGTGGTTGTGTTGTTTCTAATCTGGATTGTGATTTTGTTTCACTTAGTGGTTGTGGTGTTTCTAATCAGGAATGTGATTTTGTTTCACTTTGTGGTTGTGTTGTTTCTAATCTGGATTGTGATTTTGTTTCACTTAGTGGTAGTGTTGTTTCTAATCTGGATAGTGATTTTGTTTCACTTAGTGGTTGTGTTGTTTCTAATCTGGATTGTTATTTTGTTTCACTTTGTGGTTGTGTTGTTTCTAATCTGCTTTGTGATTTTGTTTCACTTTGTGGTTGTGTTGTTTCTAATCTGGTTTGTGATTTTGTTTCACTTTGTGGTTGTGTTGTTTCTAATCTGGATTGTGATTTTGTTTCACTTTGTGGTTGTCTTGTTTCTAATCTGGATTGTGATTTTGTTTCACTTTGTGGTTGTGTTGTTTCTAATCTGGATTGTGATTTTGTTTCACTTAGTGGTAGTGTTGTTTCTAATATGGATTGCGATTTTGTTTCACTTAGTCGTTGTGTTGTTTCTAATCTGGATTGTTATTTTGTTTCACTTAATGGTTGTGTTGTTTCTAATATGGATTGTGATTTTGTTTCACTTAGTGGTTGTGTTGTTTCTAATCTGGATTGTTATTTTGCTACACTTAGTGGTTGTGTTGTTTCTAATCTGGATTGTGATTTTGTTTCACTTAGTGGTTGTGTTGTTTCTAATCTGGATTGTGATTTTGTTTCATTTAGTGGTTGTGTTGTTTCTAATCTGGTTTGTGATTTTGTTTCACTTTGTGGTTGTGTTGTTTCTAATCTGGTTGTGATTTTGTTTCACTTAGTGGTTGTGTTGTTTCTAATCTGGATTGTGATTTTGTTTCACTTAGTGGTTGTGGTGTTTCTAATCAGGAATGTGATTTTGTTTCACTTTGTGGCTGTGTTGTTTTTAATCTGGATAGTGATTTTGCTTCACTTCGTGGCTGTATTGTTTCTAATCTGGATTGTGATTTTGTTTCACTTTGTGGTTGTGTTGTTTCAAATCTGGATTGTGATTTTGTTTCACTTAGTGGTTGTGTTGTTTCTAATCAGGAATGTGATTTTGTTTCACTTAGTGGTAGTGTTGTTTCTGATCAGGAATGTGATTTTGTTTCACTTTGTGGCTGTGTTGTTTCTAATCTGGATTGTGATTTTCTTTCACTTTGTGTTGTTTCTAATCAGGAATGTGATTTTGTTTCACTTAGTGGTTGTGTTGTTTCTAATCTGGATTGTGGTTGTGTTGTTTCTAATCAGGAATGTGATTTTGTTTCACTTAGTGGTAGTGTTGTTTCTAATCAGGAATGTGATTTTGTTTCACTTAGTGGTTGTGTTGTTTCTAATCTGGATTGTGATTTTGTTTCACTTAGTGGTTGTGTTGTTTCTAATCAGGAATGTGATTTTGTTTCACTTTGTGGCTGTGTTGTTTCTAATCTGGATTGTGATTTTCTTTCACTTTGTGGTTGTGTTGTTTCTAATCAGGAATGTGATTTTGTTTCACTTTGTGGTTGTGTTGTTTCTAATCTGGATTGTGATTTTGTTTCACTTAGTGGTTGTGTTGCTTCTAATCAGGAATGTGATTTTGTTTCACTTAGTGGTAGTGTTGTTTCTAATCAGGAATGTGATTTTGTTTCACTTTGTGGCTGTGTTGTTTCTAATCTGGATTGTGATTTTCTTTCACTTTGTGGTTGTGTTGTTTCTAATCAGGAATGTGATTTTGTTTCACTTAGTGGTTGTGTTGTTTCTAATCTGGATTGTGATTTTGTTTCACTTAGTGGTTGTGTTGCTTCTAATCTGGATTGTGATTTTATTTCACTTTTTGGTTGTGTTGTTTCTAATCAGGAATGTGATTTTGTTTCACTTAGTGGTAGTGTTGTTTCTAATCTGGATTGTGATTTTGTTTCACTTAGTGGTAGTGTTGTTTCTAATATGGATTGTTATTTTGCTTCACTTAGTGGTTGTGTTGTTTCTAATATGGATTGTGATTTTGTTTCATTTAGTGGTTGTGTTGTTTCTAATCTGGTTTGTGATTTTGTTTCGCTTAGTGGTTGTGTTGTTTCTAATCTGGTTTGTGATTTTGTTTCACTTTGTGGTTGTGTTGTTTCTAATCTGGATTGTGATTTTGTTTCACTTAGTGGTTGTGTTGTTTCTAATCTGGATTGTGATTTTGTTTCACTTAGTGGTTGCGTTGTTTCTTATCTGGATTGTGATTTTGTTTCACTTTGTGGTTGTGTTGTTTCTAATCTGGAATGTGATTTTGTTTCACTTAGTGGTTGTGTTGTTTCTAATCTGGATTGTGATTTGTTTCACTTAGTGGTTGTGTTGTTTCTAATCTGGATTGTGATTTTGTTTCATTTAGTGGTTGTGCTGTTTCTAATCTGGATTGTTATTTTGCTTCACTTTGTGGTTGTGTTGTTTCTAATCTGGTTTGTGATTTTGTTTCACTTTGTGGTTGTGTTGTTTCTAATCTGGATTGTGATTTTGTTTCACTTAGTGGTTGTGTTGTTTCTAATCTGGATTGTGATTTTGTTTCACTTTGTGGTTGTGTTGTTTCTAATCTGGATTGTGATTTTGTTTCACTTAGTGGTAGTGTTGTTTCTAATCTGGATTGTGATTTTGTTTCACTTAGTGGTAGTGTTGTTTCTAATATGGATTGTTATTTTGCTTCACTTAGTGGTTGTGTTGTTTCTAATCTGGATTGTGATTTTGTTTCATTTAGTGGTTGTGTTGTTTCTAATCTGGTTTGTGATTTTGTTTCACTTAGTGGTTGTGTTGTTTCTAATCTGGTTTGTGATTTTGTTTCACTTTGTGGTTGTCTTGTTTCTAATCTGGATTGTGATTTTATTTCACTTAGTGGTAGTGTTGTTTCTAATATGGATTGTGATTTTGTTTCACTTAGTCGTTGTGTTGTTTCTAATATGGATTGTTATTTTGCTTCACTTAGTGGTTGTGTTGTTTCTAATCTGGATTGTGATTTTCCATCATTTAGTGGTTGTGTTGTTTCTAATCTGGATTGTGATTAGGGTTCACTTAGTGATTGTGTTGTTTCTAATCTGGATTGTGATTTTGTTTCACTTAGTGATTGTGTTGTTTCTAATATGGATTGTGATTTTGTTTCACTTAGTGGTTGCGTTGTTTCTTATCTGGATTGTGATTTTGTTTCACTTTGTGGTTGTGTTGTTTCTAATCTGGAATGTGATTTTGTTTCACTTAGTGGTTGTGTTGTTTCTAATTTGGTTGTGATTTTGTTTCACTTAGTGGTTGTGTTGTTTCTTATCTGGATTGTGATTTTGTTTCACTTAGTCGTTGTGTTGTTTCTAATCTGGATTGTGATTTCGTTTCACTTTGTGGTTGTGTTGTTTCTAATCTGGATTGTGATTTTGTTTCACTTAGTGGTAGTGTTGTTTCTAATCTGGATTGTGATTTTGTTTCAATTAGTGGTTGTGTTGTTTCTAATCTGGATTGTGATTTTGTTTCACTTAGTAATTGTGTTGTTTCTAATCTGGATTGTGATTTTGTTTCACTTAGTGGTAGTGTTGTTTCTAATCTGGATTGTGATTTTGTTTCAATTAGTGGTTGTGTTGTTTCTAATCTGGATTGTGATTTTGTTTCACTTAGTAATTGTGTTGTTTCTAATCTGGATTGTGATTTTGTTTCACTTTGTGGTTGTGTTGTTTCTAATCTGGTTGTGATTTTGTTTCACTTAGTGGTTGTGTTGTTTCTAATGCGGTTCTGATTTTGTTTCACTTTGTGGTTGTTTTGTTTCTAATCTGGATTGTGATTTTGTTTCACTTTGTGGTTGTGTTGTTTCTAATCTGGTTGTGATTTTGTTTCACTTTGTGGTTGTTTTGTTTCTAATCTGGATTGTGATTTTGTTTCACTTAGTGGTTGTGTTGTTTCTAATCTGGTTGTGATTTTGTTTCACTTAGTGGTTGTGTTGTTTCTAATGTGGTTGTGATTTTGTTTCACTTTGTGGTTGTGTTGTTTCTAATCTGGTTGTGATTTTGTTTCACTTAGTGGTTGTGTTGTTTCTAATGTGGTTGTGATTTTGTTTCACTTAGTCGTTGTGTTGTTTCTAATCTGGATTGTGATTTCGTTTCACTTTGTGGTTGTGTTGTTTCTAATCTAGATTGTGATTTTGTTTCACTTAGTGGTAGTGTTGTTTCTAATATGGATTGTGATTTTGTTTCATTTAGTGGTTGTGTTGTTTCTAATCTGGATTGTGATTTTGTTTCACTTAGTGGTTGTGTTGTTTCTAATCTGGATTGTGATTTTGTTTCACTTAGTGGTAGTGTTGTTTCTAATCTGGATTGTTATTTTGTTTCATTTAGTGGTTGTGTTGTTTCTAATCTGGTTTGTGATTTTGTTTCACTTTGTGGTTGTGTTGTTTCTAATATGGATTGTGATTTTGTTTCACTTAGTGGTTGTGTTGTTTCTAATCTGGATTGTGATTTTGTTTCACTTAGTGGTTGTGTTGTTTCTAATATGGATTGTTATTTTGCTTCACTTAGTGGTTGTGTTGTTTCTAATCTGGATTGTGATTTTGTTTCATTTAGTGGTTGTGTTGTTTCTAATCTGGTTTGTGATTTTGTTTCACTTAGTGGTTGTGTTGTTTCTAATATAGATTGTTATTTTGCTTCACTTAGTCGTTGTGTTGTTTCTAATCTGGATTGTGATTTTGTTTCACTTAGTGGTAGTGTTGTTTCTAATATAGATTGTTATTTTGCTTCACTTAGTCGTTGTGTTGTTACTTATCTGGATTGTGATTTTGTTTCACTTAGTGGTAGTGTTGTTTCTAATCTGGTTTGTGATTTTGTTTCACTTTGTGGTTGTGTTGTTTCTAATCTGGATTGTGATTTTGTTTCACTTTGTGGTTGTGTTGTTTCTAATCTGGATTGTGATTTTGTTTCACTTAGTGGTTGTGGTGTTTCTAATCAGGAATGTGATTTTGTTTCACTTTGTGGTTGTGTTGTTTCTAATCTGGATTGTGATTTTGTTTCACTTAGTGGTAGTGTTGTTTCTAATCTGGATAGTGATTTTGTTTCACTTAGTGGTTGTGTTGTTTCTAATCTGGATTGTTATTTTGTTTCACTTTGTGGTTGTGTTGTTTCTAATCTGCTTTGTGATTTTGTTTCACTTTGTGGTTGTGTTGTTTCTAATCTGGTTTGTGATTTTGTTTCACTTTGTGGTTGTGTTGTTTCTAATCTGGATTGTGATTTTGTTTCACTTTGTGGTTGTCTTGTTTCTAATCTGGATTGTGATTTTGTTTCACTTTGTGGTTGTGTTGTTTCTAATCTGGATTGTGATTTTGTTTCACTTAGTGGTAGTGTTGTTTCTAATATGGATTGCGATTTTGTTTCACTTAGTCGTTGTGTTGTTTCTAATCTGGATTGTTATTTTGCTTCACTTCGTGGTTGTGTTGTTTCTAATCTGGATTGTGATTTTGTTTCACTTAATGGTTGTGTTGTTTCTAATATGGATTGTGATTTTGTTTCACTTAGTGGTTGTGTTGTTTCTAATCTGGATTGTTATTTTGCTACACTTAGTGGTTGTGTTGTTTCTAATCTGGATTGTGATTTTGTTTCATTTAGTGGTTGTGTTGTTTCTAATCTGGATTGTGATTTTGTTTCATTTAGTGGTTGTGTTGTTTCTAATCTGGTTTGTGATTTTGTTTCACTTTGTGGTTGTGTTGTTTCTAATCTGGTTGTGATTTTGTTTCACTTAGTGGTTGTGTTGTTTCTAATCTGGATTGTGATTTTGTTTCACTTAGTGGTTGTGGTGTTTCTAATCAGGAATGTGATTTTGTTTCACTTTGTGGCTGTGTTGTTTTTAATCTGGATAGTGATTTTGCTTCACTTCGTGGCTGTGTTGTTTCTAATCTGGATTGTGATTTTGTTTCACTTTGTGGTTGTGTTGTTTCAAATCTGGATTGTGATTTTGTTTCACTTAGTGGTTGTGTTGTTTCTAATCAGGAATGTGATTTTGTTTCACTTAGTGGTAGTGTTGTTTCTAATCAGGAATGTGATTTTGTTTCACTTTGTGGCTGTGTTGTTTCTAATCTGGATTGTGATTTTCTTTCACTTTGTGTTGTTTCTAATCAGGAATGTGATTTTGTTTCACTTAGTGGTTGTGTTGTTTCTAATCTGGATTGTGGTTGTGTTGTTTCTAATCAGGAATGTGATTTTGTTTCACTTAGTGGTAGTGTTGTTTCTAATCAGGAATGTGATTTTGTTTCACTTAGTGGTTGTGTTGTTTCTAATCTGGATTGTGATTTTGTTTCACTTAGTGGTTGTGTTGTTTCTAATCAGGAATGTGATTTTGTTTCACTTTGTGGCTGTGTTGTTTCTAATCTGGATTGTGATTTTCTTTCACTTTGTGGTTGTGTTGTTTCTAATCAGGAATGTGATTTTGTTTCACTTTGTGGTTGTGTTGTTTCTAATCTGGATTGTGATTTTGTTTCACTTTGTGGTTGTCTTGTTTCTAATCTGGATTGTGATTTTGTTTCACTTTGTGGTTGTGTTGTTTCTAATCTGGATTGTTATTTTGTTTCACTTTGTGGTTGTGTTGTTTCTAATCTGCTTTGTGATTTTGTTTCACTTTGTGGTTGTGTTGTTTCTAATCTGGTTTGTGATTTTGTTTCACTTTGTGGTTGTGTTGTTTCTAATCTGGATTGTGATTTTGTTTCACTTTGTGGTTGTCTTGTTTCTAATCTGGATTGTGATTTTGTTTCACTTTGTGGTTGTGTTGTTTCTAATCTGGATTGTGATTTTGTTTCACTTAGTGGTAGTGTTGTTTCTAATATGGATTGCGATTTTGTTTCACTTAGTCGTTGTGTTGTTTCTAATCTGGATTGTTATTTTGCTTCACTTCGTGGTTGTGTTGTTTCTAATCTGGATTGTGATTTTGTTTCACTTAATGGTTGTGTTGTTTCTAATATGGATTGTGATTTTGTTTCACTTAGTGGTTGTGTTGTTTCTAATCTGGATTGTTATTTTGCTACACTTAGTGGTTGTGTTGTTTCTAATCTGGATTGTGATTTTGTTTCATTTAGTGGTTGTGTTGTTTCTAATCTGGATTGTGATTTTGTTTCATTTAGTGGTTGTGTTGTTTCTAATCTGGTTTGTGATTTTGTTTCACTTTGTGGTTGTGTTGTTTCTAATCTGGTTGTGATTTTGTTTCACTTAGTGGTTGTGTTGTTTCTAATCTGGATTGTGATTTTGTTTCACTTAGTGGTTGTGGTGTTTCTAATCAGGAATGTGATTTTGTTTCACTTTGTGGCTGTGTTGTTTTTAATCTGGATAGTGATTTTGCTTCACTTCGTGGCTGTGTTGTTTCTAATCTGGATTGTGATTTTGTTTCACTTTGTGGTTGTGTTGTTTCAAATCTGGATTGTGATTTTGTTTCACTTAGTGGTTGTGTTGTTTCTAATCAGGAATGTGATTTTGTTTCACTTAGTGGTAGTGTTGTTTCTAATCAGGAATGTGATTTTGTTTCACTTTGTGGCTGTGTTGTTTCTAATCTGGATTGTGATTTTCTTTCACTTTGTGTTGTTTCTAATCAGGAATGTGATTTTGTTTCACTTAGTGGTTGTGTTGTTTCTAATCTGGATTGTGGTTGTGTTGTTTCTAATCAGGAATGTGATTTTGTTTCACTTAGTGGTAGTGTTGTTTCTAATCAGGAATGTGATTTTGTTTCACTTAGTGGTTGTGTTGTTTCTAATCTGGATTGTGATTTTGTTTCACTTAGTGGTTGTGTTGTTTCTAATCAGGAATGTGATTTTGTTTCACTTTGTGGCTGTGTTGTTTCTAATCTGGATTGTGATTTTCTTTCACTTTGTGGTTGTGTTTTTTCTAATCAGGAATGTGATTTTGTTTCACTTTGTGGTTGTGTTGTTTCTAATCTGGATTGTGATTTTGTTTCACTTAGTGGTTGTGTTGTTTCTAATCAGGAATGTGATTTTGTTTCACTTAGTGGTAGTGTTGTTTCTAATCAGGAATGTGATTTTGTTTCACTTTGTGGCTGTGTTGTTTCTGATCTGGATTGTGATTTTCTTTCACTTTGTGGTTGTGTTGTTTCTAATCAGGAATGTGATTTTGTTTCACTTAGTGGTTGTGTTGTTTCTAATCTGGATTGTGATTTTGTTTCACTTAGTGGTTGTGTTGCTTCTAATCTGGATTGTGATTTTATTTCACTTTTTGGTTGTGTTGTTTCTAATCAGGAATGTGATTTTGTTTCACTTAGTGGTAGTGTTGTTTCTAATCTGGATTGTGATTTTGTTTCACTTAGTGGTAGTGTTGTTTCTAATATGGATTGTTATTTTGCTTCACTTAGTGGTTGTGTTGTTTCTAATATGGATTGTGATTTTGTTTCATTTAGTGGTTGTGTTGTTTCTAATCTGGTTTGTGATTTTGTTTCGCTTAGTGGTTGTGTTGTTTCTAATCTGGTTTGTGATTTTGTTTCACTTTGTGGTTGTGTTGTTTCTAATCTGGATTGTGATTTTGTTTCACTTAGTGGTTGTGTTGTTTCTAATCTGGATTGTGATTTTGTTTCACTTAGTGGTTGCGTTGTTTCTTATCTGGATTGTGATTTTGTTTCACTTTGTGGTTGTGTTGTTTCTAATCTGGAATGTGATTTTGTTTCACTTAGTGGTTGTGTTGTTTCTAATCTGGATTGTGATTTGTTTCACTTAGTGGTTGTGTTGTTTCTAATCTGGATTGTGATTTTGTTTCATTTAGTGGTTGTGCTGTTTCTAATCTGGATTGTTATTTTGCTTCACTTTGTGGTTGTGTTGTTTCTAATCTGGTTTGTGATTTTGTTTCACTTTGTGGTTGTGTTGTTTCTAATCTGGATTGTGATTTTGTTTCACTTAGTGGTTGTGTTGTTTCTAATCTGGATTGTGATTTTGTTTCACTTTGTGGTTGTGTTGTTTCTAATCTGGATTGTGATTTTGTTTCACTTAGTGGTAGTGTTGTTTCTAATCTGGATTGTGATTTTGTTTCACTTATTGGTAGTGTTGTTTCTAATATGGATTGTTATTTTGCTTCACTTAGTGGTTGTGTTGTTTCTAATCTGGATTGTGATTTTGTTTCATTTAGTGGTTGTGTTGTTTCTAATCTGGTTTGTGATTTTGTTTCACTTAGTGGTTGTGTTGTTTCTAATCTGGTTTGTGATTTTGTTTCACTTTGTGGTTGTCTTGTTTCTAATCTGGATTGTGATTTTATTTCACTTAGTGGTAGTGTTGTTTCTAATATGGATTGTGATTTTGTTTCACTTAGTCGTTGTGTTGTTTCTAATATGGATTGTTATTTTGCTTCACTTAGTGGTTGTGTTGTTTCTAATCTGGATTGTGATTTTCCATCATTTAGTGGTTGTGTTGTTTCTAATCTGGATTGTGATTAGGGTTCACTTAGTGATTGTGTTGTTTCTAATCTGGATTGTGATTTTGTTTCACTTAGTGATTGTGTTGTTTCTAATATGGATTGTGATTTTGTTTCACTTAGTGGTTGCGTTGTTTCTTATCTGGATTGTGATTTTGTTTCACTTTGTGGTTGTGTTGTTTCTAATCTGGAATGTGATTTTGTTTCACTTAGTGGTTGTGTTGTTTCTAATTTGGTTGTGATTTTGTTTCACTTAGTGGTTGTGTTGTTTCTTATCTGGATTGTGATTTTGTTTCACTTAGTCGTTGTGTTGTTTCTAATCTGGATTGTGATTTCGTTTCACTTTGTGGTTGTGTTGTTTCTAATCTGGATTGTGATTTTGTTTCACTTAGTGGTAGTGTTGTTTCTAATATGGATTGTGATTTTGTTTCATTTAGTGGTTGTGTTGTTTCTAATCTGGATTGTGACTTTGTTTCACTTAGTGATTGTGTTGTTTCTAATCTGGATTGTGATTTTGTTTCAATTAGTGGTTGTGTTGTTTCTAATCTGGATTGTGATTTTGTTTCACTTAGTGATTGTGTTGTTTCTAATCTGGATTGTGATTTTGTTTCACTTTGTGGTTGTGTTGTTTCTAATCTGGTTGTGATTTTGTTTCACTTAGTGGTTGTGTTGTTTCTAATGCGGTTCTGATTTTGTTTCACTTTGTGGTTGTTTTGTTTCTAATCTGGATTGTGATTTTGTTTCACTTAGTGGTTGTGTTGTTTCTAATCTGGTTGTGATTTTGTTTCACTTAGTGGTTGTGTTGTTTCTAATGTGGTTGTGATTTTGTTTCACTTTGTGGTTGTGTTGTTTCTAATCTGGTTGTGATTTTGTTTCACTTAGTGGTTGTGTTGTTTCTAATGTGGTTGTGATTTTGTTTCACTTTGTGGTTGTGTTGTTTCTAATCTGGATTGTGATTTTGTTTCACTTAGTGGTTGTGTTGTTTCTAATCTGGTTGTGATTTTGTTTGACTTAGTGGTTGTGTTGTTTCTAATGTGGTTGTGATTTTGTTTCACTTTGTGGTTGTGTTGTTTCTAATCTGGTTGTGATTTTGTTTCACTTAGTGGTTGTGTTGTTTCTAATGTGGTTGTGATTTTGTTTCACTTTGTGGTTGTGTTGTTTCTAATCTGGATTGTGATTTTGTTTCACTTAGTGGTTGTGTTGTTTCTAATCTGGAATGTGATTTTATGGTTAATTGGTGGGAGTGTTTTGTCTATTTTGATTGAAGTTTTATCGTCACATGGTTGGCATGTCCTGTCTATTTGGTTTGCGATTTAATGTTCCACTAGGTTGGTGTGTTGTGTCTGTCTGCATTGCAATGTTATGATTCACCTGGTGGGTGTGTTTTGTTTATCTGGTTTGTAATTATATGTTTTAGTTAGTGGGAATGTCCTTTATTTTATGTTTTATTTGGTGTGCGCGGTGTCTCTGTATGCTTTGTAATTTTATGTTTCACGTGGTGGGTGCGTTCTGTCTATTTCGTTTTGCATTTGTTCTACTATGCCCTATTATCAGTCTTTGACATTGATCTTTGACATGAACCCGTCATAACCTTTTAATTGCATAAATCCTTGGTCAGTGTGTAGCGTTAAATTCTAAATCTTGTTAAACGAAAGGTGTAAAATCAGTATAATTTGAGACATTATCAAACATATTCCCGCCATATCGTTACCATGGACACCACAAGCTGTGTATTTGACCATAATATGACATGTCCGTGATATAATTTAATTCTCATGATGGCCATTATATGACGTGTTGATACAATTACAGCCACGTTTTATGACCAAATCATCAAATTTGTCTTAATAAATAATTGTAAAAAGAAATTTGAATACTAAACAGACTGAAGAGAAAAAAAAACCACAACATCTCAATTAATATTATATATGCCTTTTAAGGGTGTATGCCTGGGTAACCCCAACATTTTCCCATAGTTCATTATTTTTTAAGCTTGCATCATTGAATAGTTATGTCTAAATACATTATCTGCCAAAGATTCAAGAAATTTCACCGTGCCGATTTCTCCATAGCACATCCTAAATATAGCAATTTTGGGGGTATTCCCGACGCCAGATGGTAATACTAGTTTCAGAAGCTTCAAATAGATATACGCATTTATTTCTGGTCGAAAGAGAATAGTTTGACTTTAATGCACTTGAGAGTGTTATTGTTGACTAATTATGAAATATCTAGCATATATGAATATCCTGTTTGGAGATAATCACGTGCAAAATAGTTGAAATTGGAAAAAGGGGGATGCCCTGAGATTCCACCCTGGTATTAAAATCTGATTTTAAAAATTCCTGTCGATTAATTTCCACAAAAAAGTAAAGAATATACATATAGACATGATAGCACCAAATTTTACAAACTTTTACCGTCAGATTTTTAAAATATCTAAAGTTATGTTTTTCATGGATGGCACCCAGAAAAAAATGAAATTGACAAGGAATATTATTACACACTCATCCATTGCTATTTCTTTTTTTGTGAGATAAAAAAAAACTAGTTACCAATAACAAAAAGCTTTTGAATTCTTATATTTGATATAGTGGATGTCCAAATTACCAAATTACTGCAATTGTCTTTTTTTTATTTACAGGTCGGTTGGGGAGGGGGAGGAGTGCTACTTGATAAAACCATTACAAAAAACAGACAGGTACCCAGCTGTATTGCTAAATTCCTTTAAATTCTGACCTCCAGTTGTATTCATTTGATTCTGGTTATACTTTAGTTGTCTTAGGGAAAGATTTTTGAGTGTGGAAAAGGAGAGGGGGGGGGAGGATCAGATATTACTTTTTTTTTCCATTCACAGCCTTTCCATTTTTTTACTACCATAAAATTAATTTACATGTAGGTATATCAACCTTTGTAGTTATTTTTTCTCTGTTTTCTGAAGTATGAATCTTTCTTAAACTGTCAGCAATCATATTATAGGAATATAGGTTATTTTGGGGAAATTTATACATGTGAGAATTTGACATTTCACCTGCAAACTGAAAAAAAAAGATGCAAAATTTGTGAGTGGGACACAAAATATATTGGGTAGATAAGACACAGGACGATGACAAAAAAAAATACAAAAAAACCCACAAAAAAAACAAAAAAACAACAAAAAACAACAAAAAACAACAAAAAAATCACAAAAAACACAAAAACACCAAGAAAACACCCCAAAAACCACAAAAAACACAAAAAAACACACACAAGACAACCCTGAAAAATAAAACGATGAGCATTACGGACCTCATAAAAAAACAATGGTACACACAGGTGCTCGCGAAGGGTAAGCAGTTCCTGGTTCTTATAAGACACTCGCAATCTTATGTATATCCCTTAAAAGTCTTGTCGATGAGAGAGGAAATAATAATTCTATGTAAATGGGAAATATATATTGCCATGTGAAGAATGAATATTTCGTAACAGTCAACCATAACGCGATGACGACTGCATAAATTTTGTAGCGATTACCTCAACCTAGGATCAAACATAGCCGTGTTTGAGTAGCTTTTGTGTCAGTACATACAATGTAAGCCCGGTCTAAAACATCACTGTAATGGACATAAGCCCTAGAAAAACGTACGAGTTATGAAACACCCTGGTGCTGCTGGAATATTGCTACTGATGCATGGGAAAGACTTACCCTATCTATTGTTCAATTTGATTCTTTAATATTGAATTTCTGAAATAGTAGCAATTCATGTCATGTTATGTACACAAGATTATATAATTACACGATGTATTCTGATATACAAACAATATACATTACAGACATGACAAAATTAACAGACCAGCATGTCGTGGGTCTTATTGATTTCCCGCGGACCCACGAATCACCGATAGAATTTGACATTTCACCTGCAAACTGAAAAAAAAAGATGTAAAATTTGTGAGTGAGACACAAAAGATATTGGGTAGATAAGACACAAGACGAAGAAAAAAAAAACCAAGCAAAAAAAACACAAAAAAAAACAAAAAAACACAAAAAAAACCCACACAACACAACCCTGAAAAAGAAAACGATGAGCATCACGGACCTCATAAAAAAACAATGGTACACACAGGTGATCGCGAAGGGTAAGCAGTTCCTGATTCATATAAGACACTCGCAATCTTATGTATATCCCTTAAAAGTCTTGTCGATGAGAGAGGAAATAATAATTCTATGTAAATGGGAAATATATATTGCCATGTGAAGAATGGATATTTCGTAACGGTCAACCATAACGCGATGACGACCGCATAATTTTTGTAGCGATTACTTCAACATAGAATCAAGCGTAACCGTGTTTGAGTAGCTTTTGCGTCAGTACATAAGCCCGGTCTAAAACATCACTGTAATGGACATAAGCCCTAGAAAAACGTACGAATTATGAAACACCCTGGTGCTGTTGGAATATTGCTACTGATGAATGGGAAAGATTTACCCTATTTATTGTTCAAATTTATTCTTTAATATTGAATTTCTGAAATAGTAGCAATTCATGTCATGTTATGTACACAAGATTATATAATTACACGGTGTATTCTGATATACAAACAATATACATTACAGACATGACAAAATTAACAGACCAGCATGTCGTGGGTCTTATTGATTTCCCGCGGACCCACGAATCACCGATATAGTCAAAAATTGTTTATCCACAGTAAAAAAAATTAATTTAGCAATAATTATTCATTAAATTGAGTGGCTATTCACCCGCCTCTGTATTGCGCATGTTGTCTGACAACATCATCACTATCCCATAAATATTGTTTCACGGAGGAAGTGAGGAATTAAAAGACCAATAAATGACGCTCTGACGTTCTGTCAGATTCGGTATGCCTCCTAATTAATGATAAAGAACCCTCATGTTGATGTCAAACGACATGTGCAATACAGTGGTCGGACTTGAATCTCCCAAAAATTCACAGATTTGGTTTCATTTCTTATAAAAACACTTGGGGCACACTTTCAGGGCTCCACTTACAAATCAACAGTTTACTTTTTGGCACCTCTTTGTTAATTGCATTGCGCATATTGTTTGGCATCATCATCATCATCATCATCATCATCATCATCATCATCATCATCATCATCATCATCATCATCACCACCACCACCACCACCATCGCCGCCGCCGCCGCCGTCATCGTCGTCGTCGTCGTCGTCAGGAATCAAGAACTATTATTTCTTCGCAATACAAAATGTATCTCTATAAATGTTGAAAAAGAATCCCATTGATTATGAGGTCAAACGACATGCGCAGTTCAATGGCCGGACTTGATTGTAGTGTAGTCTTTTGTAGATCATTGTTTGTCCTTTTGCTCTTTTCATTTGGTCATTGTATTGTCTGTCCTTCTTCAAATTACGGCTTCTGATTACTCCTTTGGTATCTTCAAACTGTTCTCAAAGTCCACCAGTATTCACAATTGTGGTTGCATTTAAACAAACAGCTTTGGACTTGAATAGTCTTGATAGATATAGCCTGTGTTTGTGTTTTAAATACTGCTTTGTTTAATGAGAGCGATAGTTTATATGCGGTAGTGTTATGGTGCTTAACGCAACTTTCAACAATATTTCAGCTATATCGTGGCGGTTAGTTTTATTGGTGGAGGAAACCGGAGAAAAAAAAACATCGATCTGTCGCAAGTCACTGACAAACTTTATGACATAATGTTGTATCGAGAACACCTCGCCAACGTTAGTGATTTTAGGCACTGATTGCATTAGGTAGTTTAAATCAAACTACGATATGATTACAACCACGACCACCATCAATCGTTTGTAATATGCGGTTTGCCATTTAATATTAGTTCAATTCAGAACATGTACCCCGAAAGAAATCTGAATTGTAATTTATATCAAAATCCATTATAAATTTGATTTCCGATTCTCATATTCCGATTAGTTCTGGTAATATTATACACAACAGTCGGAAATCCGGTTACAATAGAGCTATCTGATTTAATAGGGTAAAAAGGGTATATGTTATCCTGTCATCATTCACGTTTGCTACAATGGTTTCTGAAAGTTTATAAAGTATCTTTTCATTTTTCATGTTTATATGGTTAAGATTTCAATAAAAACGTATATATCAAATGTAGTGCACACGACACTTTTCTGGAATAACCTTCATCAGGTACACTCAAAGTCAAAAAGATTGGAAAGAATAACCTTCATCAGGTACGCTCAAAGTCAAAAAGATTGGAAAGAATAACCTTCATTGGGTACACTCAAAGTCAAAAAGATTGGAAAGAATAACATTCATCAGGTACACTCAAAGTCAAAAAGATTGGAAAGAATAACATTCATCAGGTACGATCAAAGTCAAAAAGATTGGAAAGAATAACCTTCATCAGGTACACTCAAAGTCAAAAAGATTGGAATGAATAACCTTCATCAGGTACGCTCAAAGTCAATAAGATTGGAAAGAATAACCTTCATCAGTTACACTCAAAGTCAAAAAGATTGGAAAGAATAACCTTCATCAGGTACGCTCAAAGTCAAAAAGATTGGAAAGAATAACATTCATCAGGTACACTCAAAGTCAAAAAGATTGGAAAGAATAACCTTCATCAGGTACGCTCAAAGTCAAAAAGATTGGAAGGAATAACCTTCATCAGGTACACTCAAAATCAAAAAGATTGGAAAGAATAACCTTCATCAGGTACACTCAAAGTCCAAAAGATTGGAAAGAATAACCTTCATCAGGTACGTTCAAAGTCTAAAAGATTGGAAGGAATAACCTTCATCAGGTACACTCAAAGTCCAAAAGATTGGAAAGAATAACCTTCATCAGGTACGCTCAAAGTCAAAAAGATTGGAAAGAATAACCTTCATCAGGTACGCTCAAAGTCAAAAAGATTGGAAAGATTAACCTGCATCAGGTACACTCAAAGTCAAAAAGATTGGAAAGAATAACCTTCATCAGATACACTCAAAGTCAAAAAGATTGGAAAGAATAACCTGCATCGGGTACGCCCAAAGTCAAAAAGATTGGAAAGAATAACCTTCATCAGGTACACTCAAAGTCAAAAAGATTGGAAGGAATAACCTTCATCAGGTACACTCAAAGTCAAAAAGATTGGAAAGAATAACATTCATCAGGTACGCTCAAAGTCAAAAAGATTGGAAAGAATAACCTTCATCAGGTACACTCAAAGTCAAAAAGATTGGAAAGAATAACCTTCATCAGGTACACTCAAAGTCAAAAAGATTGGAAAGAATAACCTGCATCAGGTACACTCAAAGTCAAAAAGATTGGAAGGAATAACCTTCATCAGGTACACTCAAAGTCAAAAAGATTGGAAGGAATAACCTTCATCAGGTACACTCAAACTCAAAAAGATTGGAAAGAATAACCTTCATTAGGTACACTCAAAGTCAAAAAGATTGGAAAGAATAACCTTCATCAGGTACGCTCAAAGTCAAAAGGATTGGAAAGAATAACCTTCATCGGGTACGCTCAAAGTCAAAAAGATTGGAAAGAATAACCTTCATCAGGTACGCTCAAAGTCAAAAAGATTGGAAAGAATAACCTTCATCAGGTACGCTCAAAGTCAAAAGGATTGGAAAGAATAACCTTCATCGGGTACGCTCAAAGACAAAAAGATTGGAAAGAATAACCTTCATCAGGTACGCTCAAAGTCAAAAAGATTGGAAAGAATAACCTGCATCAGGTACACTCAAAGTCAAAAAGATTGGAAGGAATAACCTTCATCAGGTACACTCAAAGTCAAAAAGATTGGAAAGAATAACCTTCATCAGGTACACTCAAAGTCAAAAAGATTGGAAAGAATAACCTTCATCAGGTACGCTCAAAGTCAAAAAGATTGGAAAGAATAACCTGCATCAGGTACACTCAAAGTCAAAAAGATTGGAAGGAATAACCTTCATCAGGTACGCTCAAAGTCAAAAAGATTGGAAAGAATAACCTTCATCAGGTACACTCAAAGTCAAAAAGATTGGAAAGAATAACCTTCATCAGGTACACTCAAAGTCAAAAAGATTGGAAAGAATAACCTTCATCAGGTACACTCAAAGTCAAAACGATTGGAAAGAATAACCTGCATCAGGTACACTCAAAGTCAAAAAGATTGGAAAGAATAACCTTCATCAGGTACACTCAAAGTCAAAAAGATTGGAAAGAATAACCTGCATCGGGTACACTCAAAGTCCAAAAGATTGGAAAGAATAACCTGCATCAGGTACGCTCAAAGTCAAAAAGATTGGAAAGAATAACCTGCATCGGGTACACTCAAAGTCAAAAAGATTGGAAAGAATAACCTGCATCAGGTACACTCAAAGTCTAAAAGATTGGAAAGAATAACCTGCATCGGGTACACTCAAAGTCAAAAAGATTGGAAAGAATAACATTCATCAGGTACGCTCAAAGTCAAAAAGATTGGAATGAATAACCTTCATCAGGTACACTCAAAGTCAAAAAGATTGGAAAGAATAACCTGCATCAGGTACACTCAAAGTCAAAAAGATTGGAAAGAATAATATTCATCAGGTACACTCAAAGTCAAAAAGATTGGAAAGCCGTATAATTTAATGTTTTGGAAGCTATAAACCAAAGGGCCTAACACAGGCAAAAATCGTCTAAATTCTCCTATGCCTAAGGAAGGAGAACCTTAGTTATATTAATAATTTCATTATTTAGAAACTAAATTTCATTAATAAATATATCTAATAAACCATGTCAGTGCCGAAGCACTGACTACTTGGCGGACGATACCCTCGGGGACTAATAGTTCACCAGCAGAGGTATCGACCCGCGATAGTAATACAAACGTAGATATCAAACTTATTGCACACGACGCTTTTCTGGAATAACATTCATCAGGTACGCTCAAAATTGAAAGATTGGAAAGCCAAATAATTTAAAGCTTTGGGAGCAATAATAGCCAAAACTATGACTGAGGGACGAAAACCTTTGTTTGATTAATAATTACATTATTTAGGAACTGTAAATTTCAGTAATAAATATATCGAATACACCATGTCAGTGTTGAAACACAGTCTACTGGGAGGATGAGACCCTCGGAGACTTATAGTCCACCAGCAGAGGTACAATGATAGTAATAAAAACGTAGATATCAAACTTAGTGCCCACGTCGCGTTTCTGGAATAACCTTCATCAGGTACGTTTTCAATAAGGAATTATTGAGAAAAATTTTAAATACTTTTTGGTTGCTACAAATAATAGGAGAAATTATGGATATCGTTAGGAAATTTTGTCTCGCTGTGGGCCATCAACAATCACTTATACCATCTCATTTGCTTATGAGGAAACACCAATTTATATCCCGCCTTTAGAACGAGTTGTGTAGTTTATTCCTTCAATGCAGTTATCGGACTTTCCTTTTGGGGTGGTTGTAACTTACAGCGGATATACACAAATATTACAGCGTTGTACTGATGTCAAAGGGACAAATGATTTTAATTCGAAATATACGAGTAATCGAGTTAACCGAGATAAATTATTCAGAATGCTGCTGATAAGGAATCGACTTATCCGAGTTCTAGATAACATGTTTCGTCTATATATCGATTTTTTTATAATCATGTTGTAAAGACTTCCCTGTCCTTTCCCCATTCATGACTTACCACAGGGTTTGTAACTAGAGTATCACGACGGGTGTAACTAATGGAGCAGCAACCAGGAACTGCTTAACCTTCTGGTGCACCTGAGTTCACCCACGGCTTTTAGTGGGATTCGTTTTTCTCGATCTTTAGTTTTCTGTGTAGTGTTTGTAGATCGTTGTTTGTCCTTTTGTCCCTTTTCTTTAGACCATTGTGTTGTCTGTCCTTCTTCGATTTCATTATCACAATTACCTCTTTTGTATCTTCAAACTCTTCTTTTGTCTGAGCATGGCCATATCTTTATATCTATGTACTAAATACATATGTGAAAACTGTTACTGAGCGATTCGTCTTAACGTGGTCATCAAATAAAGTGCTATGTCCAGACAATTTGATAAGATACAATAATCCCAGCTCTTCTGTATATGTACTATTGATGAAATTTATTAAAATCAGTTTCTCTTGTCTTGTTTATAAATTGTCGATGAATATATAAAAAGGGATATTGTGAAATGTTACAACAGTTCAAACTATATTTAATATAATACGAGACAGGCAACCTGTTTGAAGGACGAAGTCCTAAAATTTCAATAATACGATGATCTGTACCAGTTATTATCTTTTATTTTGAATGAATTTTGTAGCCGATTTGTTATGGCTGTTCCGTTCATTTTACCTACTGTACGCCGCTCTTCCGTCGGGAGAAAGACATTTTTATTAGAATTTTATTTCAAGTTTATTTCGATTTTGCATAGAGTAAATAATTAAAGAATTGGGAATTTTTCTTTGAAATATATTTCTTTTGCGTTTCTAAATGATCAATTGATCTATTTTTTAAACTTCCGGTGAACAGATATTTGGCTATCAATATAAAAGGAAAAATCGGACAGCCTACCGTTATAAGGACTTTGTCCTTTATTACTTGATTAATAAGGAAACTGCCAAGAAAACTTTGAAGATACCAAAGGCGGTAATCATAAGTCGTAAATCTAAGATACCAAAGGCGGTAATCAGAAGTCGTAAATCTAAGATACCAAAGGCGGTAATCAGAAGTCGTAAATCTAAGATACCAAAGGCAGTAATCAGAAGTCGTAAATCTAAGATACCAAAGGCGGTAATCAGAAGTCGTAAATCGAAGAAGGACAGACAATACAATGGCTAAAAGAAAAGGCACAACCAATGATTTTCAAAACATTACACAGAAAACTGAAGATTGAGCAACACGAACCCCACTAAATCTCGGGGGTGAACTCTGGAAAGCTTAGCAGTTCATGCACCACTAGAGACGCATGTTCCTTAACATCATCTGAAATGAAAATCATGTTTGACAACAGTAATGAGTATACGCAAATAAATACAAATAAGATTAATGAAACATGAACTCCCGATTGTTTGTCGCCATTGTTTATTCTTAGCTTTGAGTTAACTCTGTTTTAGTGTTGCTCAGTCTTTAGTTTTCTGTGTAATGTTTTACATAGACCATCGTTTGTCCTATTGTCCTTTTTCTTTTTGTCATTGTACTGTCAATCCTTCTTCTATTTACGGATTCTAATTACTCCTTTGATATCTTCAAACCTTTCTTTGTCAGATAGATTGTATGTTTCATATAATGTATACATTTTTGTATCAACAAAATGCACAATCTTCAATTTATTTTGTCACTAAGAGTTTGTTTTCCACACAGTATTTGTTTCATTTATGCAATTAAGTACGTGTTGGGTGTGTGTTTGGTTGCCATCGTGGTCGTGGTCATATGGTAGCTATACAATAAGTGTCTATCAGCAATAACGTTGAGAGTTCGATTCCCGCTCATGGTGAGATACAACATTATGTGATAAAGTTTGTCAGTGACTTGCGACAGGTCGGTGGTTTTCTCCGGGTACTCTGGTTTCCTCCATCAATAAAACTGACGGCCACAATATAACTGAAATATTGTTTAAAGTGGCGTTAAACGCCATAACCCTAACCCTATGTGTGCTTGGTCCACTCTTGTGTTTTTATTGGTGGATCAGTGTATACGAAATGATGTTTTCTTATCTCTCCTTGTATTTGTATTTATAATTTGTCTATCATGGTATTAACATCTTAGATGTTTCAACAGGTTGTCTCAACAAGCTTAAAGGGAACAAAATAGCAGAATATGAGGTGGTCAGCTGTCTTACCTACCACAAGTCAGAATGTTGATAAATAGTTGTGTGTAGATCTTAAAGCTTTAAATAGTTATTAAACTGAATAAGATTACAATTTATCATGACAAACTGCAGATCTGAGCGATGACTGGCAATTTTGTCTTTATAATAATAAGAAACCATAGCGAGGCGAAGATCATTGACTGTTTTCAACTACCATGCATCAAGGTAAACAATCAAACTGAACATTGACCGACAAAAGTTTCTTTTTGTTATCAGAAAAGATTAAGTGCATTGTGTTATTGTAAATCAAGAGAATAGTGTTGTAAACGATTGGAAATCGTGTTCTCCTGGTTATATGTGAGGGTTGACGTTTACTTGCATGTCGAAGGCACTTACATGTCCACATAATTTCACTTAAGGAGGAGGTTTTGGTCCATAAAACTAGTTTAACCTAGCCAGGAAAGTGAGCTGTCGTGCATTTATGTGCTAGGGGTATCGATTCTGCCTCTATCGACGATTTTTCTATTAGATATTAGAACTGTTCCGATATTGTTGTATTTTTTTCTTTGTATTTTAGTATAGAATTGAGTGCACATTTTATCAAGAAAAGCAGACAATCTGAACACTGAACGATAAAAGTGTCTTCTTACTATACACAATATTAAGTGTGTAGTGTTTTATTGTAATTCAATGCTATACTGTACAAAAGTAGACAGATGAAAAATTGAATATTTCTGTACTGTTATACGTAGACAAATTATTAAAAACTACGGCTGTCGAATCGTTGGAAATGTATCCCAATTAAGTTTCATTTCAATGTCATTTACTTGAAAAATTATTCAATTAGCCAGTGTTAAGTATCTGAACTTAGTCTGTCCAAGTGAGGTCTTAAATGATATAGCCATGGCAATTCGTCCAAATGATGTTTTAAATGATGCAGCCATGACAACTGTACTTGCGAAGAGACGAATGAAAAATGAACATACGATTAAAATAATAAATCAGCTGAATGAAGGAGTTCCTGGCATTTGAGAGTGACCTATTGAACATATAATATACTATTTCTACACAAGTACTTGTTTAACTCCGATCTTAAAGTAGACAACAAAGGAAGATTAAAAAAAAGGTCGACACACGTGATGTCTTCACTATTCATGTAATCAATTCATCATTCGTCAGTAGATACCAATATTCTAGCAGCACCAGCGGATGGAGTTTGCATTTGACAGCTCCTACAATATTCTTTGGCTTGTTACCAATACTATTATTTATAGCTTATGTCCAGCACAGTGATTTTCTGGACATAGCTCAGCTGCTGACGCAAAAGTTACTCAAACAATTCTACATTGCTCCTAAGTTGAAGTCATCGTTACAAATATTTTACAATCGTCGTTATCACGAAACGGTTTATGGTGTTTAACGCCACTTTCAACAATATTTCAGTTATATCTTGGCCGTCAGTTTTATTGGTGGAGGAAACCGAAGTACCAGGGGAGAACCACCTATCTGTCGCAAGTCACTGACAAACTTGATCACCTAATGATGTATCGAGTACACTTCGCCATGAGCGGGATTCAAATTCACAAGTTTAGAGGTAATAGACACTGATTGCACAAGTAGTAGTAAATCCAACTACAATACGATCACGACAATGAATTCCCCATAGGTTAATAAATTCAGTACATAACACAATGGAATCTTAAAAAAATAATTTCTCCAACTTTACACATAGCTCTGTATAATGGAGTATAAATTATATTTCTACATAATACTGGTGTATTCCATTAAGTTATCGTACTTTATTGATATTGAAATGCAAATTGAGAAGATCTCTGGTTTCCAACGTTACGCATTAAAGTGTCAACATACTGAATTTACTACTGATGAATGTAGTATTTAGTTTGCTTTGTTGTCATGATCATACCGTCATAATTAACAATGGATGACACTGGCTTCTGCTCTTCTTTAAACAATCTTAATTGAATACCGGGTAACTAATTTATATGATCTCGTGCAACGTCGCACAATTCTTTTAACATCACAGTGTCGTGATACAAAAATGTTGTATCATAAACTTGTATCTGACAGGCTACTTCCGTTATTGTCAGAGGATAAACGTATATAATGTTAGATAAAATGAAAAACCAAAATACCACACTGTCGGAACAATTCCAAAATCAAACAGCAAAAATCGTAGAAAGAGGCAAAATCGATACCTCTAACACACAAATACATGACCACTAACACACAAATACATGACCACTAACACACAAATACATGACCACTAACACACAAATACATGACCACTAACACACAAATACATGACCACTAACACACAAATACATGACCACTAACACACAAATACATGACCACCCACTTTCTTGTTTTGTTATAAGTACGTTAATAGAAAGTGACGGTGTAAAACCAGTTTTATGGACCCAAACCTCCGCTCTTAGTGAACTTATGCGCTCATGCAAGTGAGTGAATGAGTGCGTAATTGTTGTTTAATACAAAATGCACAATTTTCCACCTATTTGACGGATTTCCTTGATAGAGGGTTGCTACTAACAATGAAGTTAATGAACCAAGGGATCCTATTGGATAAATTGAAGTCATCACCTCGACGCTTTACGGTCGCCACCATGACTTGGCTAACCGTTACTGAGTATCTGTGTCACAAATGACTACAGAAATGTTACGTTAATCATAATCACTATCCGGTCCTTTCCTCATTTACCGGGTTTGTTACAGGAGTATCATAACGGGTACCACATGTGGTGCAGGAACTACTTTCCCGTCCGGAGCACCTGAATTCACACCCGGGTTTTAGTGTGGCTTGCGTTGTTCGATCTTTAGTTTTCTGTGCAATGTATTGTATATCGTTGCTTGTCCTTTTGTCCTTTTTCTTTTGGCCATTGTATTATTTGTTCTTCTTCGATTTACGGCTTCTGATTAACGGCATGGTATCTTCCAACTTTTGGCCATTGCATTGTTTGTTCTTCGATTTACGGCTTCTGATTACCGGCATGGTATCTTCCAACTTTTGGCCATTGTATTGTCTGTTATTCTTCGATTTACGGCTTCTAATTACCGGCATAGTATCTTCCAACTTTTGGCCATTGTATTGTCTGTTCTTTTTCGATTTACGGCTTCTAATTACCGGCATGGTATCTTCCAACTTTTGGCCATTGTATTGTCTGTTCTTCTTCGATTTACGGCTTCTGATTACCGGCATGGTATCTTCCAACTTTTGGCCATTGTATTGTCTGTTCTTCTTCGATTTACGGCTTCTGATTATTGTATCTTCCAACATTTCTAATGACAAAAAAAATTATTTCAATTTTCCCATTGTTCTATTTATATATAGCGACATTTCAGCAGCACATGCATATTGATTATATATGTTTTTCAGTAAATGCGACATTCTAAGTTGTGTTGTCTTTTGTTTTCGGCAGCAATTACCATTATTGAGTGTTGCTGTTGATAAGGAAACTACTGGACCAAAGCTACATATTGGAAAGGTTGAAGTCATCACGTCAAAAGGTTTACAGTCGCCATCATGATTGGTTGACAATTACAGAATATATTTGTGCCACAGATGGCCACGGAAATTTTCAGTTTGTCATAGTTATAGACACGTCCTTTTTCGGTCACAATTTTCACAGAATATGACCTATCACCGGATATTCAACATTTGTAACACGACTATGGGTCAGTTTGAGCTTTTCTGTATTGTGTTTTATGGAACATTGTTTCTCTTTTTGTCTTTTTTCTGTTGGCCATTGTATTGTCTGTCCTTCGAGTTATAGCTTCTAACAATCTCTTTGAGATCTTCAAACTTTTCTCAGTGCTACGTTTTTATTCCGTCATTGTACGACTAGTTGTGATGAAGAGAAAGCAAGCGACACACCTGTCAGTCAGCAACGAGTAAGACTATTCCTCACCAGATCTACAGATAAACCTGACGGCTAGTTGTGGTGAAGAGAAAGCAAGCGACACACCTGTCAGTCAGCAACGCGTAAGACTATTCCTCACCAGATCTACAGATAAACACTGACGGCTGGTTGTGGTAAAGAGAAAGCAAGCGACACCCCTGTCAGTCAGTCAACGCGTAAGACTATACCTCACCAGATCTACAGATAAACACTGACGGCTAGTTGTGGTGAAGAGAAAGCAAGCGACACACCTGTCAGTCAGCAACGCGTAAGACTATACCTCACCAGATCTACAGATAAACACTGACGGCTGGTTGTGGTGAAGAGAAAGCAAGCGACACACCTGTCAGTCAGCAACGCGTAAGACTATACCTCAACAGATCTACAGATAAACCCTGACGGCTAGTTGTGGTGAAGAGAAAGCAAGCGACACACCTGTCAGTCAGCAACGCGGAAGACTATACCTCATCAGATCTACAGATAAACCCTGACGGCTAGTTGTGGTGAAGAGAAAGCAAGCGACACACCTGTCAGTCAGCAACGCCTATGACTATACCTCACCAGATCTACAGATAAACCCTGACGGCTAGTTGTGGTGAAGAGAAAGCAAGCGACACACCTGTCAGTCAGCAACGCGTAAGACTATACCTCACCAGATCTACAGATAAACACTGACGGCTGGTTGTGGTGAAGAGAAAGCAAGCGACACACCTGTCAGTCAGCAACGCGTAAGACTATACCTCAACAGATCTACAGATAAACACTGACAGCTAGTTGTGGTGAAGAGAAAGCAAGCGACACACCTGTCAGTCAGCAACGCGGAAGACTATACCTCACCAGATCTACAGATAAACCCTGACGGCTAGTTGTGGTGAAGAGAAAGCAAGCGACACACCTGTCAGTCAGCAACGCGTAAGACTATACCTCAACAGATCTACAGATAAACCCTGATGGCCAGTTGTGGTGAAGAGAAAGCAAGCAACACACCTGTCAGTCAGTCAACGCGTAAGACTATACCTCACCAGATCTACAGATAAACACTGACGGCCAGTTGTGGTGAAGAGAAAGCAAGCGACACACCTGTCAGTCAGCAACGCGTATGACTATACCTCACCAGATCTATAGATAAATCCTGACGGCTTGCTGTGGTGTAGAGAAAGCCAGTGACACCCCTGTCAGTCAGCAACGCGTAAGACTATACCTCACCAGGGAAATTATAATGGTTATTATTGACACAGCGACCGTCTTAAGACACATCACCACCGGTTCAGATTAAAACACGTTGTCAAAGAAAAAAATCTTCAAAAGAGCATTAATTGATAACTTTTTTTATTAAGAAAATTCAACACCTGCGTTTGCTTAAAACCATAGATTGCTAAAAAAAATTAGATCCAATTTCGTTCACTTTTCATTGGTATGTCTTAAAACTGGCCAAAATGTTGAATAACAAATATACCACAAAGATCCAAAATCCTATAGAAAAATCGCAGAAAGAAGCAAAATAATTACCCCTAAGACACAAACACATGACCGTTCACTTTCCTGTATGTCTTGGTACACGCACTTCAATAAAAAGTGGCGGGTTAAATTTGCAGTGTTGTGTTTTTTGTTTTGTTTGTCTTCGTCCTGTGTCTTGCGTACCCAATGTTGTCAGTATATCTGGATTGTCAATTCTTGATTGCCCGTTCGGTTATCTCTGACGTTCGTTGATGGACCCAAGACTTCTATGATTCAGAAGTTTCTCAAATAGAGCATTTCATTTTATTTCTATGATAATATGGAAATAAAACCTAATTAGATCATAATTCTTCTTAAGAGGATTAATCGTACTTTATAATTGATTTTTTAAGTAACAAAAACTGCAAATTCATTGTTGTCAATACTGCGAGTATTTAAAAACAAGAAATGTCAAATCACTGTCTTCATAACGACTAGTATATACAGTCAAACTGCAGTCACCTCTATTAAGCAGTCACATGAATTAAAAGGTCACATTTTTCTTGATCTGTCATAGAACATTTGATGTGAGTTGAACCTCTTTAAAAGAGACCACCTGTCTTAAAAGACCACATTTTCTTTGTCCTAAAGTGACCTCTTAATACAGGTTTAACTGTATAATATATATACTGCTTTAATTATATAGTAAAATTGCATAATTTTAGAAAGTTTATTCAACTCCTGTGCTGTTCTACATTTGACATAATTAGATTTGTTTTGTTTTTTAAGCGATTTATAGCTTTTAATAAGATACAAATTTGCATAGCACATATCGAAAAAGAGGTTTTGAATAACAAATGTTAAAGCTGGGAAATTGCCATAAAGTAAACAAGCAAAAATATCACAGTTGTTTTCTTTTGAATGATGCCGTATAAATGTTGTGAGTTCTGAGGAGTTGACGTTTAATACCAATCAATCACATATTCGAGTTCTTAGAACTACTTCATCTTAGAATAAACGCAAGAGAATACCGAAGGGGCAATCAAAAAAGGACAATCCAGAGGAACTATAAATAAACGCCAGAGAATACCGAAGGGACAATGCAAATAGGACAATCCAGAGAAATTATAAATAAACGTTAGAGAATACCGAAGGGGCAATCAAAAAAGGACAATCCAGAGAAACTATAAATAAACGTTAGAGAATACCGAAGGGGCAATCAGAAAAGGACAATCCAGAGAAATTATAAATAAACGTTAGAGAATACCGAAGGGGCAATCAAAAAAGGACAATCCAGAGAAACCGGCAACACAGAGCACACAAGACGAAGAAAAACAATGTATGGAAATTCAGTATATTCGTCATAAAACATTCGAGTGTGTCCTGAATAAATATTACAGGAGTAGCTATCGGCTTTAAAGCTCGTCCTCAAAATATAATGCGCTTAAGTTTGTTTGTTTGTTTGTTTGATGGTGTTTAACGCCACTTTCAACAATATTTCAGTTATATCGTGGCGGGCGCTTAAACAAAGGATATCAAACGTGAATGCGAAACTACCATTTGTGAATATGGTTTGAATTTAGAGTTCCCTTCATATTGATTCATGTCATATTTTTTATCCTATAATTACATTATGCAGTGATTATTTAGATATGACAAAATGACAGTCGATATCTTTAAATGAAGGATCCTGGCGACGCCATTTAAGGTGATTTTAAGTACAATCTGTCCTCGAGATAACCTACACGGTTTATTGAATATAGTTATGCTTGAAAATGACAGTTCCTAAATAATGTAATTGATCAAAATTTAAAGTCATTCTCCCTAAGGCATAGGTAAGAAGAGTTTGAAGATGCCAAAGGGGTAATCAAAACCCGCAACCTTGGCATCCTTTGGCTAATCCTGTTTAGTTCATTTGATTTATTTGCTCCCAAAAACGTTTTTTTTTTAATTATATGGCTTTCCAATCTTTTGAACGAGCGTGCGTGATGAAGGCTATTCCAGAAATGCTCCGTGCACACTAAATTAGATATCAGTTCTTTTATTACTAAGATCATCCCTTTAGTTTAACCTCATTTATGTTACGAAATCAACATTTAAGCTTAATAATTCGATGTATGTTTATGAGAGAGCAATTAAATACGAATTCTAGGGAAATATGATGAAATATTCAAGAAATATTAATTGGGCAAGAACAACATGCGTGGTGCATTAATACATTCTATGATGTTAGTTAATTTGCTTTTAATAGTGATAAGACTAGCAATGAATGGCACTAATTAGCCGAATTCTTACATAATAATACTCAACTGTGTCAATTTCAATCCACCATCTTGAATTGAAAGGGATGGTGGATTACACATTTATTAGAACATGAAGCCGCTTTATGTACGATTGTCACATCAACTAAAAGATATGTAAACTTTAAATATGGGTGATGCTGGAATGGTGAAATGGCGCCCATTAAACTTTCGACGTGGTAACTTCAACTTTACCAATATGAACCCTTGATTCAGTAGTGTTCTTGTCAGCAGCAACCTCAATCATGGAAATGTTGACAGAAAACAATAGAAAACACAATCTTTAGAATGGCACATTAAATGAGAGAGATATATACAATCCATATGTTTGTGCTGCTGGAATATTGCTATATATAAATGGAAAGTTTACAATGGGAAAATTGAAATAAATTTTTGTCATAAAATTTCCTTCTCAGCAGGTCCTCACTGTCAATTTCGAGGAATAGAAAGACAACGAAGATACAAAGGGGTAATCAGAAGGCGTAAGTCAAAGAAGGACAGACAATATAATGGCCAAAAGAAGGACAGACAATATAATGGCCAAAAGAAGGACAGACAATATAATGGCCAAAAGAAGGACAGACAATATAATGGCCAAAAGAAGGACAGACAATATAATGGCCAAAAGAAGGACAGACAATATAATGGCCAAAAGAAGGACAGACAATATAATGGCCAAAAGAAGGACAGACAATATAATGGCCAAAAGAAGGACAGACAATATAATGGCCAAAAGAAGGACAGACAATATAATGGCCAAAAGAAGGACAGACAATATAATGGCCAAAAGAAAAAGGTCAAAAAGACAAAGAATGATCTACAACACACTAGACAGAAAACCAAAGATCGAGTAACACAAACCCCAGTAAAACAGGGGATGAACTCGTGTGGTCCAGAATGACAGACTGTGCTGCTCTACAAGTGGCACCCGTCGTGTTACAGTTAAACGACACAAACAGCATGCTCATGTGCTCCAGAATGACAGACTGTGTTGCTCTACAAGTGGCACCCGTCGTGCTACAGTTAAACAACACAAACATGTTCATGTGCTCCAGAATGACACTGTGTTGCTCTACAAGTGGCACCCGTCGTGTTACAGCTAAACGACACAAGCATCATGCTCATGTGCTCCAGAATGACAGATTGTGTTGCTCTACAAGTGGCACCCATCGTACGACACAAGCATCATGTGACAAGGAAATCATGTTGGACACCAATATGCGTAAATAAATACAAACAGCATAAATAAAACATGAATCCCCAACAAAACTAATTTGAGTAAAAAACGATCCGAACACCGTTTTTGTGCATAGATCATAGCTGACATCATAAAACGGAATTAAAAACGTGAAGAAGTGTAATTGGACCAAATGAACAACACGAACCTCACAAATACATGCTAAAACCGGGGGTAATCGCCGGTGCTCCAGAAGGGTGGCCAGTTCCTGCTAAACAGAATATTATTACTGAATCCTTTTGATAGTGTTATCATTAAATCTTTTAATGATATTGCATTTTCAAAATTCTGTTTTACTGGAAATATTTTAATGTAATATTCAGTCTTCCAGTTTTTGCAATACCACTATTTGTAGTGCTTTCTTTAAAAGATATACTGTATGCATCTTTTTATATCTTGAAATTGAAAAAAATAGGTCGTATTTTTGTAGATCTAGTTATAATGGTATTAAATAAATCAGGAGGTTGCAAACTTTTAAACGGATGTAACATAATTATCTAAATATCTCTATGGAATAAAGTTAATCAATTCAATTGCTTTGCTTTTATATCTAAAAAGGCGGTAAATTATAATTAGAACTATTTTTTCTAGAGAATTTTGTATCTTGAAAGAGTAGTTGATGCTGTCTAGAAAATGTCCTATATATCATCTGAACGTACACATTTGGGTCATCGACCCATCCCTTCCATCATTCCCTCATTTCTAAATAGTTTTTATACATCATTGAGTTCATTACATTTTTCTTCTCTATTTAAGTTGTATTTTCTGTCATAAGCACCAAACTTCTATTGATGATGTGAGTTCAAATCCCGCTCATGGCGACGTGTAGTCGATACAACATTATATGGTAAGGATTGTCAACGACTTGCGGCAGGTCGGTGGTTTTCACGGGGTACTGTGATTTCCTCCACCAATAAAACTAACCGCCACGATATTTTGAAATAGTGTTGAAAGTGCCGTTAAAAACCATAATCCTAACATTAATTCAATACTGGTGGTCTGTTCCAGTTCTGGGGGGAAATAAACGAAGATAATACCGAAGCGACAATCAAAATTGTACAATCGAACAAAGCTGGTACCCAAGACGAAGAAAAACAAGATAAAAACACAGCCAAATATGTGTTGGATACCACTATGTGCAAACAAACACAAATAACGTAAATAAGGCACGAACTACAAACTACTGGGGGTAAAGGCGAACTGCACATCATATTTAAGCGCAAATCGTAACTGACATGGGATTACCGTTGTTTTTGGTTGATTTAATTTGATTTATTGTGTTTAACGCCACTTTCGACAATATTTCAGCTATATCATGGCGACCTGTTTTAGTGGTGGAAGAAGCAGGATTACCCGATGAGAACCACCGACTATGGGCAAGCAACTAGTAGACTTTATCACTTGCGGCTGCGAGTCGAGAGCACCCTCTTTAGTGATTTACAAAATCGGGCGCGAACCCACGCCGTATTGGTGATAGGCTTGTATGAGTTGTTAAGGTAATTCAATTACCTAACTCATTGAGCCACTCAGTCCCTCCTTTGTTTTCGGTCTATTGCCTATAAAGAACAACGATAAAAGCTTCCGACAATTATCTTATGTTTTTTCTAGGTATAGAGGTTGAAATAACGATGATGCTACAAGAAAGTTACTGAACCAAGGGTTCCTATTGGTTAAGTTGAAGTCGTCACTTCTAAAGTTATACAGTCGTCACCATGACTTGATTAACCGTTACGGAAAATCTGTGTCACAAATGGCCACGGACATGTTCCACTTCCCCGCTCTTTTCCTCATTCATACCGGGTGTATGCCTAGAGGAACACGATGGGTTCCACTAATGGAGCAGGAACTGCTTACCCTTCATTAGCACCCGAGTTCACCCCCGAATTGTAGTGGGGTTCGTGTTACTCGATCTTTAGTTTTATGTGTAGTGTTCTGTAGATCGTTATTTGTCCTTTTGTCCTTTTTCATTTAGCCATTGCGTTGTCTGTCCTTCTTCAAGGGATTCTGATTACCTCCCTTTGGTATCTTCACACTCTTCTTACTGATGATTTCAATTTGTAATAAAAACCCAGTTTTTCTTTTCTAAGAAAGTTAACCAGTCCTAATATCTTACAATATAATGAATTATTCATGTTATTGATATAAGTAAATCAAGTGGTATAGGTATATGTCAGATAGGGCTCTTCAACATTTTGTTACAGGTTTACACATTTCCACTCTGTCAATTTCTTCCTGCAAGAACAAGACTTAAAACTGCCCTGTGCACAAGCTATACAAATACAATACAATACAAATATTTTTATTTCCAATTAAGGAGCCCTTTCGGGCAGAACAATTAACAAAGAATTTAATACAATGATTATGGATTGATTACATTGATTAGAAGATGACAAAATGTTTATGAAACAATAACAAATCAAACTTTAATCATACCATTGACATAGTAATAGTTGCATTCGAATGTATGCTATATAACAAGCACAGTGACCCATCAGTTATAAAATAATAATGGTCGAACTTCAGAGAGAATTTATATAAAAATATATAATATATACACCATACACATAAGATTACACTTGGATTCTTTTCATTAAATAGTTATTATTATGTATCATTTATTTATCAATTTATTATTATTATTATTTTTTTTTCTTAGATTTGTATGTTATGCATATAATTTAATAGGTAAATACTTATAGGTATATTATACCAATAAATTGGATGTAATAATATAGAACAATATGTAATTGGTATGTGCATCATGGTTTTGTCCTTACTTTAATTCATTCCGATTGGTTGTTTTACCTGTTTAGTTGTGCTATTATATTGTATTTTACGATGCTATTTTTGTAGGGGATAATAATTTACATTTTTATTATTTTGATATAATGAATTATTCATATTATTGATATAGAAACAGTAAGTGATCTATATATGTCTCAGAGATTGTTCTTCAACCCTTTGCTACAGGTTTACACATTTCCACTCTGTCAATTATTTCCTGCAATAAGAAGATCTAAAACCTGACAATTAGTTGACATTGGAGTACTCTAGTCACCGTCTTTACCATGCCTAGCTATCCAGTATTAAAGTTGTATCGTCTATGTCAAATGACCTTGTAGGTTGAGCAAAGATGTTGTGGTGTGTGATTAAATTGCAATTATAACACATTACGAGCACAATCAACGTCTTGTGTGTATTATGTCTAATTTAAAACGACTTTATGAATACGGAAGTGCTCGTGTACCCTATTGTTTGGTAAATAAACGTTAGAGAAAATTGAAGGGACAATCCAGTGAGACTGACAACATTGGGTACACAAGACACAGGGCGAAGACAAACAAAACCAAACACACAACACAATAAACTAGAAAGATGGGCACCACGAACCCCACCAAAACCCGGGGGTGAACCCAGGCACCCGCGGAGGGTAAACAGGTACTGCCTCTTACGTCAGGGGTATCACTTTTACCTCTTTCTACGATTTTGATATTTGATTGTGGAATTGTTCCGACAGTGTGCTATTTTTTTTCTTTTTATTGCTTATTACTTTGTTTTCTAGTCTAATGTTCGTGGTGCACAAATTTTCATAGTTAGGTGGTATCTATGAAACTACAAAAATGAGTTCTAACGAATATGAATAATTTCACAGAAGCTTTCATAGATATATAATTAAAGGGTAAATGATTTGGTGTCAAACGAGAATCAAAATAAAACAGTAAGAATCCTCTTTTCATTTACTCTTAAACTTGGGAAAGTAAAATATACGGAACCAAACATTTGTGGGCTGCAATAGGCCACCTGTTGCTCGAAGGGACATTCATAACACACCACGTACGTATTTCCAAGTACTGAAACCAAGTATGTTATACTATACTACGTCATATGACCGTTTGTTTTCATTTTCCATTGATTTCCTCTATTAGCTGATATTTTATTGAAAGGAAATTACAATGTATTTATTATCTTGTTAAAACTAAACAATCCTAAGAAATTTGCTTAATTTGAAAACAAACGATGTTTTTCTCGCAACACCCACTACAAACCATAGTATTTTCGTTCCCATTATGATGTATTAATTACTACACAATAGGATGATATCTGATAATCGATCTATTGATTTATCAAAGGAAGAAAGAACACTGCACCTGTAGCTCAAAATGGGGTTTCTTCAGATCTCGCACGCCACGACATTAGCGTACCATATGAAGGTTATTCCAGAAACGCGTCGTAAACACTGGAGTGGGTATGATAAGGGTCAATTTTGGCCCAATCTCAGAAGCTGTTTATATAGATATAATATTAAACACAATCATTAAAAGGTAAGAAAAATAAATTTTTGGATGATTTCACTTTGTTGCTTAGCAACCTAAATGGAGGAGGGGTCAATTCATCATTGGAAATTCAAATATTGTGGTTTTATTTTATATATCTTGCATAGTCTTTTCGACAAAATGTTATATTCAAATGATATTACAATGTTCTAAGGTAGCATATAGTATTTTTGTGTAGTTTTGTCACCCTAGAAACGGTTTTGTAAACATTAAATTAGCCTATATTATTGCAATTAATGGTTGAATTTTGACATCTACGATCTTTTGACTTGATATTTGACTAAGCGGTACATTTTTGTCAAGCTATACACACTACAAATGTCATTTCATATTTCAAAAATACATTTTGATATTTTTATTCATAGTTATACCCCATCCATAGCAACAGGTTTCCCTATGCACAGTATTTTCCTGTAGATCTCATGGACCTTTTATTTAATCAAGAAAAAAAATTCTACAACAGCACCTTAGCAGATCTAGAGACATCTTATCATTTACTAACCAGTATATATTATAAGAATTCCTTAAGCCTTACAATGTCCCTAGTAACCAAATATTATCCCTAGCAACCGCAGAAACTCGTCAGTGCTGAGCTCTGTAAATTGCTTTTTTTTATATATTTTTATAACCGAATGTTGATCTTTTTATTTTTCAAATCATGAGAGGAAATTATTGTCAGTAATTAGAATGTCAAAGGAACCAAGTCAACTGCATAACATGGTAAAGCAGCGCTACAGCGGCAGGAGAGGATATAATCCATGTTGAATAATTAAGAAATAAATCATGGAAGCCAGAATGTGTTGGGAGTTTTAACATGGATTGGCGGATATTAGTATTTTATCCCGAGCCAGAAGCGAGGGATAAAATTTACTAATATCCACCAACCCATGTTAAAACTCAAAACACATTCTGGCTTCCATGATTTATTTCGATTCTGATATGTCTAAGAGTACAAATACGGTAGTATACTTTGATTGGAAGGCGGTAATTTATATTTACGCTTGCGGAAAATGTCGCACACAATTTATGTATCTCGAATAGTACTGCGCCCTCTATCGGCATTATTCGGGTTACAATTTATGCTGCCAATAGAAAATTCAGTCACATTCATCGGCGCATGTGCTAATGATATTATACCGGATGAATAACTAGCTCGTTTGTTAACAAAGCGAAAGAAGGAGGTTATGTTAGAATACAAAATTTTAAATGTGTCCATGGACACGGATGCCCTTCTAACTGAAAAACCCTTCACCCAATTTACCCCAAAATCTAGTTGATCTGTCATTTGTTGTTATAAACAACATATCCATATATCAAATCAATTGGTTGAGGCTTCGAACGTTATGGCACGGAAACATCATTTGGACAGACGTACGTCGCGTGCGTAAGTTCGTCCGAACGAGGTAGCACGTAAACATCAAACAGAAAAGAAAAAATGACAAATTAACGTAGACCTTGAGATGTCAAATCTTCTTAATTTTATTTTACCTGCATACCTTAAAAAACTAGAATATTATAATAATGAAATAAATCATGAAAACCTATGAAATCACTTTAAAGTAATAATACCCGAGATACAACATCTTATAGTGGGGGAAAACAGACAACACAATGGCCAAAAGAAATGTAATATCGGGGAATCATATAATGCCCGCATATGATTGCTAAGCTATATCTAGTAGCTGATGTCTAGTCTTAAAGGCACAACATTTTATTCGAACTCTCAGTTAACAGTGACCTAACCATTAGTAAATACTGTTGTGCTTTTTATCAAAATCCATTGCTTAATCATACCTATCTAGTAAATGAAAATTGAACCTATTCCTACATAATTAGCAACGGTGCTTAAGGGTAACACGGAGGCAACAATGACATATCAAGGACAAAATCAGGCATTATCCAATACAAAATATCATTAATGTATCGTGACTATACCATAAATATTCAAGATCTTGACGTATATCCATAAGTTAACCAAAACCTAGGGTGCATGGTCGTATAGACGTGCAGATCGATGGACAAGGGTACATACTTGTACTTCTTTGTGATAATGGTAATCAAAAATAATAATGCTAATCGAAAAAATTCAATGTCATAGGTGCATTATATTCTTCAGTAGAAGCTTCACTTCATTGTCATCATCAATTAACTTTTAGTGTCGGTGAGATTTGCACTCCAGTCATTACGAAAGTCAATATCCATATGACGAGCACATCACAGTAATCACACAACAATCTCTGGTCACAATAATGCAACATTTAGGAAGTCTTATATATTACCCTTTCTAACGTTTTTTTTTTATTCTGAACTTTATAGTTTCTCCTTTTTCTGCTTTTGAGTTTTAATGTACATGTATAATATGCTATTAAGATTTGAAAAAATATATTCTGCCATATACGAACACGATATGTTTACCGTAAATATATATTTCTTTTTGAGAATAAGTCGTGTTCTTTGTTTTTTTAAACACTTTTATGGTTTAAATTGTATAAAGGTGATCAATTTCAGTTCATCATATCAGATTTTTTCAGTCGGCACTAAACAAAGCAACGATAGCAATGTTAACCTTTACTATACGATCCGTTTTCCTTTCTTTATTTCTCTAACGTTATTTCTTTTTTATTTTTGTAATTAAAAGTTGTATGCAATTGGTATGTGTTGCATCTCTGCTAAGCACACGACAGTAAAGCATTAGAACAAAAACTGGTTGGCTCGGAATCATGATAATGTGTGAATCCCAATGTCTATCCGCGGAGCAGTGAGATGGCACTAAAAATTCCAACTAAGTGTGTTAGTCTAGAACAAACCAGACAGCACCGTTTTGATATAAACTTAACTTGCTCTCGCCATGGTATAGCTGAAGAATTGTTCACTTGGCGGTAAGCAACGATCACTTTTACTAATGATTAAGAATTTGTACTAGAAAATTATCAGATATATTTCTATCTTATTATGTTACCCAACATTTCACAATTTAAAGAACTGGGGAATGTATAGCGTCAATAGATTCATACATGCTATTCAATAATCAATATTGTTCCAATGTTTTTAAAATGATGTTTTGTGTGTTTTTTTTTTATTGTAGTGGAAAACCATGTTTTTTATTCTCATTATGGTCCATGTTCATAATTTACTTGCAATAATCCATCAAGATTAAACTTACATTCTAACACTCCAATGAATGGATACTGAAGCTCCGATATTGAATAAGTATCTGTATGTAAATTGTAATATCATATAAAATGTGGGAAACCTTTAATATAATGACAATCTATCAAAATAATCATTAATCAATTCTCAAAATCTGAACATGTGAATTTCATTCTGTGTCTGTATAATAAATATCAAGTTATGTTTATTTGTCATGCTTTAAAAAAGTTTGCTCTGAGTAGTTAACCCAAAATGAAGTGCTATAATCTATGGACATTTGATATTTTGTTTTAACGGTTATTTTGACATTAAATAATGTTAGCACATCAAAAACGTTTTCCTATGATGCATAATAATTTTGTTCAAAAAAAAAAAAGAAAAAAACAGGAAAAAAAATCGGCGATTCGACCTCACGATGTTGTTATCGGCAGTTATGTGTGCTAACCATTACGCCACTGCAAAGTGAAATTGTAGAATTAAGTTATATATAAATCAAATTTACGTTATTACAATTATTCATCGGGAATTCACTTTGCGAAAGAGCTATAAAAATATATATTTGCTAAAAAATAATAATAATAATAATAATAATAAAGTAAAGGGACTACTAAAAATAGAAAGTTCCGATGTGTTGTTTACATGTCCAATGAATTAATTTCTAAGATAATCTGACGTACTGTCTACTGACACTGGTCGGGGAGTAGTTCTCGCCATTTTTTACTTTTTTTATCCAATATTTTTAAGAAGCAGTCGAGAAACCTTTGTTTCACCCCATTATTATTTTTCATGAACCATAACGATTTACCTACGAAATGAATTTTCATAAAGGAGAGCACACGCTGATCGGGGATCCATTATTACGAATTTGCGTTTTTTAACAGAAAATGGCCGCAACAGAAGCAATTCTCGCCAACTTTCAGAAATATTGTTTTTGTTAAGCTAAAGCATCAAAAGGAAAGAAAAACGACATTTTAGAAAATTAAAGCCCTTTCTTAGAAAGTTTACCGGTTTTTGTGTTAGTTTGTAGAAAACTCTGATAATTATTCATCGCTGTTATAAAGGCTGTCATTCTATCCCCACGGCGCTCCCCCATTCCGTAAAATACATCCTGATAATTTTCATTTTATTGATGAAAAGTAATAATTCCAGTTTTTCTAGAATCAATTTTAATATTTTGTCCATGTTTTATGCCCAATGTGATAATATAGGATCCATGTATAAATTAGCGGTCAAGGTAATTGATGACGTAAACAGTGCATGCGCAGGTGACCATTTGCATTCACATGGAATCTATTTTTATTCTGCAACCGTGAGTATTTTGGATTGTAGGGATGAGTAATAAGGCAAAGTGTGACCCTTTTCAGAAAGATCTTAAAGATTTGTAGAGATAAATTGGAAATATGGTGTCACTAGATTCTCCGATGATCATTCAATGTGTTTTTCTATTTAAAGAGTACCAACACACGTGACCCCCTGTTGATGTTATGACAGAATGTGGGGTGCAGTAGCGTTTTTACCCGATTTTAACGATATTTCACAATGAAATTCGATAAAAATTAATACGAAGGACTGGTACGGCGTCCTTTAATGATGGTGAAAAAATCAGACGAAAATTCGCGAGCGCTCGCGCTAAATGAGACAGTTGACGAAAATTGCTTCTTGGCGAGAACTACTCCCCGACCAGTAGTGATTTTTCTTTTTGGTTCCTTGTTTTGTTTTCTGTACTTTTTGTGAATTGTGGGGATAATATTAAAGTGTACTTTAGTATAGTAACACATGCAATTCCACTGAGGGTTTACCGGTTAGAAAAAAAACACGTTTTTATTTTATTTTTTATCAGTAAAACTAAAGGGGAACAAGTAAGAAATATGAATGTAAGCAGATTGCAATATCCTGACACTGAGCCACACAGACTTTGTTTATACTCCTTAAAGCTCTGTACTGACCGACGAAGCAGCAAACACCAATGTTATAGTCTTTGGTGTGACCGGACTGGGGATTAATCCCACGATATATCACTCTCGAGCACACTAGCCCTTACACCAGCGAGGTCCCCTGCTTGTTAAACTAGATGGTGTTAGAAAACAAAATATGGTCTGCATGACATTAATATTTTGTGGGAGTTCATGCTGTGCAAGGTATATTGTTTTTGTTCATTTTCTTTTTTGTATCATAGATTAATGATTTACTGTTTCATTGAACATTTCACGACGTTTTGGTGGAGTTCACGTTGTCATGTGTCATGTTGTCATGTGTCATGTTGTCATGTGTCATGCTATCATGTGTCATGTTGTCATGTGTCATGTGTTATGTTGTCATGTGTCTTTTGTGTCCATGTAGTGTATTGTAGTTAAACAAGTCTAAATATCTAATTTAATCAACACGACCAGCTCCAAGTCAAAAGATTGGAAAACCAAATAAATTAGAACATTGTCATATTGTCCTTTTTCTGTTGGCCGTTTTTTCTCTCCTTTTTCTATTTATACCTTCTTATTACTCAATCGGTATCTTCAAACTTTTCTTGCACCAATGGTACGTTAAGCAATAACCGCCATGCATTTAAGTATCTTGTTCCTAGCACTAGCCTATTTTACTGTGACAACTCGAGTTCTCTGATAATTATTAAACCGGAACCGGAAATACTAATACATACAATGAAATATAAGTTTGACGTTGTGAAATATTCAAATGCAATAATACAATGTAAACAATTTGACTTAAGGTAGTTTTTTGCTACAACAAACAAACGAATTCTAAACTTGTCGGATGTTATAGTTTTATATTTTTACAGATACTAGACGCCTGTAACGTAATGCGATAACCACTTTTTTCAAAGCTTTAAAGAATCTCCCACACAGGAGAAATTCTTGTCATTCATATTTACATAAAAATACATAACTTCTAAAACGTTAGTTTATCCCAGGCCTTTAGTGCGTTTTATGTTACTCAATCATTCAAGTATTTTTTGTCAATTTCCAAGAATTTATTTAATATCCGTATTATTTCTTATCAAAATGTTCTTTTATGCCATAGAAAAGATTTCAGTGATTATTTGAACAAGGAGCTACACTTGTTTGGTAAATTATTAAATCATGGTTACAAGATATCTAAAGTAATTCTATGATCACCATCATGAGTTGGCTGATTCTTATGTAATTCCAGTGTCTCAGCTGGTTACAGACATGTTAATAATAGCATCATGCTATCTCTGCTACCTTGACTGGTTGTGTGAATTAGGATTCGTGGGCGGTGCCATCTATACGGCAAGCAATGCCAACCTTTCCTTAACTCATTCCCGGTTTATGTGGCAGTTCGTGCTTTTCTAGCTTTTTGTTCTTTTGCTTTGTTTAGCTTTATTAAGAGGCAGGAACTGGTTACTCTTCGTAAGCACCCGAGTTCACCTACAGTTTTTGGTGGGGTCCGTGTTGCTCATCTTTTTAGCTTTCTGTGTTGTGTCTTGTGTACTGAAATGGTGTCAGTGTCTCTGGATTTTCCATTCTTTATTGGCCCTTCGGTTTTCTCTAATGTTTGTATTGCTGTTTTGTTTTGTATCCGAATTAACCTTTCACTGTAGTATCGTTTTTCTGACTAGAGCGCTATATGCTTGTTGTAATATTGCTTTCTCAGATTTCTCGTTATATCCACAATTTTGTGTTAATAATGTTTGAATGTATAATTAGAAGACATTAATTTCCCACACAAATCCTGTAGTAGAACATAGTTTATATATATTAATTGAAATTTTGAATTACAGGAAATAAACCTAATAAAATGGTGTATTTATATTTTAGAAGTAGTTTAAAGATTAAAGTCCATACCCGAACACTTCTCTATAAGACTACGAACGCATAATATTCCAGTTCTACGAGATTTTTCAGTAAAGGTTTAATTGACATACCAGTTTTTACCCATAATTCAGATGTTTTTCATTAAATATAAAGTAAGGCCGCCGTGGTCGTCATCATATAGTAGTTTGATTTACAACAACATGTGCAATTAGTGCCTATCACCATTAAAGTTGGGAGTTCAAATCCTGCTCATGGCGAGGTGAACTCAATGTAACAATATGTGATAAAGTTTGTCAGTGACTTGCAACAGGTCGGTGGTTTTTTCCGGGTACTCCGGTTTCCTCCACGAAATATTGTTGAAAGTGGCGTTAAACACCATAACATTAACCCTAAGATGTGTCATATTGTATGATTAATTGATGTATAAGACGTTATTTGACCGGATATCAAAGCATTTCTCCATTAATATGGCGGCCATTCGATCAGTCAACAAGCATAAAATTAAAACGATTCCGTCACATTTTTTTATGTAATTTTATTAATGATTATTTTATGATCTGAAAAGAATTGTTGTTTTACAATAATTTTAGAAAATAGAGATTACTAAATATATAAGTACAGATTTTGAGACGAAATTATCTCCCCTTATCGTGATTTCCGATTTATTTCGAATATTTCCTGGATTATTGTTCTTTTAAAACGCAGAATTAACAAAAATGAAGGGATACGAACTTCAAAAACAAAAGACACACAAACATAATGAACATGTTTTCATTCATGACAAATTTATCCCATCATCTGAATTCTAGATCGGAGGAAAGCATCTCTATTCCTCATTTGTTCTCCATTTAACATACTAGCAATGGATGATATAGCGCCATTGAATGATAATTGTTTCCTTATACGCTTGAAAGGCTCATTTGCATTGTTTCCGTAGATATGACGTAAACTTTTTGCAACATGTAACATACACGATTCTACATCATTTGTTAAAGAGTCACAAATATATTTTAGACCTACGTCATCATTTTCACACGGACACGTGACGTCTTTGTTTTGCTCGTTGTCCTCATTTTCTGAACTTCCATCTGGTAGACTTAACCTCCTCAGTATAACATGTGGGTTTGTAGAAGAAACCTCGTGACAACATAACACCAGGATTGTCATAATTAAAGCACACATGGTTAGTTTCCAAAGATTCATATCGTACCTGAAACGAAAAACAAAAGAAATAAGCAATCGAAGATATCGAAACAGAACGAAACATGAATCATACACTAATTGAGCAGGGACTGTTTTCCCTTCTACAGTAAATGAGTTCACCCCGGATTTTTAGTGGGGTTCGTGTTAGGCAGTCTCTTGTTTTCTGTGTAGTGATTTAAAGATAGGCTATGATATTGTACTACCAAGAAGCACGACTGTGCTGAAGTAGTGCTCAAGGGTGGTACAATCTCAATCCCCATGGGTAGACACGTAGAGAACGATTTTATCCACTGCTTGAAAGCAAATATTGATTTTTAGTGGATTCTCTTGTTCTTTTAGTAACGTAATCATAACGTTTTTGTACTTGGGAACTAAAATGCCATAGCTCACGTGTAAAGTTGGGTGCATTTTGACAAAGTGTAGGGAGATACATTTAAAAATTCAAAAATTAAAATTACTTAACGCGCATTGTTTTGTTTTGTACTTCCAACCTAAGAAAAAGTTATAAATCTTTAAACTTAGAAACAAAGACTTTGCATCAGTTTAATTCGAAGCCAAGATTGACAGTCGTGATTCAATTTAAGAACTATTTGTAATTCTGGGCAACACGTGGTATTAGAAAGAATAACATTCCATTAAGATGTTTTATGAAGAGTTTAAAGATACCAAAGGGGTAATCAGGATCCGTAAATCGATGAAGGACAGACAACACAATGGCCAAATGAAAAATGACAAACAACGATCTACAAAACATACACATAAAACTAAAGATCAAGTAACACGAACCCCACTAAAAACCGGTGGTGTTCCTGGTGCTACGGAAGGGCAAGAAGTTCCTGTTCCACTAGTGGCACCCGTCGTGTTAATATAATTACAAACGCTTATCCTATTTTTCCGGCCATTGCATTGTATGTATTGCTTTTATTTACGGCTTCTGAAAACAAATTTGGTATATATTCAAACTTTTCTTATCTATTTAAATGGAACTAACAATAGAAAACATATATGTCAGAGTTATCAATGATACAAAAGAAAACAATGTACATATATGCTAAGTATGTTAATATCTATTTATTGGATTGTTTTCACTAAAATTCAATTTAGTTTTAAATTACTGCTTGAAATAAGGGTGTAAATTTACAAGAAAGTCGGAAATTTAGGAAATTTAATATAGCAAAAGTTTTGTTCTTACATAATGCTTTTAGGAAAATAATATCAATATGGGAATTCCAAAATAAAATGCATAATTGAAGGCATAAGAAATAATCAATTCGGAGTATTCAGTTCGTGACTGTATTGTTAGTTCATAGTCTCGCTGAGTCGCTATAATATACGATTAATTCTTATATCACACAATACACAAACACATATACAATATATCACGATTAAGAAAAGTTTGAAGATACCAAAGAGGTAACCAGAATCTGTGAAACAAAGACGGACACGTTAATACAATGGCCAAAAGGACAAACAGCGATCTACAAACCACTACACAGACAAACCCATCCCACTAAAAACCGGGGCGATCTCAGATTTCAGGTCACAGCCCCTACATAAAAGGTGTTCGCTGACAACTATTTAACGGGACATAAGATCAGAATATAAATTATTATCTCGTGCTTGGAGAATTCTGCAATGGATGCATGTAAAAGACAACTGACATAATCTATCATGAGCAACATATGGTTATGAGTGGCCTTTCGTAGACCAGACTGTTCAAAAGGCTACCTTTCCTAACCTTTCCAGTATCTCTTGTTTTCTTGCAGCAATCAAAACAAGTGTCCAAATGGCACCTTTTTACCAGAATTATTTTTCTTAACAACTTGTTGAATGTGTAAACATAGATATCTTATTTAGTACACACGACGCATTCCTGGAATAACCTTCATCAGGTACGTGCTCGTAGTCAAACGATTGGAAAATCAATAAATTTAAAATTGTTTGAAGCAAGAAAACCAATGGACTTTAACACTAAAACATACCTGCCATTTTGTGCAGTTCTCAGTAAGGAACAATCACGCAATCATTATTGTAAGTGCATGGTATCAATAACTATTTTGTATTAATAATTTCATATTACTAGTATTGTAAATCACATTGAATCAAAATTTGTTCTATCAGAAATCTCAATTATATTTAGAAAAAACAATTTCAGAAATACATGTAGATGCTTTTTCAAACTCAGTTTACGATATGTATACGTGAAATTTAATTTGACAACACGACGGGTATCACATGTCGAGCAGTAACTGCTAACCCTTCCGGAGAACCTGAGCTAACGCCCGTTTTAGTGGGATTTGTGTTTCTCGATCTTTCGTTTTCTGTGTAATGTTTTGTAGATCGTTGTTTGTTCTTTTATTCTTTTTTTCTTTTGGTCATTGGATTGTCCGTCCGTTTTCGATTTAGGTCTTCTGATAACCCTTTTGGTGTCTCCAAAATTTTCTTATTCTCAACTTAATTGATTTACTTAGTGACACTTTATGTTGTACACCATTATTATGTATTAGTTTCTATAATCTATATATACATTTGTATATTATCGTCTATTATCGCCGCGAAACATTAAAACGATTTTATGTGACAAAAATACGCAAAATATCTTTTACTACATCGAAATTCCATAAAAACGTAAATTTAATCAAATTTGAACATCTCCTATTGTGGGAGTTATTACACAATGTTGTGTAGCAAACATAACACTACTTGTAACGTATTATAATTATACAAGGAACTCCTCACTCAGAGGTCACGTGTACTTATTAAAAAATACTACAGAGCTTTATTTATTACAAAAACCAAAATATTCTAATTGGTAAAACTCCTGGGAAGTTGAGAAAGACAAAGTTGTCAAATTGGGATATTTTAATGGAAACACGATTCTAGAAATTAAAAGTGAAAATTTAAACAACAATGATGTGTTGTCGACAATTCCACTAATTGCAACTCCACATGACCGATTTTGCCAAATGATAGCATTATCGAATACGATGCATTGCCTACAGAAATGTGAAACGTAAACTTTACATTACCAGTCAAAATGTGAAACGGAATCTACATTACCTACAGAAATGTGAAACGTAAACTTTGCATTGCCTACAGAAATGTGAAACGTAAACTTTACATTGCCTACAGAAATGTGAAACGTAAACTTTACATTACCTACAGAAATGTGAAACGTAAACTGTACATTACCTACAGAAAAGTGAAACGTAAACTTTACATTACCTGCAGAAATGTGAAACGTAAACTTTACATTACCTACAGAAATGTGAAACGTAAACTTTACATTACCTACCGAAATGTGAAACGTAAACTTTACATTACCTACAGAAATGTGAAACGTAAACTTTACATTACCTACAGAAATGTGAAACGTAAACTGTACATTACCTACAGAAATGTGAAACGTAAACTGTACATTACCTACAGAAATGTGAAACGTAAACTTTACATTACCTACAGAAATGTGAAACGTAAACTGTACATTACCTACAGAAATGTGAAACGTAAACTGTACATTACCTACAGAAATGTGAAACGTAAACTGTACATTACCTACAGAAATGTGAAACGTAAACTGTACATTACCTACAGAAATGTGAAACGTAAACTTTACATTACCTACAGAAATGTGAAACGTAAACTGTACATTACCTACAGAAATGTGAAACGTAAACTGTACATTACCTACAGAAATGTGAAACGTAAACTGTACATTACCTACAGAAATGTGAAATGTAAACTTTACATTACCTACAGAAATGTGAAACGTAAACTGTACATTACCTACAGAAATGTGAAACGTAAACTGTACATTACCTACAGAAATGTGAAACGTAAACTTTACATTACCTACAGAAATGTGAAACGTAAACTTTACATAACCTGCTGAAGTGTGAAACGTAAACTTTACATTACCTACAGAAATGGGAAACGTAAACTTTACATTGCCTACAGAAATGTGAAACGTAAACTTTACATTACCTACAGAAATGTGAAACATAAAGTTTACATTACCTACAGAAAAGTGAAACGTAAACTTTACATTACCTGCTGAAGTGTGAAACGTAAACTTTACATTACCTACAGAAATGTGAAACGGAAACTTTACATTACCTACCGAAATGTGAAACGTAAACTTTACATTACCTGCTGAAGTGTGAAACGTAAGATTACATTACCTACAGAAATGAGAAACGTAAACTTTACATTACCTACAGAAATGAGAAACGTAAACTTTACATTACCTACAGAAATGTGAAACGTAAGCTTTACATTATCTGCACAAATGTGAAACGTATGCCTTACATTACCTACAGAAATGTGAAGCATAAACTTGACATTGCCTGCACAAATGTGAAACATAAACTTGACATTATCTGCAGAAATGTGAAGCGTAAACTTTGCATTACCTACAGAAATGTGAAACGTAAACTTTACATTACCTACCCTACAGAAATGTGAAACGTAAACTTTACATTACCTACAGAAATGTGAAACGTAAACATTACATTACCTACAGAAATGTGAAACGTAAACATTACATTAACTACAGAAATGTGAAGCGTAAACTTTACATTACCTACAGAAATGTGAAACGTAAATAACATTACATTACCTACATAAATGTGAATCGTAAACTTTACACTAACTGCAGAAATGTGAAACGTAAACTTTACATTACCAACAAAAATGTGAAACGTAAACTTTACATTATCTGTCTAAATGTGAAACGCAAACCTTAGTGTTTATATTAAAACGATCCCCCATAGAAGTAAGGATGTGAATTATAAATTTCAATTTGATCTCTGCAATTTAAATCATATTTGTATTCATCGTCTTTATTAGATATTAACGTCTTTATTGCAGCTGTTCTAATAAAAATGGAGGTATATAATTTAGTGCCCACTACGCGTTTCAGGAACAAATTCTTTCATCAAGTACTCTCTCATTGTCAATAGACTGGAAAGCCTATTAATTAAAAAAAAATGAGGTCAAGAAAAGCAAAGATCCTAAACAGAAAATAATAGTAATTTTTTTCAATAATTTATGGTAATGAAAACCTTAAAATATAAGTTTCTTTAATTAGGGGAGCATAACCAATAAAGTCAAAACTATTATATTCGTGTCGGTTAACAGTAACACGACGGGTGTCACTAGTGGAGCAATAATTCTTCAGTTGTCAGATTTAATGCAGAAAACCTAACCGTGTACCATAATGGGTAGCGTGTTTGAACAGTGCCAGACCTGAGTTCACCCCGATTTTTGTTGCTCAATCTTTAGTTTGTGTAGTGTTTTGTAGATCATTATTATCTTTTGGCCATTGTATTGCCTGTCATTCTTCGATTTACGAATGCTGATTACGAATGCTGATTATGAATGCTGATTACGAATGCTGATTATGAATGCCGATTACGAATGTTGATTACGAAAGCTGATTATGAATGCTGATTACGAATGCTGATTACGAATGCTGATTACGAATTCTGATTACCTCGTTAGTAATAAGTTTTCGCCCCCCCCCCCCCCCCCCTCTTCATCTGTCTTATAGCTACAGTAAATCCCGTTAGCAACGATGCACCAAAAGGTTCTTGATAGGTAGTTCATGAAAACCGCAATTTGTTATGTCACGTTTAGATTATGGAAATGCATTGTTATACGGGGTGAATGCCAGCATTCTCTCTAAGCTTCAGCGGGTACAAAACACAGCTGCACGATTAATATCACGAAAACGGAAACATGAACATATCACGCCTGTCCTCGTCTCTTTACATTGGCTACCAGTGCAGTATCGAATTAAATATAAGATCCTGTTATATACTTTTAAGGCACTCAACAACTTAGCACCTGTCTATCTACGAGAACTTGTTAATGCATATCAACCTACTCGAGCATTAAGATCAGAAGACTTGCAGTTGTTAAAGGTTCCACGCATACGCACCAAAACATACGGTGAACGCCGATTGGACAAATCTGCCGCATCTTTATGGAACAGTCTTCCTCAAAACATTTGACATGTGCAATCAGTTAGCATTTTCAAGAAACTTTTAAAGACTCATCTTTTTAGAGCAGCTTATGGTGACAGTATTTGATTTTAAACTCTCTTTTTAATTATATTTATTTTTGGACATGTGCAATCTGTTGTCATTTTTGTTTTTATTAGAAACTTTTAAAGACTCATCATTATTTTATTTTTTTATTTTTTTTATATTTATTCTTGACTCTTATTGCTACTTTTACTTTTATTGATAGGATTAACATTTTATGTGTTTTGTACAGCGCTTAGAGTAATTGTTTTATTAGATAGGCGCTTTATAAATATTGTATAATAATAATAATAATAATGTCCGGTTGGATTAAAAATATTATACATTATCAGATAACTTTGTAGCAACATCTGTGAATATGTTGAGACTAGCGATTTTTAGGGGTAACAAATTATGTTGGTGTCATGGAGACAAGTTGTTCTCCTGCTCTGCTAAGCACGCAGCATTAAGAAGAAAGAATAAAGACTGGTTGAATCGGAATCAGGAAAATGTGTCCACGTGGGGCGACATATGTCTATTATCAGACTGTTGTTTCAGTGAGCTAGCACTATAAAAGTCAAATTTTAGTGACGACACGAAGGAGCGGTTCGTGAAATTGCCGACCATCCCTGTGTATCATTTTCATTCGGAAACAAATAGAAAAAAAAATTATATACTGTATTTGTGTGTATAAGTCATTGGCATCAGTTGATTTGGGTATATTGTGTAAAAACCGTCTGATTCCCAATTAAATGGTCCCGTGAGAACTCCACTACAGAGAGCTTTTCTTAGTGTTTTCATTCTTTATGAATGATAAGTAAAACAGTTTTATTTTCTTGTTGCACGTATTTTGTATGTTTCTTTATTCTATATGGAATTACATGTGTAAATGAATAATCGGGTATTAAATATTACCATGCTATAAAGATATCTTAGTCGTTATTTTACTGACAGCCATGTTTCCAAGAATTCTTAAATACATCTCATTGCTTTTTATAGTTCTTACTGATGTTCACTTTCGATTGATTAAGGAATATGCTTAATTTTTGAACAGGTTATACGATTAAGTTTGTTCTGGAGCAGTATACGCTTAATAAACCGCGAAGCGAAGTGGTTTACGAAAAGCGTAAACTGTTCTAAACCAGATTATATATGTATAACCTGTTAAAAAATTTAACATATTCCTAATATTCCTTATAATTTAATTTTTAGAGCAGCATTTAATGATTCCTCTATTTTAATTACGATTGTTTCATGTAGCTATTTGAATTTGTCGTTGGCGCATGAATATGTTGGAGACGTCACAATATCAACCCAGGTTATCGAGTATAACCAATTTTGCTCCAGGCGGATCAGCTAATCAGATAGCAGAATTAACATCAAATTAAATTATTCTTTTGTTCTGTATACAGTTAAACATGACAGAACCTACCACCGTTTATACCTACTTTTTGTACAGCAAACAGAGCGATGTCCGGATTAAACAGGTTAAATTTGTAAATGTTACACATTGGTACTAATTATGATGCCATGTTTATACAAGATTTCAGTTTAATCAGGCTTCGGCTTATACAGGTATTTTCGCACCGTTCGCACTAAATAAGATATCTACGTTTTTATAATAATCACTGAATCGAAAATTTTGTTAAGTGGATTATTAGTCTCCGAGGCTGTCATCCGCCCCTGTAGTCAGTGTTTCAGCACCGACATGGTTTATTAGATATCAACGGTTTTATTACCATCACTTAGTCGATCACTTTGGTATCTGGTATTTTATTTCCCGAGGGTAGCATCCGTCCATTAGTCAATGTTTCGCCACGGATATGGTTTATTAGATATATTAATATTTTAAATGTACATTTCCCAAATCATGTAATTTATTAAAGTCAATCGCACGCAGCCATATGTAACCTTAGCTGATTTTTGCTATTTTGACAAGATTTTAAATTATTTAGCTTTCCAATCTTTTCCAATTGTCTATGAGTGTACTTGATAAAGAGTGTCATAGAAACGCACTCAATTATATATCTGTGTCTTTTTTGCGTGTCCGCAATGCTTATGCTACGATTCAAATAATTTCAATTATGCTATGATAAAATATATTTGCTTGTTTGAAGGTGTTTCATATATATCAGTTTTATTGGTGGAGGAAACCCGGAGAAAATCACCGACCTGTCGCAAGTCATTGACAAACTTTATCACATAATATTGTACACCTCGCCCTGATCGAAATTCAAACTCACAACTTCAGTGGTGATAGGCACTGATTGCATAGGTAGTTGTAAATCCAAATACCATATGCTTTCGGCCACGACGGTCCCTTCGATAGCAAAATAAAATCACAGTTAACACGTTTCTTTATTTCGGAGGCAGACTAAAATTGATGCTTTTTATGAAAGATGTGTCTGTAAGGATGTGATACCCTTGTCCACATTTAAAAAAAAACTGGCTCTTGATTTGTTATATGCAATTTGTTATTCTTCCAGTGTGTATTAATTAAGACATGGCTTTTATTTTGACTACTTTAAATCAATTCTGATGATCATTTGACATGCTTAGATATGTATAAATCCTTCACTCTGTTAAATAGGTGAAATGATATCTGCTCAGGCAGATTTGTTCATGATAATGGAACAGAACTGTTTTCCGTATAGGCACACATAATGATGGATTCTATTAACCACTATCCTGGTACAAACCAAACCACCCCTAAATATTATTAAGTTTCGTAAAATAATAACAGAAAAATCGTCCCATTCGCCTAGATGTATATTTGTGTCATAGAAAAGATATCTAAATGTTGATAACCATCACGGAGTCAAAGTAGATAATATAACCACACCCCTCGATAGGATTAAGTTTCGTAAAATACTAACAGAAAACCCACCCCATTCACCAGAAGAGATATTTGTCTCACTGAATTTTGTTTTTATGTAGATGGTCATCACTGAATCAATGTGAATAATATAAGAAAAAAAGTCAAAACTAAAGTGGATAATTCTAGCAAAAATAATTAGAAACCTCCTAGGTACCAACATTTGTGTTCGGAATAGACAGATGTTCGGCTTATGCAGGTTGAAATAAAAAATAATTCTTCCATTTGGACCTTATTTAAAAGTTCGGTTTGTGCAGAAATTCCGGTTTATTCATTGTTCAGTTTAGGCAGGTTTTACTGTATTAAGAAAATAATAGAGTTAATCCATCCTTTGTGTTTTCTTTTCAAAAGGAATGAATTACAACAGGTGCGTGAGGATTAGTATCAATTGATTTTACAATTCTAACAATTATGATAATGAATAGTTTTAAGTTTGTTCTACAACATTAAGAATGTACAGAACAATCTATTATCATAAATGAACAATATGGATCAAATTGGCATTCCATAAATTTCCCATGGACGGAAGAGATGTTTGTCGGAGTAAAAGAAAGTTTTCCCTCGATACCATATATATCAATATATTAAATAAAAGGTAGATTTGAATTCTTAAACATTCCACTACAACAAAGCAAAATCTTTCACTTATTCATTGAATTATTTCCGGCCAATTGACGTTCATAAACTGCACTAGAATGACCAGTTAGTTTCATTGTATTTAAGAGCAGGATAACCTGGTTAATATGATTTAATTAAATATCACATCTGATAATTAGAATACTCATCATGCCCAATATACACTGTAATCATAATTTCTTAATTTCGTTCTTTGTTCAGTTAGCAAGTAAATAATTTGACCATGATTACAAATTTATGGAGTATTGTGATAGATGAAGGTTATGTTAAACTTTTAAGTCCTGACAGAATCTTCTTTTGGAACAAACACTCACAGAAAATGAAATTAGCAATTACCAGTAAATATATAAATATCCAAAACAAATTTCTATATACAACAAACTTATCAGCGGGTTTGTTACTAGAGTAACACAACGGGTGCCACTAGTAAAGTAGGAACTGCTAACCCTTCCGGAGCACCTGAGTTCACACCAGGTTTTTAGTGGGGTTCGTGTTACTCAATCTTTTGTTCTATATGTAATGTTTTGTAGATCGTTGTTTGTCCTTTTGTCCTTTTCGTGGCCCTTGTGTTGTCTGTTCTTCTTAGATTTACGGATTCTGATTACCTCTTTGGTATCTTAAACTTTTCTAACACCACGACATATTTTACTGTTAAACAGTTCCTGCTACACATGTGGCACCCGTCATGGTTACTGTTCAACGACACGAACATCATCTGATATGGAAATCGTGTTGGACACCAGTATACGTAAATAAATACAAATAACATAAATAAGACATAAACTTCATACAAAACAAATGTGAGTCAAAAAGAATAGAACATCGTTTTTAAACGGAAATCGTAGCGGACATCACAACACGGAAATTCGTCTGGTCTGCATAAATTGATTAGTACATTATGTTCATGCACCTTATTTACTTTATTTACTCAGTTTCTAAGACCTTTCCATTAGATTTTGGAACTGTTTCTACAGTGATATTTCTTTTCATTTTATTTTAATTCAATAGTCGTGGGGTCACTCAGGAGTCATTATAACATAATTTATAAATACATATAAGCGATAGGCTGTAAACAAACATCAGAAACTATATACCGAGATACATAAATTCAATAACAAAAATGACGTTCGGTTTCAATAAACGAAGGATAAACTGTATGCAAAAACATATTTTTACCAACAACAACAAAAAAACAAAAAAAAGTTCAACGACTAATATGATTACAATATTAGTTTGGTTTTCAAATATTTTGACTTTGAGCGTACCTGATGAAGATTATTCCAGAAACGCTTCGTGCGCTAAATTTGATATCAACGTTTTCATTATATGCTTACAATTAATTATCATTGTGGGTGACATCCCGGTCCATAAACTGCCATATGGCCCTTAGTGCCATGAACTATTTGTTATTTATTTCTATCTCGAAGAATCTTGAATAATTTCTATAAAAAAATATTATTACCTGTCTTGGTAATAATATTTTTTTATTATTCTATTATTCTAGTTTGATATTTAATGAATAAATCAAATGGTCACTATCCTAGTACGAAATTAAAAAAAAACATATGCTAACTAATAATTTCTGTTCCTTGAATAACCAAATTTAAGAATAGAGTTAAATTATATTATATTTACTTCAACTAATACAGGTATATTATAATTAATAGTAAGTTGAAATATATTAATTACTTAAATATTAAACACAACATTATTATAAAAAAAAATAAAAAAAAAAATAAAAAAAAATAATGACCGTCTTACCTTTTATATGGTATAGTGTATATCATTATGTCGCTTATTTATTTAAACATCAATTACCGTTATTTAAAAATTAATTATTAAAACAATGACCGTCATACCTTTTTATGGTATGGTATACGGTAGTGTATATCCTTATGTCGTGTATTTATATAATAATTATTTAAAACAATGACCGTCTTACCTTTTTATGATATAATGTATATCCTTACATCATGTTGTAGTAAATAACTAACATATATTTAAAAAAATAATTATTTAAAACAATGACCATCTTACCTTTTTATGATATAGTGTATATCATTATGTCATGCTGTAGTTAATAACTAACATATATTTAAAAAAATAATTATTTAAAACAATGACCATCTTACCTTTTGTATGATATAGTGTATATCCTTATGTCGTGCTGTAGTTAATAACGAAGAATTCCAAGTAAGTGAGGTCTCGACAACAGTAACAGAAGATGTCGCTCTATACAACTTAATTACCACCAGTTGTCTTTGTTGCTAGAATCTCTATTTATCATATAGATATATATATATATATACACTTTCTGATGGAGGTTCGCACCAATAAGCTCAGAGATGAATCTTTGTATTGGTGTATAATTGAATACGTGTGTCCTTTTAAGATTCTACAAGCTGAAATTTACTTAAGCCTCTTCAATGAAGTGTTACGGCCATTTGACAATGAATTTCATAACGCGTTAATATAAGCATTACATTATGCATACGATCATTTTTGTTCTGTGGGGAAAATAAACAGTTACACTGACGAAGATTTGATTTAAGGGATACTAGAATAATATGGAAATGAAGGTAAATTATTCGTGAGGGAAGACTGGATTGAAATCTCTCATGGCACTTTTGTGTCTCGACTTAAAAGGATTGACTGACGCTGGGGAAAATTGGGAAAATATTTTCAAACAGGTTCAATATCGGGTAATTATTATGAATTAATGATATTATATTTCTGTTTTTGAATAAGAAGATGGCAAGACGAAGGAATGAATTCAATTTAGGGATTAGGGTTATTGTGCTTAACGCCACTTTCAACAATATTTCAGTTATATCGTGTCGGTCAGTTCTTTTGGGTAGAGGAAACCGGAGTACCCAGAGAAAACCACCAACCTGCCGCAAGTCACTGACAAGCTTTATGATCACATAAAATTGTATTGAGTACACTTCACCAAAAGCGGGATTCGAATTTACAACTTTAATGGCGATAGGCACTGATTTCACAGGTAGTTGTAAATCCAACTACCATACGATAACGACCCCTAAAGAATTCAAGATTAAGATTAACAACATATGGACACTGTGATCTACACCGGTTTTAATTATATTATTTAATCAGTTTAGTCAGTCACATTAGTAGGTGTTGTGTTATATATATATATTTATTATGAAACTATCCCTTTACATCGAGGGCGCCAATCGCCGGGGTGTCGGTGTCGCGTCTAACTACAGTTATTAAAATGTACATTTATTATGATAAAAGCACATGCAACAAAAATATGATAAGACATCTGCCATATATACACACACGTTATAAACTGTCCATAAACTCTCCATAAAACATCATTTATAATTATACTTAAAATATTTTAAACAGTAACACTCAATACTTCACATCGTAATCTAAAACATGTTTCAATATACATTTTACCGATGAAATCATAAAATATTCCAATATCTAGTGTTTGTTACTAAACAAAGTTTTAAGTTACCAAAGAGGTAATAAAAAGCAATAAATCGAAACAGGAAAGACAATAAATAAGGGTAATAACAAAATTACCGAACTCCGAACAATATTCCAAAGGGAAAGTCAAAACTCATAATTATATACAGACAAAATCAGTCAACAACCGGAAAACTGTGAAAACCGTAATGACCCTGACTTGGTACAGGCATTTCTAAAGAAACCGTAATGACCCTGACTTGGTACAGGCATTTCTAAAGAAACCGTAATGACCCTGACTTGGTACAGGCATTTCTAAAGAAACCGTAATGACCCTGACTTGGTACAGGCATTTCTAAAGAAACCGTAATGACCCTGACTTGGTACAGGCATTTCTAAAGAAACCGTAATGACCCTGACTTGGTACAGGCATTTCTAAAGAAACCGTAATGACCCTGACTTGGTACAGGCATTTCTAAAGAAACCGTAATGACCCTGACTTGGTACAGACATTTCTAAAGAAACCGTAATGACCCTGACTTGGTACAGGCACTTCTAAAGAAACCGTAATGACCCTGACTTGGTACAGGCATTTCTAAAGAAACCGTAATGACCCTGACTTGGTACAGGCATTTCTAAAGAAACCGTAATGACCCTGACTTGGTACAGGCATTTCTAAAGAAACCGTAATGACCCTGACTTGGTACAGGCATTTCTAAAGAAACCGTAATGACCCTGACTTGGTACAGGCATTTCTAAAGAAACCGTAATGACCCTGACTTGGTACAGGCATTTCTAAAGAAACCGTAATGATCCTGACTTGGTACAGACATTTCTAAAGAAACCGTAATGACCCTGACTTGGTACAGGCACTTCTAAAGAAACCGTAATGACCCTGACTTGGTACAGGCATTTCTAAAGAAACGTAATGACCCTGACTTGGTACAGGCATTTCTAAAGAAACCGTAATGACCCTGACTTGGTACAGACATTTCTAAAGAAACCGTAATGACCCTGACTTGGCACAGGCACTTCTAAAGAAACCGTAATGACCCTGACTTGGTACAGGCATTTCTAAAGAAACCGTAATGACCCTGACTTGGTACAGGCATTTCTAAAGAAACCGTAATGACCCTGACTTGGTACAGGCATTTCTAAAGAAACCGTAATGACCCTGACTTGGTACAGGCATTTCTAAAGAAACCGTAATGACCCTGACTTGGTACAGGCATTTCTAAAGAAACCGTAATGACCCTGACTTGGTACAGGCATTTCTAAAGAAACCGTAATGACCCTGACTTGGTACAGGCATTTCTAAAGAAATGGTAATGACCCTGACTTGGTACAGGCATTTCTAAAGAAATGGTGGGTTGATATCATAACCAAATGAAAAAGAAATAATAAAGACAAACAATGGTCGACATAATACCAGAAAACAAAACATTGAGCAACACGAACCCTATCAAAAACACGAGGATAACCCAAGGTGCTCCGAAAGGGTAGGTGGTTCCTGCTCAACTAGTGGCACCCTTCATGTTAACTTTGTTAGAAATCTGGTAATACGCTATGAAGGTCAACAGATCTAAACAACATTTCTTTACCCAAAATATTTCATATCAAATTTCAAAGACATTTTAATGACTGTTTACTCTTCCAGAGCATCTGCGATCATCTCCGTTTTTTGTGAGATTCGCGGTGCTCAATAAACGTTAGAGAAAACCGAATGGGCACTCAAGACTGGACAATCTTCAAAGACACTTGCAACATTGGGCACACAAGACCCAGATCGAAGACAAATCAAAAACAAAAACACAACACAACACAACACAACACAGAAAACTAACAAGATAAGCAACACGGACCCCATCAAAAACCGGGAATGAAACCATGTGTTAACGAAGACGAGACTCCCGTCATTTTACTCATATATCCAGGACGTGTGACACACTATACGAAATAAACACAAATAACATAAATAAGGCACCAGCCCTCCTACAACCAATCGAGGGTAAAGACGAACATGATATCGTTTTATGTAGAAATCGTAGTAGAACAGGACAACACAGAACTAAGAACGTGAAGACATATAATAAGACAAAATGTTGGACACTACTATATAGAAATAACATAAATAACATAAATAAGACAAAATGTTGGACATCACTATATAGAAATAACATAAATAAGACATGAACCCTCCAACAACCGATCGAGGGTAAAGACACGAACATGATATCGTTTTATGTAGAAATCGTAGTAGAACAGGACAACACAGAACTAAGAACGTGAAGACATATAATAAGACAAAATGTTGGACACCACTATATAGAAATAACATAAATAACATAAATAAGACAAAATGTTGGACATCACTATATAGAAATAAACACAAATAACATAAATAAGACAAAATGTTGGACATCACTATATAGAAATAACATAAATAAGACAAAATGTTGGACATCACTATATAGAAATAACATAAATAAGACAAAATGTTGGACATCACTATATAGAAATAACATAAATAAGACAAAATGTTGGACACCACTATATAGAAATAACATAAATAAGACAAAATGTTGGACATCACTATATAGAAATAACATAAATAACATAAATAAGACAAAATGTTGGACATCACTATATAGAAATAACATAAGCAACATAAATAAGACAAAATGTTGGACACCACTATATAGAAATAACATAAATAACATAAATAAGACGAAATGTTGGACACCACTATATAGAAATAACATAAATAACATAAATAAGACAAAATGTTGGACATCACTATATAGAAATAACATAAATAAGACAAAATGTTGGACATCACTATATAGAAATAACATAAATAAGACAAAATGTTGGACATCACTATATAGAAATAACATAAATAAGACAAAATGTTGGACACCACTATATAGAAATAACATAAATAAGACAAAATGTTGGACATCACTATATAGAAATAACATAAATAACATAAATAAGACAAAATGTTGGACACCACTATATAGAAATAACATAAATAACATAAATAAGACAAAATGTTGGACATCACTATATAGAAATAACATAAATAACATAAATAAGACAAAATGTTGGACACCACTATATAGAAATAAACTCAAATAACATAAATAAGACAAAATGTTGGACATCACTAAATAGAAATAACATAAATAAGACAAAATGTTGGACATCACTATATAGAAATAACATAATTAAGACAAAATGTTGGACATCACTATATAGAAATAACATAAATAAGACAAAATGTTGGACATCACTATATAGAAATAAACTCAAATAACATAAATAAGACAAAATGTTGGACATCACTATATAGAAATAACATAAATAAGACAAAATGTTGGACATCACTATATAGAAATAACATAAATAACATGAATAAGACAAAATGTTGGACATCACTATATAGAAATAACATAAATAAGACAAAATGTTGGACACCACTATATAGAAATAACATAAATAACATAAATAAGACAAAATGTTGGACACCACTATATAGAAATAACATAAATAACATAAATAAGACAAAATGTTGGACACCACTATATAGAAATAACATAAGCAACATAAATAAGACAAAATGTTGGACACCACTATATAGAAATAACATAAATAACATAAATAAGACGAAATGTTGGACACCACTATATAGAAATAACATAAATAACATAAATAAGACAAAATGTTGGACATCACTATATAGAAATAACATAAATAAGACAAAATGTTGGACATCACTATATAGAAATAACATAAATAAGACAAAATGTTGGACATCACTATATAGAAATAACATAAATAAGACAAAATGTTGGACACCACTATATAGAAATAACATAAATAAGACAAAATGTTGCACATCACTATATAGAAATAACATAAATAACATAAATAAGACAAAATGTTGGACACCACTATATAGAAATAACATAAATAACATAAATAAGACAAAATGTTGGACATCACTATATAGAAATAACATAAATAACATAAATAAGACAAAATGTTGGACACCACTATATAGAAATAAACTCAAATAACATAAATAAGACAAAATGTTGGACATCACTAAATAGAAATAACATAAATAAGACAAAATGTTGGACATCACTATATAGAAATAACATAAATAAGACAAAATGTTGGACATCACTATATAGAAATAACATAAATAAGACAAAATGTTGGACATCACTATATAGAAATAAACTCAAATAACATAAATAAGACAAAATGTTGGACATCACTATATAGAAATAACATAAATAAGACAAAATGTTGGACATCACTATATAGAAATAACATAAATAACATAAATAAGACAAAATGTTGGACATCACTATATAGAAATAACATAAATAAGACAAAATGTTGGACACCACTATATAGAAATAACATAAATAACATAAATAAGACAAAATGTTGGACACCACTATATAGAAATAACATAAATAACATAAATAAGACAAAATGTTGGACACCACTATATAGAAATAACATAAATAACATAAATAAGACAAAATGTTGGACACCACTATATAGAAATAACATAAATAACATAAATAAGACAAAATGTTGAACACCACTATATAGAAATAACATAAATAACATAAATAAGACAAAATGTTGGACATCACTATATAGAAATAACATAAATAACATAAATAAGACAAAATGTTGGACATCACTATATAGAAATAACATAAATAAGACAAAATGTTGGACATCACTATATAGAAATAACATAAATAAGACAAAATGTTGGACATCACTATATAGAAATAACATAAATAACATAAATAAGACAAAATGTTGGACATCACTATATAGAAATAACATAAATAAGACAAATGTTGGACATCACTATATAGAAATAACATAAATAACATAAATAAGACAAAATGTTGGACATCACTATATAGAAATAACATAAATAAGACATGAACCCTCCAACAACCGATCGAGGGTAAAGACACGAACATGATATCATTTTATGTAGAAATCGTAGTAGAACAGGACAACACAGAACTAAGAACGTGAAGACATATAATAAGACAAAATGTTGGACACCACTATATAGAAATAACATAAATAAGACAAAATGTTGGACATAACTATATAGAAATAACATAAATAAGACAAAATGTTGGACATCACTATATAGAAATAACATAAATAACATAAATAAGACAAAATGTTGGACATCACTATATAGAAATAAACACAAATAACATAAATAAGACAAAATGTTGGACATCACTATATAGAAATAACATAAATAAGACAAAATGTTGGACATCACTATATAGAAATAACATAAATAAGACAAAATGTTGGACATCACTATATAGAAATAACATAAATAAGACAAAATGTTGGACACCACTATATAGAAATAACATAAATAAGACAAAATGTTGGACATCACTATATAGAAATAACATAAATAACATAAATAAGACAAAATGTTGGACACCACTATATAGAAATAACATAAATAACATAAATAAGACAAAATGTTGGACATCACTATATAGAAATAACATAAGCAACATAAATAAGACAAAATGTTGGACACCACTATATAGAAATAACATAAATAACATAAATAAGACGAAATGTTGGACACCACTATATAGAAATAACATAAATAACATAAATAAGACAAAATGTTGGACATCACTATATAGAAATAACATAAATAAGACAAAATGTTGGACATCACTATATAGAAATAACATAAATAAGACAAAATGTTGGACATCACTATATAGAAATAACATAAATAAGACAAAATGTTGGACACCACTATATAGAAATAACATAAATAACATAAATAAGACAAAATGTTGGACATCACTATATAGAAATAACATAAATAACATAAATAAGACAAAATGTTGGACACCACTATATAGAAATAACATAAATAACATAAATAAGACAAAATGTTGGACATCACTATATAGAAATAACATAAATAACATAAATAAGACAAAATGTTGGACACCACTATATAGAAATAAACTCAAATAATATAAATAAGACAAAATGTTGGACATCACTAAATAGAAATAACATAAATAAGACAAAATGTTGGACATCACTATATAGAAATAACATAAATAAGACAAAATGTTGGACATCACTATATAGAAATAACATAAATAAGACAAAATGTTGGACATCACTATATAGAAATAAACTCAAATAACATAAATAAGACAAAATGTTGGACATCACTATATAGAAATAACAAAAATAAGACAAAATGTTGGACATCACTATATAGAAATAACATAAATAACATAAATAAGACAAAATGTTGGACATCACTATATAGAAATAACATAAATAAGACAAAATGTTGGACACCACTATATAGAAATAACATAAATAACATAAATAAGACAAAATGTTGGACACCACTATATAGAAATAACATAAATAACATAAATAAGACAAAATGTTGGACACCACTATATAGAAATAACATAAATAACATAAATAAGACAAAATGTTGGACACCACTATATAGAAATAACATAAATAACATAAATAAGACAAAATGTTGGACACCACTATATAGAAATAACATAAATAACATAAATAAGACAAAATGTTGGACATCACTATATAGAAATAACATAAATAACATAAATAAGACAAAATGTTGGACATCACTATATAGAAATAACATAAATAAGACAAAATGTTGGACATCACTATATAGAAATAACATAAATAAGACAAAATGTTGGACATCACTATATAGAAATAACATAAATAACATAAATAAGACAAAATGTTGGACATCACTATATAGAAATAACATAAATAAGACATGAACCCTCCAACAACCGATCGAGGGTAAAGACACGAACATGATATCATTTTATGTAGAAATCGTAGTAGAACAGGACAACACAGAACTAAGAACGTGAAGACATATAATAAGACAAAATGTTGGACACCACTATATAGAAATAACATAAATAAGACAAAATGTTGGACATAACTATATAGAAATAACATAAATAAGACAAAATGTTGGACATCACTATATAGAAATAACATAAATAACATAAATAAGACAAAATGTTGGACATCACTATATAGAAATAAACACAAATAACATAAATAAGACAAAATGTTGGACATCACTATATAGAAATAACATAAATAAGACAAAATGTTGGACATCACTATATAGAAATAATATAAATAAGACAAAATGTTGGACATCACTATATAGAAATAACATAAATAAGACAAAATGTTGGACACCACTATATAGAAATAACATAAATAAGACAAAATGTTGGACATCACTATATAGAAATAACATAAATAACATAAATAAGACAAAATGTTGGACACCACTATATAGAAATAACATAAATAACATAAATAAGACAAAATGTTGGACATCACTATATAGAAATAACATAAGCAACATAAATAAGACGAAATGTTGGACACCACTATATAGAAATAACATAAATAACATAAATAAGACGAAATGTTGGACACCACTATATAGAAATAACATAAATAACATAAATAAGACAAAATGTTGGACATCACTATATAGAAATAACATAAATAAGACAAAATGTTGGACATCACTATATAGAAATAACATAAATAAGACAAAATGTTGGACATCACTATATAGAAATAACATAAATAAGACAAAATGTTGGACACCACTATATAGAAATAACATAAATAAGACAAAATGTTGCACATCACTATATAGAAATAACATAAATAACATAAATAAGACAAAATGTTGGACACCACTATATAGAAATAACATAAATAACATAAATAAGACAAAATGTTGGACATCACTATATAGAAATAACATAAATAACATAAATAAGACAAAATGTTGGACACCACTATATAGAAATAAACTCAAATAATATAAATAAGACAAAATGTTGGACATCACTAAATAGAAATAACATAAATAAGACAAAATGTTGGACATCACTATATAGAAATAACATAAATAAGACAAAATGTTGGACATCACTATATAGAAATAACATAAATAAGACAAAATGTTGGACATCACTATATAGAAATAAACTCAAATAACATAAATAAGACAAAATGTTGGACATCACTATATAGAAATAACAAAAATAAGACAAAATGTTGGACATCACTATATAGAAATAACATAAATAACATAAATAAGACAAAATGTTGGACATCACTATATAGAAATAACATAAATAAGACAAAATGTTGGACACCACTATATAGAAATAACATAAATAACATAAATAAGACAAAATGTTGGACACCACTATATAGAAATAACATAAATAACATAAATAAGACAAAATGTTGGACACCACTATATAGAAATAACATAAATAACATAAATAAGACAAAATGTTGGACACCACTATATAGAAATAACATAAATAACATAAATAAGACAAAATGTTGGACACCACTATATAGAAATAACATAAATAACATAAATAAGACAAAATGTTGGACATCACTATATAGAAATAACATAAATAACATAAATAAGACAAAATGTTGGACATCACTATATAGAAATAACATAAATAAGACAAAATGTTGGACATCACTATATAGAAATAACATAAATAAGACAAAATGTTGGACATCACTATATAGAAATAACATAAATAACATAAATAAGACAAAATGTTGGACATCACTATATAGAAATAACATAAATAAGACATGAACCCTCCAACAACCGATCGAGGGTAAAGACACGAACATGATATCATTTTATGTAGAAATCGTAGTAGAACAGGACAACACAGAACTAAGAACGTGAAGACATATAATAAGACAAAATGTTGGACACCACTATATAGAAATAACATAAATAACATAAATAAGACAAAATGTTGGACATCACTATATAGAAATAAACACAAATAACATAAATAAGACAAAATGTTGGACATCACTATATAGAAATAACATAAATAAGACAAAATGTTGGACATCACTATATAGAAATAACATAAATAAGACAAAATGTTGGACATCACTATATAGAAATAACATAAATAAGACAAAATGTTGGACACCACTATATAGAAATAACATAAATAAGACAAAATGTTGGACATCACTATATAGAAATAACATAAATAACATAAATAAGACAAAATGTTGGACATCACTATATAGAAATAACATAAGCAACATAAATAAGACAAAATGTTGGACACCACTATATAGAAATAACATAAATAACATAAATAAGACGAAATGTTGGACACCACTATATAGAAATAACATAAATAACATAAATAAGACAAAATGTTGGACATCACTATATAGAAATAACATAAATAAGACAAAATGTTGGACATCACTATATAGAAATAACATAAATAAGACAAAATGTTGGACATCACTATATAGAAATAACATAAATAAGACAAAATGTTGGACACCACTATATAGAAATAACATAAATAAGACAAAATGTTGGACATCACTATATAGAAATAACATAAATAACATAAATAAGACAAAATGTTGGACACCACTATATAGAAATAACATAAATAACATAAATAAGACAAAATGTTGGACATCACTATATAGAAATAACATAAATAACATAAATAAGACAAAATGTTGGACACCACTATATAGAAATAAACTCAAATAACATAAATAAGACAAAATGTTGGACATCACTAAATAGAAATAACATAAATAAGACAAAATGTTGGACATCACTATATAGAAATAACATAATTAAGACAAAATGTTGGACATCACTATATAGAAATAACATAAATAAGACAAAATGTTGGACATCACTATATAGAAATAAACTCAAATAACATAAATAAGACAAAATGTTGGACATCACTATATAGAAATAACATAAATAAGACAAAATGTTGGACATCACTATATAGAAATAACATAAATAACATAAATAAGACAAAATGTTGGACATCACTATATAGAAATAACATAAATAAGACAAAATGTTGGACACCACTATATAGAAATAACATAAATAACATAAATAAGACAAAATGTTGGACACCACTATATAGAAATAACATAAATAACATAAATAAGACAAAATGTTGGACACCACTATATAGAAATAACATAAGCAACATAAATAAGACAAAATGTTGGACACCACTATATAGAAATAACATAAATAACATAAATAAGACGAAATGTTGGACACCACTATATAGAAATAACATAAATAACATAAATAAGACAAAATGTTGGACATCACTATATAGAAATAACATAAATAAGACAAAATGTTGGACATCACTATATAGAAATAACATAAATAAGACAAAATGTTGGACATCACTATATAGAAATAACATAAATAAGACAAAATGTTGGACACCACTATATAGAAATAACATAAATAAGACAAAATGTTGCACATCACTATATAGAAATAACATAAATAACATAAATAAGACAAAATGTTGGACACCACTATATAGAAATAACATAAATAACATAAATAAGACAAAATGTTGGACATCACTATATAGAAATAACATAAATAACATAAATAAGACATGAACACTCCTACAAACAGCTGTTCAATCTTTAGGGTTTTTTCTGTGTAGTGTTTCGTGGATCATTATTTTTTGCAAGATTTATTTCATATTAGTAAACTTTTAGGACATATAATATATGAAAGAAAACTAGTGTTTGTTAAGGGTGGCTAAAATATTGTTTGATATACACCTCCTTATTTATGAAATTATCGTAATTCATAGTTCCTAAATAATGTAAATATATATTATTAAAGCTAAAGTTCCCCTCCCTTAGGGATAGATGACATTACCAGATTTCAGCTTTCTTGTATAGACACTTTGATTTTCCTAAAGATTGTTAAATTATTTATCTTTCCAGTCATTTAAGTTTGAGCGTACATGATGCATGCTATTTCAGAAACACGTCTTGTGCACTTAATGTGATATCTATGTTTTATCTATGAGCTGTTAATACGTTTACCATAATCAATGCACAAGAAATGACATCCCGTCATCTATTAGATTTGTCATTAAATTGAATTAAACACTTCCAGACAAACTGTTTATCATGACAAATATTTTTCATCAGAATTGATTATTTTTTAAACTTCATTGACTCATGTACGTATATATACATAATCCGTACTAAATATAGACTGAAATGCAACATATAGGGTTAGGTTGAAGTCATCACTTTGAAAGTTTTATGGTCGCCACCATGATTTGGTTGACCGTTATGGAATATCTGTGTAACAAATCATCACGGATATGTTCCATTTGTCGTACACACTTTCCTCATTCATGATTTATCACCGGGTTTGTAACTAGATTAACACGACGGGTGCCACTAGTGGAGCAGGAACGGCTTACCCTTCCGGAGCACCTGAGTTCACCTCCAGTTTTTAGGGAGGTTCTTAGTTTAGTTTAAACATATTTTATTAATTAATAAATATAGTACAATATGATAAATTTCAATATGATACAATACAAATAATTAAAGGGAGGTTCTTGTTACTCGATATTAGTTTTATGTGTATGTTTTGTAGATCGTTGTTTGTCCTTTTGTACCTTTTCTTTTGGCCATTGTGTTGTCTGTTCTTCGATTTAAACTCTTCATAAAACATCTTAATGGAATGTTATTCTGTCTAATACCACGTGTTGCCCAGAATTACAAATAGTTCTTAAATTGAATCATGACTGTTAATATTGGTTTAGATTTAAACTGATGAAAAGTCTTTGTTTCTAAGTTTAAAGATTTATAGCCTTTTCATAAGTTGGAAGTACAAAACAAAACAATACGCGTTTAGTAATGTTAATTGTATTTTTAAATGTATCTCCCTACACCTTGTCAAAATGCACCCCACTTTACACCTGCGCTATGGCATTTTAGTCCCCAAGTACAAAAACGTTATTATTACATCACAAAAAGAACAAGAGAACCACTAAAAATCAGTTTTTACTTTCAATGCGCGGATAAAACCGTCCTCTACGTGTCTACCCACGGTGATTGAGATTGTACCACCCTTGAGCACTACTTCAGCACAGACAAGTATCGTGATGGTACAATCTCAATGCACACGTAGATAACTGATAATACTTACTAAATAATTAACAGCGTTATTTAAATGATTCTCCTGAAAATATTGCTAAAATATTTCTAAGTGTTGATTAGTTCAACTACATAAATATTGAAGTGGTTGATAATGAGATTATATATACTGGCAAATTTATGTTCTGTTAAAAAAGATCAATTTCAAATTTGTGCGCATTGGCCTTGAGATCAAAGTCCGGAAATACTGGTGCTGTCGGAGTGAGCACCCCTCATTACATGCACCAATGCATTATTACAAATTATTTTACTTATTTATAGCATACCTGTGTTCATTATTTACCAACTGACATGTTTTTCCATTGCTAAGATAATATGGACTGCTTACCCTCACGGAGCACCTGATATCATCCTGTTTTTGTTGAGTTTGTGTTGTTCAATCTGTAGTTTACTGTGTGGTCTTTTATATTTGTTCTTCTTCATTTTGATATTTTTGGGGTTGGCCATGACACTGCCTTTACATTCGTTTTACGACTTCTGTTTACCCCTATCGTACCTTCACACTTAAGTTTTCAATATATTTCTTGAAAACTTTTAGATGATAACCAAATGATAATCTCCTACTAAACACGTTCAGAATTTGTCAGATATAGAAGCTCATTACACAATTTCAGGACATAAGTAATTTTTACGACAACAGTTATGACCTTCACCCCCGTAGTTATGTGGACTCGTGCTGCCAGATCGTTGGTTTTCTGCGTAGTGTTTTTGGCCATCATTGTTTGTCCTTTTGTCCTTTTTCTTTTGACAATTGTATTGGCTATCGTTCGATTTATGGCTTCTAATTCCCCCTTTGTTTGGTATCTTCACACTTTTTTATATATGTACTGAAAAATTAATTTGGAACCAAGTTATGAATCAGTCTTTATGATGATATCGTGACATTCGGGGATTTTGATTTATTGGTATTAACACGAATGTCATATTAATAAATGATTCTGCAGTTTGTGCAGCATTTTAACAGTTTTAAATATTTATTCCATAATAAACGTCAAATAAATGTCACCAGTGTCTTGACGATTTCGTTTCTCCAATAAAACACGAATTATTGTATAAATTGATAGAGTAATTTGACAGTGCATGTAATCAGATTTGTACTCGATCACACATAGTATAAATCATTGTGAAATAAGTTTATAAAATATCTAAATGCAATAAGAATTTATGGAAACAAAAATACCTGCATATTTGGCAATATAACTTTAACTTAACATAAATACCTATTAATCGTTGTAACAAGTACACCAGTACAACATAAATATGCATGATGCACACCATCATCGAAAGAACGTCGGTAAGACATACATACTTATATAATTGTTAACTGAGACTCCGATGAACATATTATTTTGAAATTTACCTAATTTCTTATTAAATTGATTTACTGTTACTCGAGTTCATCCGCTTTTTTTAATGGGGGGGGTCGTGTTTAATTAGATATAAAGAAAAATTTGAAGATACCAAAGAGGTAACCAGAAGCCTAAAATTGAAGAAGGACAGACAATGGAATAACCAAACGAAAGGGAACAAAGGGCAAGCTATAATCTACAAAACACAGAAAACTGAACATTGAGCATCACCAGCCCCACCGAAAACTTGGGGTGAAGTCAAGAAACAGTAAGTCATTTGTAATAAATTAGGGTTTACTTGCAGGGGGTGTTATGGTTTTTTGTTTCGTTCAGAATTTTTTTTTCGGACAACACAAGAGTTAGAATATTTTTCCAGTATTTAACATTCGGTTATATGACAAAAACTCTGAATCAGATTATTTTTTTTTTCCTCCAACAAAATCAGAATATTTTTTTCGGCAATATTGGAAATCAGAATATTTTTTTAGAAAAATAACATAACCCCCCCCCCCCCCCCCCCCCCTCTTCAAGTTAAATGGTCGTTCCCTAACTTGAAATTAAACTCAGAAATCATTTATCCCTTGGCGTCAGATTATAGAAATGTGCATGAAAGTCACCTACCACTTCATGTCAGTAATCTTGAACTTTATCATTCAGTATTATTATACCTTAATGGTTTAAGAAAAACATTTGACAAACACATTTCCTTGAAATAAAGCTACTTGTCAAAGTTTATCCATTTCATCTATATTGAAACCCACCTACCACCTCATGTCAGTAATCTTGAACTTTATAATCCAGTATTATTATACCTTAATGGTTTAAGAAAAACATTTGACAAACACATGTCCTTGAAATAAAGCTACTTGTCAAAGTTTATCCATTTCATCTATATTGACGGAATTGACGGATGTCCCAATAAACTGCACAACTTTCTGTGTTTACAACAATGCATAATCTCTTTTGTTTTATAAATTGTCTTAGAAACAATTTATTTAACAAAATAATATTAAACAAACCAGACTTTATTGAAGAAATACCATTAAATATAATAAAAATTTTGTTAGATGCAAATTCTGAACTTTTGGCAGAAATAGGAGACTTTATAAAGCAATCTACAGAATTGCAAAAATGAGGTCCTTGTCGGTCAAAGGTATGACATGTGAAAAATATAATATTAATTAATAGGATTTATTTTGTGTATCCTATATTATGATCAAATTGTAATTTTTTTTATGTTTTCTATGTTTTGTTTGTTTGTATTTGTATTTGCTTGACCCACATGGGTGTATTATTATGCAAATAAAGAATTATATATATACATGGCACATATTGATCATAAATGCATCATTTAATGGTCACTTGATAATAGTTCTTGCATTCTAAAAAAAAATGAAATAAACATCGTTTTATTCAAAGAAAGTTTACATTTTGTTCTAATTATTTATATGTAATATATATTATGTTGTAGTCGTGATTATTGTAGTCTGGTGTTGTGTGCAGAGACGGATCTACTATGAAACTATTAAATTAATGAAGCGTCAGGGTCCCTCATTCCGGAGGGGTCCATGAAACAATATTTCTTTTTAATGAGTGAATTTTTTCAACAAAATCGATGCAGTTTTTTATGTGCTTATTATTAAAATAGAACGGGTGATATTTTGATGTGTATATTTCTGTTGTTGCGTTAGAGAGGAACTAATGGTTCAGTTCCCATATTTACTGAAATATTTCTGTTTTCTAGAGATAAGATAAGATAAGTTTTATTTAAAGTCGGCATGTTATAAAACAACAAATACAACACAAGCTCTAATGAGCTTTTGATCGTAAACTATTTAAGTATTTGTTTGATGTTGGCCTATTGCTACTGGTTGCGAAGGGGCCTCATGACAGTGTAAGCTTCAGGATCTGCCACTGGTTGTGTGTGATATTTTCGATTACAATAAAATATGACTGTTTAATTATACTGTCAGACAAAACAAAGGGAGATAAATCTAATAACTAAAATCATTAGCTATGGTGTTCGAAGTAAATATAAACGAGTTTCACTATGCACAACTATAGCGTGCCATACTCGTGACTTATAAAATGTGAATTACCGAATGTTTGTACTTTTTTCCGGGTTCCGCTTCTTTTTCATGAACCAGTACAAATATTGTTGAAATGGGTATTAAACAACTGTACTCGTAATTAAGTTTGTTTTTATAAATTGAAAGGTTACCCTTTTGTCACCATAGGAAACGTCAGTCGTTATGATCGTTTCGATACGTAAATTTAATGGAAAATATATCCTGAAAATAATGTTAGTTCAGTTGTATATCTAAGCTATACATATATTTTTTATTATACCTCATTAATATGTATTGCTTAGTACGCGTTTCCTATTGGCTCTTTTGGATCATGTGACCTGCGATTATTTTTGACAGTATGATATGTGACGAAGTCATTACTGATCATGTGATAATTATGACCTAGCATTATTGACTTCATCCGAAACAAAATGGCCGCTTTCATCGTTTGAATTTAAAAATAAATCGCGATCATGTGGGTTCAGTCCAAGTTCTATCAAAATAGACTTTAACATTGGTATGTGATGATTCTCTAATCCATTAAACTTGTAACCCGAATAATCCAGTCGTTATATTACGCTCCCGATAGAGGGCACAGTATTATTCGAGTTATTAAACTTGCAGCATTAAGAGAAAAGAGCTATAATAAAACAATTAATTACTCTTTGTGAGGCCAATAGCAGGAAGTGTCGACCCTTGACCTGTGACCTCAAGCAGAGTAATTAATTGTATAGTTGACAGGTGTAAGGTCGTTGTAAGTGTTTTTTTGGTCTATATGATGGTACGGAAATCAATCAAGATGTTCTTATGTTTGACGTTATTCGTGAATTACTGCGACGCTTTTCATGGTAGCACATGTTGTCGTCTCTAAAGATATGTTTCTTATCAATATTCAAGAAGTGTTTTTGCAAGAAATTCTTTTCCCCATGTGTGTAATTAAAAAGTAAGACGTTTTCAAAGCAGGAAATCACCTGTTAGTAAAATTGATTGAAGTTTTACAAATAGTAATTGGGCTAAATATATGATATACTACAGCGCTGAAAAAAACTGCAATTATCAGACGAAACGTGACGACAATGTGCTTCAATTATATATTCAATTGTATTATCAATCAAATCTATGAATGGCAAGGTCAATCTCCTGCGGTTTAGGTAACCATATTCGATTTTATTTATCCTGTTTAGACCCTTTGGTTTACCTGCTCCCAAATACTTAAATTGTATTTGACTTCCCAATCTATTGACGGTGAGCGTCACCTGATAGAGGTTTGTCATGAAACGCGTCGTGCGCACTAAATTGCTTCTCTACATTTTTATTCCTTCAAAGTTTAAGGTGGTACCATACACTACAGGGAGATAACTCTTTAAAATCAGTTGAACGTTTTGATCATATGATGTTTGTATGCAGATTTCAAGCATCTCGGTGATCAAAACCACAGAGAGAAAAGCTGCTATGTGGCTAGTGAATTGATAGCTCTGAGTCTGTTGGTTGGAATTTGTTAAAATTTTGATATTTATTACAGTGGATATATTCAAACACACTGCCAAAAAAATAAGAAAATTAAACGAGCAGATCTAATTTTACCTGAAGTGTATGGTACCACCTTAAGAGGCCATTTCACTCTCATTTTAGAGTATGCGTTATGCTCGTTATTGAAGACTTTACTGTGACTGTGAAATGTAGTACACCATTTTCAATTTGTATCTTAGTGTTAAGTTGGATAATATCTCATGTTCATTTACATCTACTAGTATATCAATTATAACTAAGTAATTAAGGGGGCTTATGATGTTTAACACCACTTTCAATAATATTTCAGTTATATCGTGGTGGTCAGTTTTATTGGTGGAGGAAACCGGGATACCATGAAAACACCCCGACCTGCCACAAGTCACTGACAAACTTTATCACATCATATTGAATCGAATACACTTCGCAATTAGCGGGATTCGAATTCAGAATGTTATTGTTGATAGGTACTGATTGCAGTTTTTTGTAAATCCAACTACCATGCGATCACGACATCGACGACCCCTTGCTATTATTTGAAACCTTACTGTGATTGCAGTAGGGAGGAACACTAGTAACCATGCCTGTCAAATATGTTTCTCCAAAAGTAACTGTGAAACTATGTATCATTGATTTTTCCTCCTCGAGATAACCGTGGTCAAAATAATGAACAATCTAAATGTTTGCTCCGCCCACAGCTATTTATACCCACGGTCCCGGTTTAAGATAATTTCTGTTTACGCTGTGACCTTTGAAATGTCATATTGATTTATGTTATTATTCATAAATAAAAGACCTAACAATGTTTCATGGTAATACAAAAGTTCCTACATAAGAATGCTGGTTACGGTGGATTAGATTTTCTTCTGTATTGTGTGGAGATCTGGTTATTGGACAGACCTTAGATGTAAACAGTAAATTACTAGTATTACCAGAGCGACATTAACGTCTTCAGAACAACATAATGTAATTATCAATCAACAATATTATCCTTTGGTAATTTTATTACAAACAGCAGTGTATGGAGTGCAAGAATATAATAATTATCCTTCTGAGATATTGCAGAGAAAAACGCATAGCCTATGTAACGTGTAAATACAAGAAAAACGCATGTAACTAAACATAAAGAAACATAAGAAAGTTTGAAAATATCAAACAGGTAATTAGAATCCGTAAATCGTAGAAGGACAGACACTACAATGGCCAAAATAAAACGACAAAAGACTATGCAAAAAACTAAAGGTTGAGCAACATGAACCCCACTAATAGCCGGGAGTGAACCCTTGTTCTCCGGAAAGGTAAGCAGTTCCTGCGTACAAAAGTGTTCATACTTATGACCAATGTAATAAACACATACCAAGGATACACAATGAAATTAATGTTGCCTTCTAATACTGTGCATCACACCCAAAGTAATCAACTCATAGTGTGTGTAAGTTATTGTTGTCAAAAAACAATTTTGCAGCTGTATCATGGCGAGAACAAGTTATATTTCAATGAGATGATGATAATGTCAACTCCGTACTAGATCAACACGGATAGGGGGATTGTTATAGAGCTATTTCACTGTATGATAGTCTATGGGTAAGCACGTCGCTCCACTCTAGTCTGTGGGTAAACACGTCCCTCCACTCTAGTCTGTGGGTAAACACGTCCTTCCACTCTAGTCTGTGGGTAAACACGTCGCTCCACTCTAGTCTGTGGGTAAACACGTCGCTCCACTCTAGTCTGTGGGTAAACACGTCGCTCCACTCTAGTCTGTGGGTAAGCACGTCCCTCCACTCTAGTCTGTGGGTAAACACGTCGCTCCACTCTAGTCTGTGGGTAAACGCGTCGCTCCACTCTAGTCTGTGGGTAAGCACGTCGCTCCACTCTAGTCTGTGGGTAAGCACGTCGCTCCACTCTAGTCTGTGGGTAAACACGTCGCTCCACTCTATTCTGTGGGTAAACACGTCGCCCCACTCTAGTCTGTGGGTAAACACGTCGCTCCACTCTAGTCTGTGGGTAGACACGTCGCTCCACTCTAGTCTGTGGGTAAACACTTCGCTCCACTCTAGTCTGTGGGTAAACACGTCGCTACACTATAGTCTGTGGGTAGACACGTCGCTCCACTCTAGTCTGTGGGTAAACACGTCGCTCCACTCTAGTCTGTGGGTAAACACGTCGCCCCACTCCAATCTGTGGGTAAACACGTCGCTCCACTCTAGTCTGTGGGTAAACACGTCGCTCCACTCTAGTCTGTGGGTATACACGTCCCTCCACTCTAGTCTGTGGGTAAACACGTCGCTCCACTCTAGTCTGTGGGTAAACACGTCGCTCCACTCTAGTCTGTGGGTAAACACGTCGCTCCACTCTAGTCTGTGGGTAAACACGTCGCTCCACTCTAGTCTGTGGGTAAACACGTCGCTCCACTCTAGTCTGTGGGTAAACACGTCGCTCCACTCTAGTCTGTCGGTAAACACGTCCCTCCACTCTAGTCTGTGGGTAAACACGTCCCTCTACTCTAGTCTGTGGGTAAACACGTCGCTCCACTCTAGTCTGTGGGTAAACACGTCGCTCCACTCTAGTCTGTGGGTAAACACGTCGCTCCACTCTAGTCTGTGGGTAAACACGTCGCTCCACTCTAGTCTGTGGGTAAGCACGTCGCTCCACTCTAGTCTGTGGGTAAACACGTCCCTCCACTCTAGTCTGTGGGTAAACACGTTGCTCCACTCTAGTCTGTGGGTAAACACGTCTCTCCACTCTAGTCTGTCGGTAAACACGTCGCTCCACTCTAGTCTGTGGGTAAACACGTCGCTCCACTCTAGTCTGTGGGTAGACACGTCGCTCCACTCTAGTCTGTGGGTAAGCACGTCGCTCCACTCTAGTCTGTGGGTAGACACGTCGCTCCACTCTAGTCTGTGGGTATACACGTCCCTCCACTCTAGTCTGTGGGTAAACACGTCGCTCCACTCTAGTCTGTGGGTAAACACGTCGCTTCACTCTTAGTCTGTGGGTAGACACGTCGCTCCACTCTAGTCTGTGGGTAAGCACGTCGCTCCACTCTAGTCTGTGGGTAAGCACGTCGCTCCACTCTAGTCTGTGGGTAAACACGTCGCTCCACTCTAGTCTGTGGGTAAGCACGTCGCTCCACTCTAGTCTGTGGGTAAACACGTCGCTCCACTCTAGTCTGTGGGTAAGCACGTCGCTCCACTCTAGTCTGTGGGTAAACACGTCGCTCCACTCTAGTCTGTGGGTAGACATGTCGCTCCACTCTAGTCTGTGGGTAGACACGTCGCTCCACTCTAGTCTGTGGGTAAACACGTCGCTCCACTCTAGTCTGTGGGTAAGCACGTCGCTCCACTCTAGTCTCTGGGTATACACGTCGCTCCACTCTAGTCTGTGGGTAAACACGTCCCACCACTCTAGTCTGTGGGAAAACACGTTGCTCCACTCTAGTCTGTGGGTAAACACGTTGCTCCACTCTAGTCTGTGGGTAAACACGTCGCTCCACTCTAGTCTGTGGGTAAACACGTCGCTCCACTCTAGGCTGTGGGTAAACACGTCGCTCCACTCTAGTCTGTGGGTAAACACGTCGCTCCACTCTAGTCTGTGGGTAAGCACGTCGCTCCACTCTAGTCTGTGGGTAAGCACGTCGCTCCACTCTAGTCTGTGGGTAAACACGTCGCTCCACTCTAGTCTGTGGGTAAACACGTCCCTCCACTCTAGTCTGTGGGTAAGCACGTCGCTCCACTCTAGTCTGTGGGTAAACACGTCCCTCCACTCTAGTCTGTGGGTAAACACGTCGCTCCACTCTAGTCTGTGGGTAAACACGACGCTCCACTCTAGTCTGTGGGTAAACACGTCGCTCCACTCTAGTCTGTGGGTAAGCACGTCCCTCCACTCTAGTCTGTGGGTAAACACGTCGCTCCACTCTAGTCTCTGGGTAAACACGTCCCTCCACTCTAGTCTGTGGGTAAGCACGTCCCTCCACTCTAGTGTGTCGGTAAACACGTCCCTCCACTCTAGTCTGTGGGTAAACACGTCGCTCCACTCTAGTCTGTGGGTAAACACGTCGCTCCACTCTAGTCTGTGGGTAAACACGTCGTTCCACTCTAGTCTGTGGGTAAGCACGTCGCTCCACTCTAGTCTGTGGGTAAACACGTCCCTCCACTCTAGTCTGTGGGTAAACACGTCCTTCCACTCTAGTCTGTGGGTAAACACGTCGCTCCACTCTAGTCTGTGGGTAAACACGTCGCTCCACTCTAGTCTGTGGGTAAACACTTCGCTCCACTCTAGTCTGTGGGTAAACACGTCGCTACACTATAGTCTGTGGGTAGACACGTCGCTCCACTCTAGTCTGTGGGTAAACACGTCGCTCCACTCTAGTGTGTGGGTAAACACGTCGCCCCACTCCAATCTGTGGGTAAGCACGTCGCTCCACTCTAGTCTGTGGGTAAACACGTCGCTCCACTCTAGTCTGTGGGTAAACACGTCGCTCCACTCTAGTCTGTGGGTATACACGTCCCTCCACTCTAGTCTGTGGGTAAACACGTCGCTCCACTCTAGTCTGTGGGTAAACACGTCGCTCCACTCTAGTCTGTGGGTAAACACGTCGCTCCACTCTAGTCTGTGGGTAAACACGTCGCTCCACTCTAGTCTGTGGCTAAACACGTCCTTCCACTCTAGTCTGTGGGTAAACACGTCGCTCCACTCTAGTCTGTGGGTAAACACGTCGCTCCACTCTAGTCTGTGGGTAAACACGTCGCTCCACTCTAGTCTGTGGGTAAACACGTCGCTCCACTCTAGTCTGTGGGTAAACACGTCGCTACACTCTAGTCTGTGGGTAAACACGTCGCTCCACTCTAGTCTGTGGGTAGACACGTCGCTCCACTCTAATCTGTGGGTTAACACGTTGCTCCACTCTAGTCTGTGGGTAAACACGTCGCTCCACTCCAATCTGTGGGTAAACACGTCGTTCCACTCTAGTCTGTGGGTAAACACGTCGCTCCACTCTAGTCTGTGGGTAAGCACGTCGCTCCACTCTAGTCTGTAGGTAAACACGTCGCTCCACTCTAGTCTGTGGGTAAACACGTCGCTCCACTCTAGTCTGTGTGTAAACACGTCGCTCCACTCTAGTTTGTGGGTAAACACGTCGCTCCACTCTAGTCTGTGGGTAAACACGTCCCTCCACTCTAGTATGTGGGTAGACACGTCGCTCCACTCTAGTCTGTGGGTATACACGTCCCTCCACTCTAGTCTGTGGGTAAACACGTCGCTCCACTCTAGTCTGTGGGTAAACACGTCGCTCCACTCTAGTCTGTGGTTAAACACGTCGCTCCACTCTAGTCTGTGGGTAAACACGTCGCTCCACTCTAGTCTGTAGGTAAACACGTCGCTCCACTCTAGTCTGTGGGTAAGCACGTCCCTCCACTCTAGTCTGTGGGTAAGCACGTCCCTCCACTCTAGTCTGTGGGTAGACACGTCACTCCACTCTAGTCTGTGGGTAAACACGTCGCTCCACTCTAGTCTGTGGGTAAACACGTCGCTCCACTCCAATCTGTGGGTAAACACGTCGCTCCACTCTAGTCTGTGGGTAAACACGTCGCTCCACTCTAGTCTGTGGGTAAGCACGTCGCTCCACTCTAGTCTGTAGGTAAACACGTCGCTCCACTCTAGTCTGTGGGTAAACACGTCGCTCCACTCTAGTCTGTGGGTAAACACGTCCCTCCACTCTAGTTTGTGGGTAAACACGTCGCTCCACTCTAGTCTGTGGGTAAACACGTCCCTCCACTCTAGTCTGTGGGTAGACACGTCGCTCCACTCTAGTATGTGGGTATACACGTCCCTCCACTCTAGTCTGTGGGTAAACACGTCGCTCCACTCTAGTCTGTAGGTAAACACGTCGCTCCACTCTAGTCTGTGGGTAAGCACGTCCCTCCACTCTAGTCTGTGGGTAAACACGTCGCTCCACTCTAGTCTGTTGGTAAGCACGTCGCTCCACTCTAGTCTGTGGGTAGACACGTCGCTCCACACTAGTCTGTGGGTAAACACGTCGCTCCACTCTAGTCTGTGGGTAAGCACGTCGCTCCACTCTAGTCTGTGGGTAAACACGTCGCTCCACTCTAGTCTGTGGGTAGACACGTCGCTCCACTCTAGTCTGTGGGTAAACACGTCGCTCCACTCTAGTCTGTGGGTAAACACGTCGCTCCACTCTAGTCTGTGGGTAAACACGTCGCTCCACTCTAGTCTGTGGGTAGACACGTCGCTCCACTCTAGTCTGTGGATAAACACGTCGCTCCACTCTAGTGTGTGGATAAACACGTCGCTCCACTCTAGTCTGTGGGTAAACACGTCGCTCCACTCTAGTCTGTGGATAAACACGTCGCTCCAATCTAGTCTGTGGGTAAACACGTCGCTCCACTCGAACACATTATTCTTAATCCTTAATACTGAATAAACTCATAACAGAAAAAAAAACAATCGATAAAAATGAAAACAATATTAAAATTAAGCTAACAGAACTAAAGATCTGACAACAAAATCCTATGTGTTAAATGCCGTATTTTTATTTTGCATATAACCTTCTCATCATTTGTGCCGTAAAAGAAGTCAGATTTCCCATGTATTTGTTGATTTAATAAGTATGTGTTATCCAAACAAATACAATATACAACGAAGTTACATTGTCGGAAAATATATAATTTATTTGTACGAGCTTTAGAAACAGGCGAGCTTTTCAGGTCTGAACCAGACAATGCTAATAAAATTTATACTGACAATGTACGTGTATTGTGCTTATCCTACAATGCAAAAAAGTCTAAGACAACTGCCAAAATGTCTAAACATAGCAGACAAAACGTCGTTATGATAGCTACACTGGTGTCTTCTGTCAAGTTCGCGCTTATACTGTTACCATGTCTTACTCTCATTCGACATAAATCAGGTACCAGAAAAGGTTTATTAGGTCCAGGACTAAATAACAATGAAGCCTATTTCAAGCCTTTTATAAGTACAATGTACTCAAAAACACACAACTGCAGGATAAACAATGTTTCCTGTCTGGCTTGAGTCTTGAAAATCTTGTAATATGCAATGCACAACAATTCTGCAATGTTACATTTTAAAACAAAATGAAAAAATAACCAGTGACATTATATTTTCATGAGATTCTTCTACTAAATACTGACCGCTTTCAATAAGTTGAAAATTAAGAGAATAGACGAGTTGTGTATTCAGATAATGACAACGACCATTGCATAATCTTAAATCATACAAATATTCTTAATTAAAATTTGAAATAAACAAAATTTAATACTGTCATGTGTGCATTTGATTAAAATTCTCATCCACATCTGTTACAAACATGATATTATTACACAGTGACAGAAAATTTGACAAGTAAGATTTGGTTTAATTTTATTGGAATTTAATTCCCCTCGTTTAGACCTTGACAAGAATTCCTGTTAATCAAAAGATTTAATTTAGGTAACATTAATCTGGAGTAACTGATATTAATTCATAACATTTTTTTTGTGTGCAAAAACCTAGTTTTCCCGAGAAAATAAATGTGTAACAGAAACAAAATCAATCAATTGTAACTGACTTGATTGATTGATTGATTGATTGATTGATTGATTGATTGATTGATTGATTGATTGATTGATTGATTGATTGATTGATTGATTGATTGATTGATTGATTGATTGATTGATTGATTGATTGATTGATTGATTGATTGATTGATTGATTGATTGATTGATTGATTGATTGATTGATTGATTGATTGATTGATTGATTGATTGATTGATTGATTGATTGATTGGTTGATTGATTGATTGATTGATTGATTGATTGGTTGATTGATTGATTGATTGATTGATTGATTGATTGATTGATTGATTGATTGATTGATTGATTGATTGATTTTATTGTGGATTGTGGATTGTGAAAAAGAATAGGCACATTTTAACCACTACAAAATACTAAATGTTTCTTACCTATTCAACTTATTCAGTGGCAGTGAAAAATATTTGACCGAGTTGATCCATTCCTTCCGTTATTTTTATATAGTTTCTATATATTATTGAACTTATTATCGTCTGGAATATGGCTAAAATACCTTATTTTGAGAGGTACTCAAACGTATAATCGTGTAGAACTAATTGCACCGTACGACCATCGCCATGGTTACTATCTAAGTCGAAGTTAAATATTTAACAAAAAAATTGTGTTTTAAAATTTTAGAGGCAAAACTATAATATCGTTAAAAAACAGGAAGAAAAAAAGGACGGTGGGAGATTTCTAAAACAGAAGGAACGTATGATCTCATTAGCACGATCCTATCATTGCTACATTGCTAAATTTAATTATGTCATTGTCAATTTCCTGTTTTTCTGATATCTGAGGAGATCAATAAATAAAACTCACATTATTAGCGTCTTTTTAAATTGAAATTTCTGTGGTTGATTGGGAATTATATAATTTAATTTAATTTCAACATTTTGAAACAAAATTTCATATTTTGAAGACGATGTTGTATATACATGTATTTATATTGACCAATATATTTTTGAAAAAAAAAATTGAAGATACAAAAGGGATAATCAGGGACCGTCGTGATCGTATGGTAGTTGGATTTTCAACTACATGTCTGTGCAATCAGTGCGTATCACCACTGCCATTGTGAGTTCGAACCCCGTTGATGGCGAGGTGTACTCGATACAACATTATGTGATAAAGTTTGTCAGTGACTTTCGGCAGGTCGGTGGTTTTCTCCGAGTACTCCGGTTTCCTCCACCAATAAAACTGACCGCCAAGATATAATTGAAATATTGTTGAAAGTGGCGTTTAACACCATAACCCTGACCCTATAATTTAATTTAATTTCAACATATTGAAGCAAAATTTCATATTTTGAAGACAATGTTGTTAATATGTGGAACATTTTTTTTTTTTTAATTTGAAGATACAAAAGGAGTGATCAGAAGCCATAAATTGAAAAAAGACAGGCCGGCCAAACAACGGCCCAAAGAAAATGAAACAAACAATGATCAGCAATACACGACACGGAAAACTAGCGCTTGAACTACACGAACTCCCAAGGTGGTCAGTAAATGTAATAGAGGATTTAATTTAACTTTTATTTTATATATAACATAATTACTTTCCTCAAGAAACTATACAACCTGTTATAAACATTTGTGATTATGTATTTTGTTGCTGATTCTGAAGGGAATATTTTTTTGTAGCGGACAACAAAAGATTAGAACGTTTAAACAAGTACCTAACAATAGTGTCATACGACGTTGTTTCAGAAAAGTTTATTTTTAGCAAATTTCTAAAGATGTATTTGTAGCAAAAATTAAAAAAAAAAATATTACATTGTTTGGTTTTAGATATCCATTAAAAACATCATATTGTATTTGACGTCACGATCATTTTCAGTATCAGGTTGATGGTTTATGGTGTTTAACGCCGCTTTCAACAATATTTCAGCTATATCGTGGAAGTCAGTTTTATTGGTGGAGGAAACCAGAGAACCTTGAGAAAACCACCGACCTTTTGCAAGTCCCTGACAAACTTTATTACATAATGTTGTATCGTGTATACCTCACCTGAGCGGGATTCGAACTCACAAAGTTAGTCAGTGGTGATAGGCACTGACTGCACGGGTAACTACCATACGACCACGATACTGACAATACCAATCGTTGAGATCAAAGAGAAGTGGCGTTAAACATGCATAAACATGACCTAAGTATATAAATATGAACTCACTGGAAGTATCTATATTGTTTTCACGCGAAAGATTGTAATAAAAACATAGATATCAAAGTCGAAAAATTGTAATAAAAACGTAGATATCAAAGTCGAAAGATTGTAATAAACACGTAGATATCAAAGTCGAAAGATTGTAATAAACACGTAGATATCAAAGTCGAAAGATTGTAATAAACACGTAGATATCAAAGTCGAAAGATTGTAGTAAAAACGTAGATATCAAAGTCGAAAGATTGTAATAAAAACATAGATATCAAAGTCGAAAGATTGTAATAAACACGTAGATATCAAAGTCGAAAGATTGTAATAAACACGTAGATATCAAAGTCGAAAGATTGTAATAAAAACGTAGATATCAAAGTCGAAAAATTGTAATAAACACGTAGATATCAAAGTCGAAAGATTGTAATAAAAACGTAGATATCAAGTCGAAAGATTGTAATAAAAACATAGATATCAAAGTCGAAAGATTGTAATAAAAACGTAGATATCAAAGTCGAAAGATTGTAATAAAAACATAGAAATCAAAGTCGAAAGATTGTAATAAAAACGTAGATATCAAAGTCGAAAGATTGTAATAAAAACATAGATATCAAAGTCGAAAGATTGTAATAAAAACATAGATATCAAAGTCGAAAGATTGTAATAAAAACGTAGATATCAAAGTCGAAAGATTGTAATAAAAACATAGATATCAAAGTCGAAAGATTGTAATAAAAACATAGATATCAAAGTCGAAAGATTGTAATAAAAATGTAGATATCAAAGTCGAAAGATTGTAATGCAAACGTAGATATCAAAGTCGAAAGATTGTAATAAAAACATAGATATCAAAGTCGAAAGATTGTAATAAAAACGTAGATATCAAAGTCGAAAGATTGTAATAAACACGTAGATATTAAAGTCGAAAGATTGTAATAAACACGTAGATATCAAAGTCGAAAGATTGTAATAAACACGTAAATATCAAAGTCGAAAGATTGCAATAAAAACGTAGATATCAAAGTCGAAAGATTGTAATAAAAACGTAGATATCAAAGTCGAAAGATTGTAATAAAAACATAGATATCAAAGTCGAAAGATTGTAATAAACACGTAGATATCAAAGTCGAAAGATTGTAATAAAAACGTAGATATCAAAGTCGAAAGATTGTAATAAAAACATAGAAATCAAAGTCGAAAGATTGTAATAAAAACGTAGATATCAAAGTCGAAAGATTGTAATAAAAACATAGATATCAAAGTCGAAAGATTGTAATAAAAACGTAGATATCAAAGTCGAAAGATTGTAATACAAACGTAGATATCAAAGTCGAAAGATTGTAATACAAACGTAGATATCAAAGTCGAAAGATTGTAATAAAAACATAGATATCAAAGTCGAAAGATTGTAATAAACACGTAGATATCAAAGTCGAAAGATTGTAATAAAAACATAGATATCAAAGTCGAAAGATTGTAATAAAAACATAGATATCAAAGTCGAAAGATTGTAATAAAAACGTAGATATCAAAGTCGAAAGATTGTAATACAAACGTAGATATCAAAGTCGAAAGATTGTAATACAAACATAGGTATCAAAGTCGAAAGATTGTAATAAAAACATAGATATCAAAGTCGAAAGATTGTAAAGTCAAATAATTTAAGTTTTGTGAACAATAAAACCAAAGGCTCTAAACAAGAAAGGCACAATCAGCTAAGGTCACCTATGACTGAGAGAAGAGAAACATAGTTTTATTAATAATTACATTATTTAGGAACTGTAAATTTGAGTAATAGATGTATCTAATAAACCATGTCAGTGCCGAAGCATTGACTACTGGGCGGATGTAATTGAATAATTTTGAAATTTCCCTGTTTTTTGCCATGAAAACAAGGGTATTCCAGTTACTAGGAAACATATTGAAATTGAGGTTAGGTAATTATTTTGACATTGTTTGCAGAATGTATTACTTTAATTAACCGTTAAAAACTGGTAAACAAGTTATCTAATCAATATTTTTTTCATGAACACAAACAGGCAGATGGTAAACAATTTTTGATGTTACTAATTATATTGCATCGATAATTATGACGGTACGTTTTTTGATGACGTGACACACTAGTAAACAAAAACATGAACATAGTTCTAATTAAAACGTATATATCTAATTAAGTGCACACGACGCGTTACTGGGGAAACCTTTATAAGAAGAGTTTGAAGATACCAAAGCGGTAATCAGAATCCATAAATCGGAGAAAAACAGAGAACACAATGGTCAAAAGAAAAGGTACAAAAGGACAAACATCGATCTACAAAACATACACATAAAACTAAAGATCGCGTAACACGAACCACACTAGAAACCGGGGGTGAACTGAGGTGCTCCGGAAGGGTAAGCAGTTTCTGCTCCACTAATGACATCCGTCGTGTCTAGTTACAGACACGCTCAAAGTCAAATATTTGAAAACCAAATAATTTTACAATATTTATGCCTGACTCAGTGTTATTTACAATAACGCTGCTCACACAGCTATATTTGAGGATCGACATTCTACTCACATGTATAGAACACCTGCATGACCGCATCACTTCACTAACAGATGAGGTTTGGGCCATAAAAACTAGTCTAACCCCGCCCCTTTTTATTGTAGCGGAAGATGAAATTAAACAATTGGGTTAGCTTCATTTTCTGATTCTTCTTTGGGAATCCTTGATTGAAAAAATGTAAGCAAGAAGGGAAGCACAATTAGTACCCATTATAATGCCTGTTGAAAACCACGGCCAATAAACACAGCCATGTTGTCAATGAGAAAGTCTATCATATTAGCAATATTAAGTAATTTTTAATAGAATCAGTTGTTTATCACATTCAAAGGATCTAATGTTAACAAAAGCGAGATATGTGTATCTACGTTGATCGCTTTAACTGAAGAAATAAAGTTCGATCATAGTTTAAGACGATCCCGAAGTTGTGCATAAGAAAAACGATAGAGAATAGCCAATGGGGCAATCAAGAATGACAATCGAAAGAAACTGGCAATATAGGGTTCGCAAGACAAAAGAAAAGAGAGGGGGAAAAACACACAATATGGGTTGGACACCACTATGCGTACACAAGTATCCTACAAACAACTGGAGGAAAAAACAAACCGGATGGACTTATAATACATATATTTTAATAGATCATTTGAATTGTTTATGATCCATATCTGATTAACACCACTTCTAGGATAATTGTCTTCACAGTATGTTTGGGTCGAGGATTATACAAAGATAGTTGATAGAGCTCATAACAGATCCTGCCAATATAACGTTATTTATATGGACATTTAGATATTTAAGATTTCATGAACTAAACGCTCAGACACATTTATATTCGTCCTGAATATAGCTGAAAAATTACTCGCTGGACGTTAAGCACCAATCAACCATATATATGTACGAAAAGAGATGACTGAGAAACGTCCTCGAGTTTTAAAAAACATCTTTAATTATTTTATCGCTATTTTGTATTCATAATTAAATAAATTTTGTTGAGATACTGACATTTTTTAAACACAATTAATATTTTTTATCGCTATTTTGTTTATTTTCCCTTTGATGTTTAAAACCGATATATTTCATATCATGCTGGCGCATGAGATGATTCCAATTATCGCTAATCGCTAAGCGTTGTCAAGCCGGACGCACGTAGTATTATCGCTGTTTTCTAATATGACGTTATAATGACGTCACATTACCAAATTCTTGATAATTAAGTGATTAACGATATAAAATATTAATTGTGTTTAAAAAAATGTCAGTATCTCAACAAAAATTATTTAATTATGAATACAAAATAGCGATGAAATAATTAAAGATGCTTTTTAAAACTCGAGGACGTTTCTCAGTCATTTCGTTTTCAAAAAAACATCGTTAATCACTTAATATCGTTAATCACTTATTATCAAGGATTTGGTAATGTACGTGACGTCATTATAACGTCATATTAGAAAACAGCGATAATACTACGTGCGTCCGGCTTGACAACGCTTAGCGATTAGCGATAATTGGAATCATCTCAGCGCTTACGTGATATGAAATATATTGGTTTTAAACATCAAAGGAAAAATAAACAAAATAGCGATAATTGTTATTATCCATTTTATTGTTAACATTCCGGCATTTATCAAATAAATATGATTGTAATACCTGTAAATGTATTATATGTATCCAATAACTCTGAAGAAGAAATTAAAGCAGAATCAGTGAATATTTGAAATGTCAAATATTTAAAGATAAACTCATTCAAACATCCGACATGTATTCACTTCAAAAAAAAAACCACTTTTTTAATATCTAGAGTTACCTTTCTTTTGCCAAGTTGAGTTGATCTAGTGTAGCCAACCTGAGGTCTGTTGTTCAACTTGTCGTTACCTTAATTGCATGATTAGCCCTAATAATTATTAAGATAAATGAATGTATTTTTTTAATTTAAACAGAAAGAGCTATAAATGAGGCTTCATTGCCAAAGGAGGCAGACAGAGGAAACTCACAGGACATTTTTGCCAGCCCAGTGCCAACATCTGTACAACAGCAACCCTCTACAAGTACAGTTGAGAAATCTGTAAGCAGACCAATCACAAAGCACAAGCGGGCTACACAGGAAGATGTATACGGTCTGCAGTGTCAAGTGCTAAAGGGACAACTGGAGGAGCAGAAATTGGTCAAGGAAAAGACAATACTTCAGATTGAACTTATAAAACAACTGTCACAAGACCAAGGAAATAGTGGTTTAACTGGTTCACAACTTGCCTTGTTTGCAGCACTTAATTGATTTTTTAGCTATGATCTTATAAATATCCCATATGGTGATTGAAATCTTATGTGTGTTTTGTTTACCTTATAATATTTCCCCTTTCCGGAAAGAACAAACAGATTTGTTCATTTTATTCCATGATGTATTTAATACATCTTACATTTATTATATCAACTAAACTTGTATGGTTTTTTGCCCAACAATGAGAATTATTTTTCATAATGATTCCATATCAGGACAAAAAGATATGACCAACTCTTATATTTGCAGCAATTTATCTTAATATAAAAGATTGTTAAACATACTAACCACAATCCGATATATAGTGGTTATATCAATGCAAAGACTATAAAATTGGTATTTGTGCCATGCCTCCATGTGAATCATGCAAGACTAAGGAGTATGAACAAAGACTGGCTGGCTCAGAATCAGGATAATGTGTCTTCTATGACTAAGCAATATAAAAATTCAGCTTAGCCTGTTGGTCTATTACTAAGTGGACATCATTATATATTGTTATCTCATCTGGGATCATGTTCTCGCCATTATATAGCTGAAACATTCTTACTTGGAATTAAACAATATAATCACTCACTCTTTGAAATTGTGAAGATTTATTCAAAATGTCGATATTTCTAGCATTCAACATTTTTACAAATAATGCAACATTATTCTACAAGCTGACAAATCAAAAAAGAAATATATAAAATCAATATACAATCAATCAAAATTACTAGCAGTACATAAGAAAATAACTCAAACAGACAAAGTAAAAATGTATGTGTATTCACTATCAATAATACGATGTTAGTTAAGCAGATTTAAGCATGATTTTTGATTTTTAAGCAAAAAAGGATTCAGCAAAGTGAGAAGGTATCCCCCCGTCCATTCTGTTCTCCATTAAAAGGTGGAATTTGAGGTTGATCATCATGGTGGTCATCCTGATCATTATCTACCAAGGGCTCGTTCCTTTTTATTGCAATGTTATGCAGTACTGCACAGGCTATAACTAGCCTACACACTTTTCCTGGTTTCATTTCTAATCTAAAAAAAAAAGAAGAGTATTTGAACTTGGTTTGTTTGAAATTTTGAATTTTTGGTGATTAACGCCACTTTCAGCAATATTTCTGCTATATCATGGCGATCAGTTTTAGTGGTGGAGGAAGCCGGAGTACCCGAAAAGAACCACTGACCCTGGGCAAGCAACTGGTAAACTTTATCACTTGCGGCTGCGAGTCGAGTGCACCCTTTTTTGTAAATTTACAAAGCTGGGCGCGAACCCATGCCGTATTGGTGATAGGCTTGTATGAGTTGCTAGATCCAACGACCTAACTCATTGAGCCACCCGGGCCCCTAGTTTGTTTGGTCTTACCCTTTGATGCCCCTCATAATACAATAAATACACCAAACAGTACTGATATCAGTAATCCTGTATGGATATAAATACCAGTAATAGAAAGTACTGTTTGATGGTATGTTATGAATAGAAGGGTTTATGTGGTAAGACGGCACTGCCTGTGGGCAGGATGTCTCAAATGTGCTATATTATGAGTGAACGACATTGAAAATCTTGTTTGTCAGATTCAAAACAGCAAGGAAAGCGTATGTTATTCTTCGACTTGGGATTTTATTTTAAGCCTGTTTTCATTATGCAGATTTCTAAAGAACTATATAATAATGATAAATGCAGGTAGCATATGACAGAAGCAAGTCAATGAGAACTTCCTTCTGCAACAGTTGCACTGCTGTCTAGAAAAGCATAAGTGATAGAGGAAATCTGCTGGAATATTATCTGAAGCCTTTGTCACAATCTATTGCGAAAATGCATATTAAATTAGATGAAAATAAAATTGTGTAGAATTCAAAATTGTAACCCTTTCCATAAAAATGCCTCATTTTCTGAATTGACTCATAAATAAATATTGCTTGTCATAATACCTCCGAGTGCATCAGATTAAATCTTTTCTTCCAAATTCCAAATGTTCTCTCTATTGTGGATCTGGTTGATACATGGCTGCTGTTGAAGCGTTGTTCCTTAATCTCCACTGGTTATCTGTATGGTGTAAGAAGGAATGGCCTGCATGGATACCCACTGTCACCCAGAAGAACACGATCTATTCCCCTGTACCTGTTTTGTAGGTGAATACCAATGGCAGATGTCCTAAATACATGTGAATCATGGGTTGACCCTGGCCACCGGGCACTTATATTGGTAAACAAGCCTAGATTAAAGTAGATAGAAATATATGTATAACACATTAAATTTGTCTATTTTTTCTCTATATTTAAAAGCCCTGGAATTTATCTTAGCACCAAATTTAAAAAAATGGTCGATTCGTTTCCTTATGAAATCAAATGTGACCTATCATCAGTTCGACTAAGTAATGATGAGGACAGTGCAATAACATATTGACCTATCATCAGGCCGACTAAGTAATGATGAGGACAGTGCAATAACATATTGACCTATCATCAGGCCGACTAAGTAATGATGAGGACAGTGCAATAACATATTGACCTATCATCAGGCCGACTAAGTAATGATGAGGACAGTGCAATAACATATTATGACTTCAAACAATTTTAGCGGTCGTTGAAAAAAATTGATTACAAATTGGAAAAATATGAATTTTTTGGCGTAAAATCGTGATTTTTCACTCGAAATATCCCAACAAATTTCGCGCCTCCCTCCGCTCGGCGCAATTTTTTTCATGAATGATGAGATATGTAGGCGTACTTTCTATAAAACATTCAAAAATGTGTTGATCGACCTCGATCATGACCTTACATTTCTGTTATGATTTTTAACTCCGCCTACTTTATATTATGGGATGTAAATATCTCAATAACATACTGAACACTTGTGACACACTATGCATACAAGAACATTGGCTTTTATCATTAGAAAAGAAAATGCTGGAAAATATGCACAAAGATTTCAACGTTTCGGCTAAAGCAGTGGATGATGATGATGCTATAAAACTTAACTACAAGTCCCTTCGTGGCAATGGTGGTATAGCCGTATTCTGGAAGAAAACCATAGACAATGCAGTTAAAATAAAATCTGATGGGGGTAGTCGTATACAAGTTATTACAATCAACAATGTTATGCATAGTAAATGTTTACATGCCATCTGATATCAAGGAGATTATGAATACAGAGACATGATGGATCAATTGAATGAGGTCATACAAAAATATGAAGAAACATACGACATTCTACTCTGTGGAGATATGAATGCTTCATTACATAGAGACGACAGACGAAGGGATCACATCTTTAAGAAGTTTACTGTAGAAAGCAACCTGATATTGCCTACAAACTATCCAATTGATTTTACATTCCACCATCATAACGGAAAAGGCAAATCTCAGATAGATTATATTATGTTTAAAGGAAACACTTTGAACCTACAACCTAGTGTTTCAATCATACCGTTCGATGCTATAAACACCTCGGACCATACTCTCATTAAAGTAGAAATTACCACCCAAATAAGTAAATTGGCACCAAAATCAGCTAAAATCTATACCAAGCCAGCATGGGACAAATGCAATTCTGACGAATATAAGAAAATCATACAAACAGAAATAAGAAAGCAAAAAAACACTATAAAACTAAGTGTTGCAGACAGAATAGCCACACTAGAAAATACATTACACAAGGCAGGAAGGAAGTCAATACCAAAATACAGGCGCCTAAAGACACTCAAATCTGTAGGCAGAGGAATATGGAATCGTAACATCGACCAAGCATCTAAAGAGGCTAGAAAAGCACACTGGATTTGGAAAAATAAGGGACAATCGAACAGTAGCACTGAAAGCGAAAGAAAGGATATGATAAAGAAAAAACGAACATTGCGTCAAGTACAGCGACAAGAATACGCCTCAAAGAAGGATAAACTGATCTCAGAAATTATGGAAGCATCTCAAGACGATAGTAAAACATTCCACAAATTGCTAAGAATGCAGAGAAGTAACTCTGCAATAAATACTGACACACTGGTCATAGACAATGTTGAATACAACCAAAATAATATTATGGAAGCCTGGAGAATACATTTTGAAAATCTAGCTACTCCTAATCTGGACGAAAACAAATTTGACCTAGAACGAAACAGCCTCTGCACAATACAAAATGACATCATAGCAGAAGTAACAGCCAATAAGGTGAAAATTCCACCAGCAACAGAAGCAGAAGTAAAACAAGCTATCCGAAAGCTGAATAATGGGAAAGCTGCTGATGAAAATGGAATACAAGCAGAACATTTTAAATTTGCAAATGCTGAATTGGCAACAGAAATATGTAGTATCATCAACCAAATATTTGAAGAGCTTAATATTCCAGATACTCTGAAAAGAGGAATCTTAACACCAGTATTGAAAAAGAAAAAGGACAAAACTTTACCAGGAAATTATAGAGGCATAGTCGTTACAAACACGTTCTCAAAAATTATTGAGTCGGTCATCAAAGAGCGATTAGAAAAACAGCTATCTCCAACGCAAAATCCCTTATAGAGAGGTTTCACTGAACACGCATCTAGTAAATTTACAGCATTTATAGCATCAGAAACTATATTAATATACAAAAAATTTAATCAGGATTTAGAACTTCTGACTGTAGACGCAGAAACTGCATTTGATACCGTCAACCATGAGATAATGCTAAATAAGCTATACCACGATGGAATTACTGGTGATATGTGGCTATTACTAAGGAACATTTATGATGGGCTAATCCTGAAAGTTAAATGGGGAGACCAAACCACAGAAAGTATAGATATTAAACAAGGGATACGCCAAGGTGCAAAACTGTCAACCTTACTCTACAAGAGGTATAATAACACAATTTTGGATAGTATTACAAAAAGCACGCTGGGAGCTACTATTGGAAACATTACTGTATCAGCGCCAGCCTGTGCAGATGACATTGCTCTGCTGGGAGAGAGTAAGGACATTCAAGCCATGTTAAATCTCCTAGAATATAACACCAAAAGAGATTTAGTGAAACTAAACCCGGAAAAAACTGAAGTAATAAATGTATCAAAAGCTCTACAAACACATCCGAAAAAATATATATTAAGAGACCAGGAAATAAACAGGGTACAATCAAGTAAGCACCTTGGAATAACTTACCAAGAAAACGGGAAAAATAAATATTGAAGAGAGATTGAGTATAGGCAGACGAACAATATATTCCTTACTAGGACCTGGACTGCATGCAAGATCAGGAATGTCCCCAGTAGTTCTACTGAAAATCTGGAATACATACGCTGTCCCACGGTATCTATATGGGCTGGAAATCCAGGCATATACACCATTAGACACGAAGAAATTAGAACAGCTTCAAAGGGCAACCTGCAGACAATTTCAATGCCTTCCAGAGCGAACCGCAGCAGTAGCCATCTACACACTAATAGGGGCAGAACCAATAGAGACAACGCTGCACAAAAATGCAGTGATCTTGTTTACCACCTTAGCCAGGCTTGACTCATCCATCGAAAAAGAAATACTCATATGGGAAATGGAAAACTCAAAAGAAGAAGACAAATGATTCATCTGTAGAATTCGGAAGACGCTCCAGAAATATAATCTGCCATCTCCAGAAGAAATACTAGAAAATCCTCCAAAGAAACAGCAGTGGAAAAATGCAATGAAAAGGGCCATTAACAGCTTTTGGTACGATAAATGGACAAACGAAAAGCAAATAAAATCTACATTAGAATATCTAGAAATTCAACAAATTCCAATAGGAACACCACATAATATATTACGAAGTGTGAAAAATCGAAAGTACGACATACAAAAAGCAGAAATCAACACGGACTATAGAACAAAATGGACTGCTTATGCAAATCATCTTGGACTGCACCTTATATAAAATAAACCAACTGATTCCATATTCAAACCAGGATTTAGTGCAAATCGAAAGAGCCACGCAACACTACTGCTTTGTGTTACACCAAAAGAGAACTGAAATATTGAAGAACATTATGTAGAAAGGCAGAGTCAATAGCTGATAGTACTTTTATAGAACTGTTTCCTTTTTTTCTGGAATTTAACAAACATATAAGTAAGCTAATAGAATATTTTTCTTACTGTGTCCAGCACCCGATCCGTTCATTAAAGAGATCGTTTTACTTTTTAAAGTTTATGCGCATACTTAAATGATGAGTTTACCTCCTTTTATGAGTCAATTTGTTTTAACAACGGAAGAATTGCTGTATTCGGAGAGTGCGTCAAGGAAAGAACATTGTATAAATTACGACTGCGCTTTTATCTTTTAGTGCTGTGTGTATATATGTTTTTACTAATATGAATAATTAAACAACAGAATGGACTTTTAACTACGCTATTAATTGTAATACTACTGAAACGACTATTTTACAATATACGTTTTATACTTTTTAGTAATGGATGTAAATACGTTTTTATGCCACTAACCAAATTTATACAACATGGAAATGATGAACTTTTAACTACTACGTATATTTTATCATAACTGTAAATACGTATCTTTTTAAAGTATGTGCCCGTTAAGTTAGGTTTTATAATTTTATCCATAATTGGAGTGCTCCGAATTCTGGAGGAATTTTACCTGTACAAAGACAAAGACAAGTTGGGTTACACTAATGACCTGAAAATTGACCTGAAAAGATATTATCGTCTATATCTTTTTTACTACTATATAGAATCGATTCAAATTTTGGTCAGATTGAGATATGAGTATATACTTTACAAAAAGAAAATAAAATAAAAAAATATTGTGTATTAATGGAGATATCTTGACCTGAAGGACTCCGAATCGCGCGATTGCATGACCTGAAAAAGGAAAAAGAAACACTATAGAGATATGAATACATATTTTATAACTAATTAACAATTTGGAAAAATAATATGTATTAGTGGAGATATCTTGACCTGAAGGACTCAGAATCGCGCGTTTGCGTGACCTGAAAATTAAAAGAACATGTACATATAGGGCTATGTCTTTTTTTTTCTTTTTTACTTTAATGGACAGAATTGACCCAAGTTTTGGAATGCTTGAGGTATGAATTTAAACTTTATAAAATAAAAAAATAAGTGAATCTGTATTAAGAGAGATACGTTGACCTGAACAGTTCCTATTCAAATGACCTGAAACTGACATGGTAAATATAGTGTTTGATTTTTGTTTATATCTTATAAGATTCGACTGAAAAGTTGTATTATTCAGGTGTAATCCCTTTTTCATACGATGGTCTGACATAAATATGAAATAAAATGGAATTGTTATCTAACCTTGAGATTTGTTTTGAATATTTATAAATTGTATATTATGTTGATTTCTAATCACATAGAATAAATATAATAGTGTGCTTTATTCCATTGAAAATTATACCCTAGGGCATTTAGATCATGGAGAAATTATACTCTACGGTATTCTGTATTTCGGAAAGAATGTTTGTGGCGGAATCAATAACAATAGCTAAAAATCAAGAACTGAAGAATTCTGAATTAAATCAATAGTTTTACTTCAGTCACCATTCAAAACTAAATTGTCATGGTGTATAATTATCTACAAATAAATTACAGACCTAAATTAAAGAGTGTTTACTGTATGGAATAACCATACTAGACTCACTAGTGCAGAATCATTATTCATTCTTCTTTTTCTCCTCAGTTACTACAGCTTTTGCATCTTTTGTTGTTCAGGTAATTCAAAGTTGCTTGATATTCCTCCTGCTATATATTTTAATATTTAATCCTGTCATTATAATATTGGAATAAATTGATGAGATGCTATTATTATTATTATTATGCTGACTGTTATATGTAGACAAAATATATTGAGAACTATTACAATAAAGGAGGTCCGGATATTGGTGACTAATGTATTGGATCAGATAGTCTTGAAAGTGTGAGAATATTCTTTGTTTCATTCAAGGTTTTAAAAATATAAAGATTTTTGAAGTTTGAAATTTAATTAACAACAATAACAAGTATTAAAAACCGTTTAGACGACTATGATAGATTGACAGATTGGATCCACCCCCTTGCACGTGGACTAGCTATATATAGTTTGATAGACAGCTGAAAACCCAACCTTCACCGCGTGAAATTGGCATAGTAGATGTACTATTTTCGCATAGTATATCAACGCTATATAATTCTTTGTGATATATGCCAAAATATCGTATGAACTTATATTACAGAAGAAATTTACAGAAAGCATAATAATAAATAATACGCACGGGTGACAACAATAGGAAAACCGGTTCTGAGTGATAAGCGCGTTTATAAACATGTGTGTTAATCATAATAAACAAAACTTACCTGTGTTTTTTAAAGTTCGCACTATTCATTGAAAGACAACACTAGTGTAAATTTGCTCATCGGAAATTCTACACACCGGAATAAAAGTACGTTTACACATATAGTTACAAATTACATACTTTTTTGTATATATACCCCTTTATTTAGACTGTAGATTCGTTTTTGGTGTTGGTTTCCCTTTTTTCAATTTATTGTATATTTTCATAATTTTTTAATTTGCATTTTTAGTATAGTCTTCCTTTCCAGTTTTGATTGCTGGCCATTCCCAGGCCAAGTATTTCGGTAAGTACTTGTCTTTGCCAGATACAGACGTTCTTTCTTTTTCATGTCACAGGCGCTCGTGGCACGGACTTACCACCCCCCTTGTTCTAACTTTCTGTTTACAAATTTATTTTCAATAAAATTTCTTTATTTCTTTATTATTTCATCTCTTTTTCCTTATTTTAACTTGTTCGTGTCAATATTCATACAATCTTATGTTAACATCAAATTGCATGTATCGACCCTGCTATATAGATCTATCACAGGCACTTGTTTCATTCAAAAAAATATATTCCCCCTCCTCTTCCTTACTTCAAGGTAAACATCTGCCCTTTACCCCTTCCCCACTTCGCCTCAATATTTTTCGCTTATTTGTGATCCTTTCGCTGACCCAATTATATCGTTACACTCCCGAGATATTTCTCTTTTCGACTGCCACATTTAAATATACCTACCGGGACCCCCTCAGACGAATTGGACAAGACTATTCAGCGAAAGTGGCTTGGTGAAAATTTAAGTCATTGAAACGGATACAACCACTTCCGGTTTGCGCTGGATTTTTCATATGCATTCGGAATTCTATAGACCGGCCATGTGTAACAATGCCATCATGGTCATCTCCTCTCAAATGTAAAGTAATTTAAGCCTTTAAAATACAGATAATTGTTCCAATGCAGATTATAAAAATATGTTCAACTCCAAATTACTAACATTTGATTTTTAAAACACCTGTTTTTTTAGTTTCTAAATCAATTTAGAACGGACCGGAAGTGACTATATCCGTTTCAGTGACTGAAAAATAGAAAATGCGTCTTTCGCTGAACATTCTTGTCCAATTCGTCTGAGGGGGCCCGGTATTTATATTTAAATGTGGCAGTCGAAAAGAGAAATATCTCGGGAGTGTAACGATATAATTGGGTCAGCGAAAGGATCACAAATAAAGGAAGAATATTGAGGCGAAGTGGGGAAGGGGTAAAGGGCAGATGTTTATCTTGAAGTAAGGAAGAGGAAGGAGCATATATTTTTTGAATGAAATAAAGAAATAAAGAAATTTTATTGAAAATAAATTTGCAAACAGAAAGTTAGAAAAAGGGGGGTGGTAAATCCGTGCCACGAGCGCCTGTGTTTCAGGTTACCACATCGACATGATGTTCAAGGAGATACAACCAATTGTTCGCAACTACGAAAAGCATAGTACTACACGTCGGTGTCAACGACTTGTCACGTGGAACAACAGTGAAGACTACATTTCAGAAACTGCAACAACTTACTTCAGACATCTGGGACATCAACCCAACTGCCACCATCTTACTATCAGGGTTACTACCACGGGCCGGGGAAACCTAGCATGGTGGTGAAGTTACCAGAGGTTCAGCAACAGACACACGGTTTTGATTGTGGTGTGTATGCAATTGCAAACTTGGTTGAGTTCTGCTCAAAGGGTTCGTTCAATTTCAAGAGGAAAACAAACTTCATTGAAAACTACATGAGATCTCATTTAATTTCCTGTCTTGAGTCTGGTCATTTCACTTCTTTTCCACAGTCGACAACATCAGATACAGATATTGTGAAGGTCTACACAAGGAAAATTGAGTCTAGTTGGCATTGTGGGACGCCAGATGTTTTCGAGAATATGGTGGGTTGTGAGGCTAAGCGAGGAAGGGTAAGTTGTTACAAATGGGCACATATTGGTTGTTCAGGTGTTTCAGGAGATTGGTATTGTGACGAGCATAGAAACTCAGTTTAACTTTTTATTTGCAAATGTTCATGTTGTGTACATAGATATAAATGATGAGAACCAGAAAATACCAATAAATTAATCTTTTGTTTGAATTAAAATGAAGAAATATCCTTTAAAATGAGAAATAACCCTCCCCCAATAAATAACATGGAGATAACTCATGGGAATCAAGATAATGTGTCGAGTGGGGAGACATGTCTTTCCGTGGATTGTTGTTTCTGTGAGCTGGAACTATAAAAATCCAACTAAGCTTGTTTGTCTAGTACAAAGCGAACCTCATCGTCTCATTGAAAACTAACTTTCTCTCGCCATAATATAGCTGGAAGAATGCTGAGTTGGGGCTAGGCAACAGTTACTCACTCAAAGATATCCCACTACGCAAGGGACCATCTAATAACCATTAGTAAACCTTTTGGGCTAAATCAGGTTTATTTGTTTCTAAGGAAAAGCTATTATTCATTTTGCCACAGGGACAAGTTGTAAAAACTAAGCTCTGCAATGGTGCCTATCGTCGATTTTTGATTTGCTTTATCTTTGTTGTAAAGAAAAATACTTTATTCAGTTTCTTATAGGGGCATATTAACAACTGCGGAGGCGCCACAATGCTGTTTGGGTTCAATCATGTTTGCTGTTTCTACCAAGGAGTTTTCTTCATTTTACCATAGGGTCATATGTTAAAACATGCAGAGGTAAGTAAAGCCATCTTGGATTTCCATTCCAGGTAAAAGATAGCAACATTCTAAGGGACCAGGAAATAACCATTCATATATAGTTTTGGCTCAATTAAGTTTACCGTCGTTAAGATGCTCGAGTTTTTGATTGACAACATATTTGTTATGCTTGGTGGACGTGGGTACAAGCTTCTCTTCGTCGGTCAAAAGCCCACTAGTGCTTGTGTTGTATTGTTATCTTAACATATGCCGACTATAAATAAAACTTATCCTATCTTCTCGCTGACTTGTTCCTTAATTCCTGAGGCAGACTTCATACAGGGGCTTCTCAATACTAGATGCTCAGCACTGAGCTGAGCCTGTGTCGCTCACCTTGCATTCTGCTCTGAAGAAACTTAATACAGAACATTTCATAGCCTATAGGTGCTTCCCACAGGCCTCTACATTAACATTTTTTTTAACTTGTCCCTTCGGAAAACTAACTAAAACGAGTTGCAAGTCAAAATCATTTTGTCTTTTTATTATACTCGGCTATAAAAAAAAAACTTCCGGTAGGGGATGGGTATGACCTCAGGTCTCAACTCTTGGGGCTTTTCATTTGTTTATTCACTCCGATCATAAATATATATGGCTTAGGGAAGGGGATCTCAACCATTAAGAAGTTCACCTCAGGTAGGGGGTGGGGTATGACCTCAGGGGCCTGAGCTATAAAGTATTTAATTTGCCTAGTCACCCTGATCATAAATAAAGATGGCTTAGGGGTGGGGATCTCAACCATTAAAAAGTTCACTTCAGGTAGGCGGTGGGGTATAACCCCCCAGGGCCTGAGCTACCAGGCATTTAATTTGCCTAGTCACCCTCATCATAAATATATATGGCTTAGGGGTGGGGATCTCAACCATTAAAAAGTTCACTTCAGGTAGGGGGCGTGGTATGACCCCCGGGGCCCGAGCTATCAGGCATTTAATTTGCCTAGTCACCCTGATCATAAATATATATGGCTTAGGGGTGGGGATCTCAACCATTAAAAGGTTCACCTCAGGTAGGGGTGGGGATCTCAACCATTAAAAGGTTCACCTCAGGTAGGGGTGGGGTATGACCCCCGGGGCCTGAGCTATAAGGTATTTAATTTGCCTAGTCACCCTGATCATAAATATATATGGCTTAGGGGTGGGGATCTCAACCATTAAAAAGTTCACCTCAGGTAGGGGGTGGGGTATGACCCTCGGGGCATGAGCCATAAGGAATTTCATTTGCCTAGTCACCCTGATCATAAATATATATGGCTTAGGGTGGAGATCTCAACTATTAAAAAGGTCACTTCAGGTAGGGGGTGGGGTATAACCCCCGGGGCCTGAGCTATCAGGCATTTAATTTGCCTGGTCACCCTTGATCATAAATATATATGGCTTAGGGGTAGGGATCTCAATCATTAAAAAGTTCACTTCAGATAGGGGAAGGGGTGCCTTAGCTATAAGGCATTTAATTTGCATAGTCACCCTGATCATAAATATATATGGTTTAGGGGAGGGGATCTCAACCATTAAAAAGTTCACTTCAGGTAGTGGGTGGGATATGACCCCGGGGCCTCAGCAATAATGCATTTAATTTGCCTAGACATCCTGATCATAAATGTATATGGTTTAGGGTGGGTATCTCGGTCACATTTGTTTATACAGATTCATTTTAACTGTATTATACTAAAGTAAATGTCAATATTTAAATTAGAGTTATCTCTCTTTCCACAGAAAAATTGATTTTTTTAGAAAGCACACAATCATAAACATGAATTGCCTGTAGCGGCCATGTTTGTTAATGGTTCGGGACGAAATGAGCAATCTTTATAGAGGATCTTCCATAGATACTTCCTACCAAGTTTCAATTCATTTACATCAGTAGTTTCAGAGGAGAAGGTTTTTTTTAAAATAGGCCAATCAGAAACAAGAATTGCCTGTGGCGGCCATGTTTGTTAATGGATCGGGACGAAATGAGCAACCATTATAGAGGACCTTCCATAGATGCTTCTTACCAAGTTTCAATTCATTTGGCTGAGGGGTTTCAGAGGAGAAGATTAAAATGTGAAAAGTTAATGGACGACAGACGACGGACGCCAAGTGATGGAAAACGCTCACGTTGCCTTTGGCAAGGTGAGCTAAAAAACGAAAAGAAGCTAGTCCGATCCTTTAATGTCACGTTCCGCTATATAGATCCTGTATTTTCACTAAATAATTCTAGGTGTAGTGATTTCGTTGATCGCATCTATCCAGTGTCGGATTTAGGACAAATGAGGTTCTGTGCTATTTAAGTTATGAGGTCCCTTACTTGGGCCCTGAAGGAGGTAAATCCGGTAGCACTACACAGGCAGTCAGACATACGAAGCAGAACGCCTTCAAATTTAATATTGCACCACAGAAACAAAAATCCATTGTAAATTTTTTTTGGCAGGAAGATACACCTCCCATAGCCAACGGGGCACTGTGCTTAAGCACAGTGGTAAATTCGCCACTGCATCTATCCCATTGAGATAATATAAAGGATATCACAAATACAGATACGTCTACTTTATTCCTTAACCTACACCTCAAAATTGACAGTGAGAGGAGGTTAAGAACGAAACTTTACGACATAAGAGATGATTTCAATTTTCCCATTGTGAACTTTCCATTTATATGTAGCAACATTCCAGCAACACCTGCATATGGAGTATATATCTCTCAGTTGACATTATATTCCACAGATTGTGCTTCATATCAGGATTTCAATGATAGAGAGCTAACAAGAAAGCTACTGAACCAAAGGTTTCTATTGATTAAGTTGAAGTCATCACTTCGAAAGTTCCACGGTCGCCACGATGACTTGGTTGACCGCTATGGAAAATATGTGTCTCAAAAGACCACGGATATGTTCCAGTTGTCGTCAACACTTCCCGATCCTTTCTTCACTCATGACCTATCACCGGATTTGTAACCAGATAAACACGAAGAGTACCACTAGTGGAGCAGGAACAACTTACCTTTCCCGAGCACCCGAGTTCACCCACGGTTTTTAGTGGGGTTTGTATTACACGATCTTTAGTTTTATGTATGTTACCGTATGTAGATCATTGTTTGTCCTTTTGTCCTTTTTTGCCATTGTGTTGTCTGTCCTTCGATATACGGATTTTTATTACCCCATTGGTATCTTGAAACTCTTCTTAAGAAAAAGCTTTTATTCATTTCCCAATAGGCTCCTATGTTAAAAATTGCCACGTGTCAGGGAGCTAAAACACTTTGTTGCTCACCTTTCATTCTGTTTTGAGGAAGCCTTATACAGAACTTTCCATAGGTGCTTTCTACCAAATTTTAGTTCATTTGGCAACTGAGTATCAGAGGAGAAGAATTTATAGAAATCAACCAATCAGAAACAAGATTTGTCTGTGGCGGCCATGCTTGTTAACGGATCAAGACAAAATGAGCAATTTTTATAGAAGATCTTCCATTGATGATTCCTATAGCTACTAAGTTTCTGTTCATTTGGACAAGCGGTTTTGGAGAACATTAAAATGTGAAAAGTTAATGGACGACGGATGCCAAGTGATGGCAAAAACTCACATTTCCATTGGCAAGGTGAGCTAAAAACGTGATGGAAGAAGAAATATTCTTACAATGTACTAAAGTTTATATTTGACATGCGAGCCAATCAGGATCATATTTCAGTGTTGATTCGCATCAAACCAGACATTTGAAAAATGAGAATGTAAATATAGTGTGGTTCATTCTGTGTCAGCGATTTCGATTAGAAAATTAAAATTTGAAAATGCCATCAATGACAAACAGAGGTTAATGTGAGCGACAACTTCCATGACTCTTTAATATTAGGCTAGATAAAGTGTTGACGACAATGACAAACGGACAACCGACGACAGACGCCAGGTGATTAGGAAGATTACTATGTTTTTTCTCCATGTGTGAACAAATTGTAAAAATTGTGTGAGTGTTGTTTCTGAATGATCAGGTTTAACTAGCAACCACCATTAAATATTTATACACATTAATTAGTGTTTAACATCACTTGTAGCAATATTTTACCTATGAGATGGTGGTTGGTGGTTTATGGTGAAGGTAACCGGAATACCGATAAAACCACTGACCTGCAATAAATCTCTAAAACTTGATAACATAGACATCATAAAGATGCATCGAGTACACCTCGCCATAAGCTGGAATCGAACGCACAACTTTAGTGGTGATAGGCACTGATTTAATATCAAACTATCAGTGATCTCAGTATTGATAATGTCTTGTAAAATGTAATTTCTCTCATTTTATTTATGAGGCAAAATATATGAGGTTAAGCTGTTAAGGATGAACATTATATGGAACATCAAGAATTGTATGTCAAGGTGTACTCGATACAACATTATGTGATAAAGTTTGTCAGTGACTTGGACAGGTCTGTAGTTTTCTCTGGGAACTCCGGTTTCCGTCACCAATAAAACTGATCGCCATGATATAATTGAAATATTGTTGAAAGTGGCGTTAAAACCATAAACCATAAAACCTTAATATAGATCTTTATTTTTATTTAATTTTACATGATATATCTGTTGGACTTATAATAAATGTGTATTTGATATGCTATAAATAGACACATTGTACAGGTTGTACTTTATATATAAATTTTAGGTATGAAATATTCTAAAAAAAAAAAACATGTTATACATTGTCCAAATATTATAATGGTCCAAATGGTGTAACTAGTTCAAATGTTGTAAATTGTCCAAATATTGTGAATGATCCAAATGTTTTAAATGATCCAGATATTGTTAATAGTCCAAATGTTGTAAATTACCAAATTGTTGTAAATGGTCCAAATGTTGTAAATGATCCAAATGTTGTAAATTGTCCAAATATTGTAAATCATCCAACTGTTGTTAATGGTCCATATAAATGAGTGTAATGTTCTAAATTGTCCAACTGTTGTAAATGATGCAAATGTTGTGATAAAATGTTAAAAAAAAACACACCACACTTTTGGAACAATTCCAAAATTAACTACTAGTATTTTGGTACTTCCCTGGCTTGGTACAGGTACTTCACTGTACATTGTGTGTAAATGAGCAAAATGTTCCAAGCTTCACCTCAAAATACACAATGCTAGCAATAATCCTTTAATTAGCATCCTTTATATTCCAATAATTAAAACAAATCAAATTAAAATTATCCAGTAAAATTAATTAGATCTATATTTTACTACTTTTATCTACAATGCATACTCATTAGGCAACATATTGTTCGCACAAGGTAAAAACAATCTTCATTTAAAGTTATAAAGTAAATAAAACTAATTAATATAGAATTGTATCTACTGATAATAAACATTTTTGTAAGTCATTGTTAAATATTATATCAGAGGTTTGTGATTTGTCAATACCATCTTGTCCATAAAATAAACAAAAAATATTTTATTTACAAAATATAAAAATCCTTCATCTACAAAATATAAACTAATACAGTCTTATTTCTACTTATAATTAACAATTTTATAAGTCATTGCTAAATGCTATATCATCTGGTTTGTGACTTGTCAATACCATATTGTCCACAAAATAAACAAAAAATCCTTTATTTACAAAAAAAAATAATATAAAAATCCTTCATCTACAAAATATAAACTAATAATTAACAGTTTTGTAAGTTTTTGTTAAATGTTATACCAGGTGGTTTGTGACTTGTCAATACCATTCATGTCCTCAAAATATAAAAATCCTTCATTTACAAAATATAACAAAATCCTTCATTTATAACTATAAACTAGTACAGTCTGATGAACAGTTTTTTTAAGTTATTGTTAAATGCTAAGCCACGTGGTTTGTGACTTGTCAATACCATCATGTGCACAAAATATTAAAATCCTTCATTTACAACTATAAACTAATACAGTCTCACCTCTATTTATAATGAACAGTTTTGTAAAGTCATGGTTAAATGTTATACCAAGTGGTTCGTCAACACCATCATCTTCACTTAATACTATATCACGGAATGTTCCATCTGGTGACAACCTGTGTATGTCGTCTGAATCATATCCACTTATGTATACATTACCTTGTTGATCCACAGCCAGTCCTTCACATCCTGATATGTCGTCTGATCTATATATAACGTGGCCATCTAATTGATACAACACAATCTGTCATCCTGTCTTAAAAACAACAGATCATTCCTTTCATTATACAATAAGCTGTTATTAAAATTACCATCAGTTGTTATCTCTCTTACACGAGATCCATCTGTATTTAAAATTAAAACTTTATCTTTTCCACCGATGTAAATGTTGTCCTTCACAGCAGTGACACCCCAACCCCATTCTCTTATATTTATCTTGTTGTCCTTTGTATTGTTAGTGGTGTTGATAAATTGTATGGAGTTCTGACGTGGAAGAGTAACTACTGCTTTATCTGTACATGGTACTACGGTAATACCATAAGGCATACTGGTAAACGATATTTCATCTTCATAGGTTTTGCAATCCTTGTATATATATACCTTCGGATGAGATGACTTATAATTACAAAGTAGTAATTTGTTGTCAGAAGTGACAGCCATGTCACGTAAACTGTATTGTTCTCTATGTTTTAGATTAACTTCACCTTCTTTTATGAATTCGGTCAGTGTTTGTCTTCTATCTTGTTGTACTTGTGGATGCTGTACTTTCATTGATTTATATTTAATAGGACAAGGTCGGGTAATTTGTGACAGTGATCCGATTGTTTCAATGTTGAAATTCTTAATTTCTTCAAACTCCATGTCAATTTCATTAATGGCAGACGTCATGTCATGAATCTTCTTGTCTGTTTTCTGAATGTTTGTTATTTGTTTTCGTAAAGCTAAAAATAGCTGATTATTAGAGCCGTGATTTTTAAGGAATTCTAGTTCTTGTTTATTTTCTTTTAAAATCGATGTTAATTGAAAAATGTCATCTTTCTCTCTCTTTATTTTCAGAGACTTCTTTTTTCAATAATTTTCGATTATCGTCTCTATTCTCCCACATTTTCTCCAACGTTTCCGTCATATTATCTTGTTCTTTTAACGTATCGGAAAGTAAAGACGAATTTTTGACGTCCTTTGATGCAAAATCTAAAGGTAAAACAGTCTCACAAGATCTATGGCTATCAGGAATACAAGCTCTACAGCATAAAACATCATGTTGACTACAAAAATAATCAACCTGGACGTCTCTGTGTATTTCACATTTAACTTTAGAAGATGGTGGTATTCTTGATCCCACCGACGACAAATAAATTACATGATGAGATTTAAATGCCTTATACCGCAGATGCCATTCAGCACATTTTGTGCATAACTGTTCTTCACAGTTCGAACAATATTTCTCAGCAATACGAGGTGTTTTTTTTTCTGAGCAGGGATCACAAATTGTTTCCATTGCGAATCTACAAGTAAATATTCTGACATTGATTATTTATAAAAAAAAAAAAAAAAAAATATTCAACATTTTATTATAAAAACAAATATGTATGTCTCCTTTAATTTCTTAATAGGGATGTCAGAATACCATTACTCTACATTACTCTATATAACCTACATTATTTGACTTAAGTCCATCGTACATGACACACGGGATCACTCATTTATAAGTTAATATGATTCATCATATTTCAATGCAAACAAAATGACATTCAATTTTTTTTATTAACGTTAAATTTTCTCTCAATATCAAACTTAAAAAAGAAAAAATTCACTGACTGAAATATTGTTGAAAGTGGCGTTAAACACAATAATCCTAACCCATAATCCGTAATTGTATAAAACGACAATGCGATGAGATTTACGGGCTAGGGAAGCGTATTAGGGATATTAAGAAATTAAATGTCAATCTCTCGACTTTTATTTTAATCTAAAAATTTTGACATTTTAATCTTTCTGTTTACATATCTATTTTGAATAAAATTTCTTTATTATTTCATTTCTTTTTTTTTCTGATTTTAAACTGTCCGTGTCCGTGTCCATATTCATATAATCTTATGTTAATACATGTAGCAACTTACATGTGTCGACCCTATAAACTCTTATAATCCACCTGAATTATTTTATATATAATTAGTATATATAGGGTCGACATATGTAAGATTGTATGAATATGAACAGGAACAAGCTAAAATCAGGAAAAAGAAATGAAATAATAAAGAAATAAAGAATTTCTTTTTTATACAAACAGAAAGTTTAAGAAAAATGGGGGGGAGGGGTAGTAATTCTGGCCATGAGCGCCTGTGGACATTTCTACTTTTTAAATCTCTTAAGTTCGACTGTCTATTATTCCAATCCTATATTTTCTGTGCATTATATATGCAGTGCAGAGTCGAGGGTCAAGCTTTGGAAGAGGACAGGAAAGTGCAGACAAGAATTGGGAGTTGACAGAAAGGGGAAACTTTCAAAACTGACAAGCAAAAAGGCTTCATACATCTTGGTAACATAAATTGTGTTACTGTCATGATGAAAATTCAGCTACTCATAAAATCGTGGTCCACAAAAAGGAAAATAATTTTGCCCCCTCCCTCCACTTTCCCTCATGCCCTTGGGTTAAATGCAGTGCATTACAAAAATGTAACGAGGGGCGCAGTGGTCTTTAAAGGCCTTAAGTAGATCCAGGGCTTCCATTGGTTTCCAGGGAAAATAGGTGTGATGTGTTGTCCGGGGTCGAAACTAACGAAAATCCGCACATGATTTTTTTTTAATAAAAAGCAAGACATGTGTTTTATTTGCAAGTTTGAGCAGTAACAACATTTTACCAATTATTAAGGGGTCAAACAAATATCATTTATTCATACGTGGGTTCGCGCCTGGCTTTGTAAATTACAAAAAGGGTGCACTCGACTCGCAACCGCAAGTGATAAAGTTTACCAGTTGCTTGCCCATGGTCGGTGGTTCTCTCCGGGTACTCCGGCTTCTTCCACCACTAAAACGGCTCATCATGATATAGCTGAATACATATTGATGATAGTGGCGTTAAACACCAAAAATAAATCATATCAAATCATTTATTCATACAATTTGATTATAACTTGATGACTCTTATCTCTTTTTAAAAAAAATAAACAAAACAAAAACATTACAATTAACGTAATTTTTACATAAAGAACGACCATTTAACTTTTAGGAGAGGGGCATGTTCTTTGCTTGAACAAAATAATTATGTCCCAAATTTTATAGATGTAAAAATTTAATAATCTGACGATCCAGTTTTAACAATAAACTTTGGTAAAATCTTAATAAAATTAACGTATTTTTTTTTGCTGCCCATGGGAAAACATAGACGCTCCCTAAATGTTATTAATGGTCGGCCTTTTAATAACCTCATAATAAAAAAATTCAGACTCAAGACTTAAGCATTTATTTAAACCAAAAAGCAATTACCGGTATAACGGAGATTCAAGACTGGTCTTCCTCCAGGACTCCGCAAGCGTGAATACATGACAAAATGTTAAAAGTATCTACTCTTCAATGACATTTCTTTGGTGACCGTGTATGTTTTTGAAAATATTGTCATTATGATAACGACCTCAATGAACTAAATGTTTTTTGTGGGTTTTTTTTGTGTGATTTATTAAACCTGTCATCCAGTTACAGGGAAGTGTGTGATTTTTTTGATTTTTTTTTTACAGACATGATCCATGACCCCAAACAGTGAGTAAGTGATTGTCGATTAAGCCCAAACAGCTATATCATGGCGAGAACAAGTTAATTTTCAATGAGATGATGATGATATCCGCTTTGTACTAGACCAACACGCTTAGTTAGATTTGTATAGTGCTAGCTCACTGAAACAACATACATGTCGCCCCACTCGGACACGTTATTCTGATTCCGAGCCAACCAGTCTTTGTTCTTACTCATTAATGCTGCGTGTTTAGCGGAGAAGCAACACATACCAATTTAATATTCTGTGCTTTGACCCGACCGGGGCTCGAACCCACGATCTCCTGCACTCGAGGTGACCACGCTAATCATTACACCACGGATGCGGTCAAACTTTATTTGTAATATTTCACTCAATCTTTATTATATATTTTACTCAAATTTTATTATATATTTTACTCAAACTTTATTAAAAGAAAGCATGTAACAGCTGTCTGTAAGTAATTTCTCCATTGTAGAAAATTATTTCTATTGTATTCTACATTTCAAAAGAGTTCAAACATGACTTGATTTGAGAAAATGTGATGTATGATAATAAATATCACCCTTAAATGACATAAACTGAAAGAAAAAACAAAGAAGAAAAAAACACATAGCCCTTAAATCTACCTTTTAAATCAATTATGGGAAAAACCCACACATCGACATTCTTATCTAGGACAAAATATTGGGGTACCTATAAAGTGCGAAACGAAATAGAAACGAAACGAAATCAACGAAAACGAAACGAAACGAAACGAAATCAACGAAATGGAAACGAAATGAAACGAAACCAACGAAAGCAAAACGAAATAGACTGATATGAAGAAAATGGAAGGAAAAAAATAAAAGACAAAACGAAATAAAGAAATAAATAAAAAAGATATTTCGATTTTTTAAATACAATAATTTTGATTAATTATAACCCATCTTGCATGTCTGTCCGTTACAGTACTCCTCACGTACTTCACCCGCAACTCAATCCAAGCCGTGTTTGTTTGCCGACAAACTTTCAGAAGTTCAAATGTCATATTTTTATTTGTGCTTGTGTGTGTGTCAGTATTTATGAATTATAAAGTTTCCGGAGTGGGCATATAGAAAAAAAATGGGGGAAATGAGAGGGTATTTTCATAGATTGGGATATTGATGGTTCATTATTCGACTGATTTTATTACGTTTTTCGTTTGTATTCTACATAAATTTGCCTATTCGCAAATCAAACAGGATGGTCTTGAGTTTCAGATTCTGGGCACTATTTGACTACTGGATTTTCCCGACTTGTCACGTTTAATCCCCATGCACCCCCCCCCCCCCCCCCCCCCCCAACATTTGTCAATATGACGGAACTATTAACGACTGTCATACAAGTGGGAGGTTTGACCCACCATTTTCTTGGGAAATGCCTGTACCAAGTCGGGAATAAGATAGTTGTTTTCTAGTTTCACATTTGGTCATGTTTTAGGATTAGAGAATTTACACGTACCGATTGTTTTTATACTTGGTAACGTCTTAGGGTTAGACGAGTGGCATCTGCCTATCTGCTATCAGAACCCACCATTTTCCTGGGAAAATGCCTGTACCAAGTCAGGAATGTGTTGTTTTTCAGTTGTTCCGTTGATTGAAAACTCAGATGTTTGAGCTTCTTATCGGTTTTGTCTGTTTTGTGGACTTTCCCTTTTGAATGCGACTTGGAGTACGGTACCATTGTTATTACCTTTATTCGGTAGTGTGCCAACAGATCTGGCGTAATGTCTTACCGTTGTTCTTTCCGAGATATACAGGGGTCAAAAAGACCCAACACTATAAACTTTTTATTTCAAATCCTATTGTTCTATTTTGAAGAACTAAAAGAAAACCAACAGCAACATAACAGGACGTACAGTGAGCGCCCTCCTTACAGAAGAACTTCTGGAAAAAATAATGCTTGCAAAAACTAAACATAAGAACTCTGGAAGTGTTATTGAAATCCATTCTGTTGTTTAGGAAGAGTTATGGATAACGCAACAGTATCCTCTCTATACTGTATAGCCTTGTATGACAATTACAATGCCTTAAATGACAAAGTCCAAAAGTGAAGAAATTTTAGCAAGAACTGTTAAAATGGGAAAACAAAAGAAGAAGGCGCACAATGCCATTTGGTACTAAAGAATTCATGAAATTAATGAACCTTGCCATATGGTATTAAAGATTTCCTGTAAGATTCATTCAATTCCATCAAGTTGTTAAGGAGGAATTGCATAGGCAGTGAGGGAAGCACTCACGGACAAACGGACATATACTATATACCCCCCTCCCGCTGGATAACGGGGGGTATAAAAATATGTGCCGTAGCAAATTTTATTAATACCGGAAAATATTTTGGAGGGGGGGGGATTTTTTTTTTATATATATATATATATATATGAAAAGGGATCAAAGGGAAAAAAGGTACTTTTACAAGATATGTAGATTTTTTAAAATTTCTAAAGTTAATTTTTGATAGGATTAGTATACCTCCGCCAAAAAATGATTGAGGTATATAGGACTTCTGCTGTCCGTTCGTTCGTTTGTCCGTCCGGTCGTCACACTTTTTCGTCTCTCCGACACACTTTTAAATTTTGCTCGGACGGGGGTATTTATTAGTGAACTTTAACTACTGGACTTCTGTTATTTTAATTCCTCTCCTTTCAACAGACTTGACGTTGCTCTTATGGTTCCCAAATTTAAAAGAAGCCACCAGGTGAAAAGGACAGACTCCCGCTGAATAAATGCATAGTATTCTTGTTCAATGGTGATCAAATCCTGTCCTCTCCTGATGAAAGACAGACATGTGTGGGAAGTAGTCTAGCATCGTAATTGTGAAAATAGGTTTGATTTCTTTTAGGCCCCTATTATTTTTTCTTCCATTTTCTATTTCGTTTTGTTTTCGTTGATTTCGTTTTGCTTTCGTTGGTTTCGTTTTATTTCGTTTTCATTTCGTTGATTTCGTTTCGTTTCGTTTTTGTTGATTTCGCTTCGTTTCGTTTTCGTTGATTTCGTTTCGTTTCGTTTCGTTTCACACTTTATAGGTGCCCCAAAATATTGATCAAGGTTATTTGTATTTTCTCTTCTTGTCATAAGATTTTATTATATAAAGTTGAAAATATACTGACTGATGTAAGACGGAAATTCTAATAATCTGATATATCATGCAGTGTAACAGTTTAAACAAAACTATTTGCTTATTATTTTTTTTCACTTTCGTTTTCCATTGCGTACAATGTTGTAAAAATTAAATATCTTGTAAAAGTTGACAAAACAAAATTTATCATAAATAAATGATGTTTATAATAAATAAATTCCGTTACCTTTGTGTTATTCACCGCGAAGACTGCATGTCTGATACCATATGACTGAAGTTGACTGTCGTGTGCACATTTCCACCCATATCAGGTGATCGATAGACACTGATAACGACGTTCGCTTATCTCCCTTGTTTGAAGGACTATCAAATACTTTTTTTGCTCATTCTTCTGAACAACTTTGTATTTAGAAATAGTATAAATGTATTTACATTTTTAATTACACTTGTTTTGGAATCCCTTTAACATTTGGTTTTTAGAGGTGATTTTTTTAACTACGTAATTAGAAGGCTTATCCCCCCCAAAAAAAAACCTCCCCCCCCCCCCAGTTTAAATAGATCAATAATGGTCCAAAATAATAACTTCAACACAAAGATAAATAATTTCTACAGAAGATTACTCCATACAACCTTATGGGATAAATTTATTCAGTGAGTTGGTAGTTTTCTTCGGGTACTGAGGATTATTCCCAATAAATATAATTGACATATTGTTTTCAAGTGACGCTAAACACCATAATCCTAACCCAAAGTTTCAATGTGTTGTATGCAAAAAATACGTGAGGAAAAAAACAAAATGGAATTATTTGTGACGAATGAATACTGTGACGTAAGATAAAATGTAATATGGATTAGGCACAGCCTACAGGCGAGCATCGTATCTACGCATAGACATGTATGTACATGTACAAATAGTAGTTTTGGGGTTCTTTTCTTCATTATTCTTGATTATTTTTCTTTGTTCTTCAATTCGACTTACCCAGTTAATTCAATTGCAAAGGAGATTTTTTGGGTCGAGATATATCCGGGACGTCTTTTTTTTAGGGCCGAAATATATCGGGGACGACTTTTTTTTTAGGGCCGATCTTTCTTTAGGGGCGAAACAAGAAGGTCTAACGATAGTCTGGTACTCGTGACCCCTCGGATTTTTTTGTTTGATATCGGGGTCAGGTAACGGCTGAATCCATGTTTTTAATGGCGGCCGCCATAGCGTACAGATATTCCCATCTCAGCAAAGGAAATGATGCACAGCATTGAATGAAGGCGTGTCTTAATTGGGTAATTGGCACAGTTCACATCAGATACATTTGTTTGTCCCTTTTAGTTATTTTAGAGGTTGAAGACATCACGCGGAAATGTACTTTTGGTCACATTACAAAAAAAAGGATGTGTGGTTATCACGACACACCATCTCCAGCGCTCCATTTCTCCAATCTAAACAATGTCTGAACCCGAAAATGTTTTTAAAACAAATAAAAACATATTGAAATATCTTCCCAGTGTAACCAAACTGTATGACACGTCTGTTTTATCTCAATAATTACTACCTTGTCAGTGTACTTGGGAAAGTACAACTTCACAACTTGTCTCCATTGTCTTAACTTGTACATGTGCCCCACAATAATGTGTGCAATCCTTTACGTCTATTATTGGTTGCAGTATGATATAAAGAAGGAAAATGTCAAAAATAAATATATTTTACAGTAAAAAAAAGGTACAATGTACTAGGTGTCACAAATCTGTCATCTTTTTAGAATGGTGCATGACTCATTGTCCTATAAAATGAGTTTGTCCAACACCCAAGCTTTTCTTGAGTGGTAGACAGGGTACACCGCTTCCATATTGAGGGCCTGTTCCTCTCTGATAGAAGTAAAAAGAGATATGGGGTAAATGTCGATGAGAAAACGACCCATAACCATCGGAATTAATACTGCAATCAAATACAAAAATGAGGCTAATGACAGCAGTTTTAATTGATGAACATGTTCATGAAAAGGTATTTAATAACAGAATTGCTGAGCTGCTTGCCTTATTTGTGATCAAAGAAAGTGCATTATACTTTGAGGGGCTACTATTATTTTGATTTGCATATTTCTTTTTTATTTTGCTTGCTTTTAATTAATTTGTTTTTGTTTTATGTTTTGCTTTGCAGTTAGCACAATCCAATTTGATGTATGGATCTTAGATACATGCTATGACAATAGTTTCATGCTTATGATACTTGCTTCAGTTTATTTGCAATTACATTTGTATGGTCCTATTGTCAATAAAAGTCATCAGAAAAAGGAAATTCTTATTCAAACCTAGTTAACACAGTCTCGAGTGCAGGAGATCGTGGGTTCGAGCCCCGGTCGGGTCAAAGCACAGAATATAAAATTGGTATGTGTTGCTTCTCCGCTAAACACGCAGCATTAATGAGTAAGAACAAAGACTGGTTGGCTCGGAATCAGAATAACGTGTCCGTGTGGGGCGACATGTATGTTGTTTCAGTGAGCTAGCACTATACAAATCTAACTAAGCGTGTTGGTCTAGTACAAAGCGGACATCATCATCATCTCATTGAAAATTAACTTGTTCTCGCCATGACATAGCTGTTTGGGCTTAATCGACAATCACTTACTCACTGTTTGGGGTCATGGATCATGTCTGTAAACAAAATCACACACTTCACTGTAACTGGATGACAGGTTTAATAAATCACACACAAAAAACCCACAAAAAACATTTAGTCCATTGAGGTCGTTATCATAATGACAATATTTTCAAAAACTCATATGTCATTGAGTAGATAGTTTTTTAAAACATTTTGTCATGTATTTACATTGACAAGGTAGTAATTATTGAGATAAAACAGACGTGTCGTACAGTTTGGTTACACTGGGAGGATATTTCAATGTTTTTATTTGTTTTAAAAACATTTTCGGGTTCAGACATTGTTTATATTGGAGAAATGGAGCGCTGGAGATGGTGTGTCGTGATAACCACACCCCCCCTTTTTTTTTGTAATGTGACCAAAAGTACATTTCCGCGTGATGTCTTCAACCTCTAAAATAACTGAAAGGGACAAACAAATGTATCTGATGTGAACTGTGTCAAATACCCACTTAAGACACGCCTTCATTCAATACTGTGCACCATTTCCTTTGCTGAGATGGGAATATCTGTACGCTATGGCGGCCGCCATTAAAAACATGGATTCAACCGTTACCTGACCCCGATATCAAACAAAAACATCCGAGGGGTCACGAGTACCAGACTAGTCTAACGATTGTCCATTTTTTAAATAAATTAATCGTTTCATGTAAAGAATCTGTACGGTTTCCTTTCTAAATTATTTTTTTTTTAATTTTTAAACTGGATAGTTATTTTTTATTCAAATTAAAAGGCTATTTCCTGTACTTCACTCCGATTGTCCATTCTATGCCGAAACTTAGAATCCATTTCCGGTTGGTATTGATCATAAATTGATTCATCTCCCTACACACATGTTGCTGTTTAGCTCACATCTTGCGATGCTCGCTAATATAGGAAAGTGATATATTTTAAAGAAAAGGGTGCATTTCTTTATTGGTAAAATAGACATGGTCTATACATACATTAACTTAAATATTTGTTTATTTCAGACACATATTTGTTTTATATGTCTATGTTAGTATATCTTTACCTTTGTTTGTTTTTAGATAAGTATCCATTTATTGCCAATGTCAAAATTGTCATGACCAAATCTGAATTCTTGTTCAATACATGAGGACCTTCACGGGGTTGAGTTAGAATATTTTCTTGGTCAACAATGAAATCATACCACAAAGAGATACATTTCATAACGGTTTTGATAAATACGGCCAGTGTAGAGTGTGTCAACTATTTTATTTTACTCAGAATATCTACAAGACAATATAAATGTTGGAACTGCTAACCCTTCCGAAGCACCTGAGTCCTTTTTCTTTTGACCATTGTATTGTCTGTCCTTTTTCTTTTGACCATTGTATTGTCTGTCCTTTTTCTTTTGACCATTGTATTGTCTCTCCTTTTTCTGGTTACCCCTTTGGTATCTCCAAACGTTTCTTGTGTAGTTGAGCTAGATTGCTATACGGTAGGAATGATGTAAATTTTAAAAGAAAGCTTAAACAGTGATGGTTAACAATTCCACCAATATCATCAACCCGAAACAATCGTCTCTCATCTAATATCATTGAACATAAAATAGGTCATGACATATGACGTTGGAAATCCAGATCATGGTTTGGAACAGGTACAAAAATGCGCGGGGTTAAACTATGTAGGTATTATTGAAAATTCTACCCTATTTTGAAATGAAGTTCGTGTTTTGCTTAACAACACCGTTCAATACCACATGATTAATGCAGATTAAGGTAGATTTACAAAATTAAAACCAAGTTATCCGTCATTGTGACAATAATTTGTGTTGTGTCAACAAACATGCTATAATTAAAGGTTTCTATGTGTATGGCAGACGCTATTCATCCTTGTGTCAACATTTTAAGGGCGAGGGACTACTCATGTTATAGATAGATATACATGCTTCTGAAAGATACAAAAATATCTAATCTGACCCTCAAAAAAAGACATAATGATATGTTTTATTTTTGCTTCGGGTAAAAATTATCTGACTCGGGGGGAGAACATACCACCCTGAAAGTTAAATGGTTGGTCCCTATTCTATCTGTTAAAATGCTATTATATATTTTTGCACTGAATAAGCAGAATTAAGAAATGTTTGGCCGGAATCAATTTGCGCCAATTAGCATATTCAAAATGATTCAATTGCGCCACTGTCTATATTTTTTATGGTTTTAATTGCGCCAATAAATGAAATTCAACTGCGCCATATTTACCTGTAAATTACCTGTACATAATTCACCTATATACATGTATTACAATTAACCTTTCAGTATAAAATTTAACTGTCCCAGTGAACACTTTTCAAACTTAAGGATACTCACAAGCGAATAAATTGTTCAGTAATAAGAAAGTTTTCAACAAGTAAAGATGTCTGAAATTCCATTCAAGAAAATTGAATCTGATAGGGGGAAACCTGAAACCAGAAATTCCGCCAAGCCTTCATTAAGAAGAATGAAGAAATTAGATGGAGATGCACAGTAAAATCCTATTCTGCTAGGGTATTAACAGATGAGTCAATTAGTATAATTCTAAGTGGTGAATTGGACCATATACATGAGACAAATGCCCAAAAACTAGAACGACAGATTGTGAGAACAGCTTGTAAAAGGAAAGTAGTGGATATGATGTCAGAACGACCTTCGAAGATCATCAACTCTGAACTCTTCAAAATGCCTTATGGATGAAGAAAATTTGGAAAAGAAAGACTTAAAATACGTACGTCTATCTATGTACAGGGAAAGAAGGAAACTTCACCCGGCACAACCCAAAAATCAAACCGAATTCCACAGTATTCTTGATGATATTGGTACTGTAACAAACAAGGATGATGACTTTGTGCTGTTTAATGATTCTGAAAGTGGGATAATTTTATTTGGATGTGAGGCTAATTTGAAATTTCTATGTACAGTTTCAGAGGAAATTTTTGCTGATGGAACATATAAATGTTGTCCTAAGTATTTCAAGCAACTATATACGATACATGGCTTTAAGAATGGTCATTACATTCTACTGGTCTTCTGTTTGTTACCATCGAAATCAGAAGCCTGTTACAGCAAAATGTTTTCATTACTCGATGACAGCTGCAACAGATTCAACCTTGATGTGTGTATTAAAACAATTCATCTAGATTTTGAAGATCGGATGCATGTAACAGTTACAAATTTATTCCCAGATGTTGTTATTAAATCTTGTAGATTCCATCTCGGTCAGGCATGGTGGAGGAAAATACAGGCTCTAGGTCTGGCAAAAGAATATAAGAAAAGTGTGACTGACATTAGTACATGTAAATGCATTTTTGGCGCAAATCAATATCGGCCAAATGTTTAAATAAAAATCGGTTTGAATAATAACGAGTCATATTTATAAAATTCACACTTCACAAAGATTCTTACAAGACAAAAGAAAGGAACTAAAACAGTGAAATCATAAACAAATGAGAGGCATCAAAAAGACTTGGAAATGTACAACGTTTTGCTTTGTTTAGCTGTCACTTTCTGTCTTGCACGAATGCACAATGAATTCTATACACTGCTAAAAATGTCAACTTTTGGTCAAATATAATTAACAAATAAGTGTGAAAATTTTCTATTTGTAATTTTTGATGAGACAATTATATGTACTTATCGAAAAGCAGTCATTACCTAGCAGCTGCTTACATTTGAGGTTGTTTTAATTATTTTTTTTTAATCAAATTGCTGTTGTCTAAAACACGAGATTTCTTTTCCCTTTCCCCCATTTATATATAAACATACCACATCGGGGGTTTATTGGTTAGCGTGCTCGCCTAGAGTGTGGTAGATCGTGGGTTTGATCTCAATCGAGTCAAACCAAAGACTATGGAATTCCTGCATCTCCGCTAAGCACACATCATTAAGGAGAAAGAGCAACGACTGGTTGGCTCGGAATCAGGATAATATGTACGAGTGAAGCGACAGACTGTTGTTTCAGTGAGCTAGCACTATAAAAATCCAAGATCGAATTGTACTCTATATTTAAATACTTTTTGGAAAGAATAAGAATAATATACTGAAGGGATCACAAAAACTACTAGAACATATTCCATTTTCTTTGTTGTCATTTTAGAAGTTTCCATCGCCAAAAGTATATTTCTCAAAATTTCAATGGAAAACAAATCTAAGGGAATATTTATTATTTGTGCGAAAACTCACCTTTAAAAGATGCTACTATTTTCTTTATATTCAAGGCTAATTACAACGAAAAGTCTGAAGATATCAAAGGGGGTAATCAGACATCGTAAATCGAAGGACAATGGTCAACAGAAAAAAACACTTTTTTTCGAATCCCTTTAGTTATTTGTATTGTATCATATTGAAATTTATTATATTGTACTATATTTATTAATTAATAAAATATGTTTAAACTAACAGAAAAATGACAAATTTACAAACAACGATCTAGAAAACTAAAGATCGAGCAACAAAATCTCACTAAAACCGACGGTGAACTTAGGTGCTTCGGAAGGGTTAGCAGTTGCTACGGTTTTATTATTAAAGAAAATGATATCCCAACATTATAATTTAATAATATACCAACGAAGTCCATCGATGACCCTATCGTATGGTAGGTTAGACTTGTATCTCTTTATACAATATATGACTATTAACTCATTAAGTCTGGGATATTTCCGCCATGGAAATATATTCTGGACATTACTACTCATTTTCCCACCAATAAATCAAAATTTAATTTCATAAACAATGATCATAACATTTGGTAGAGAGATGCAGCATATACAGAAATAAGATAAATAGATAAGTACAACAACAGTACTAGGATTAGAGCATACAATTACAGGGGCGGATGCAGGATTTCAAGTTAGGGGGGGCGCACATAAAAAAATTGCGCCGAGCGGAGGGAGGAAAATGTTTGTGGTATTTCGTGTGAAAAATCACGATTTTACGCCAAAAAATCATATTTTTTCCAATTTTAGGGGGGCGCGCGTCTCCCCTGGATCCTCCCCTGGATTAGAGCATACAATTACTGACGTTTCGAATCAACTAACAGAGTTTCCCGGCACGATATAACTGAAATATTCTGTTTAATTCAGTTTTACTCTTCCTTGTGAATACACGTTAGGGAATACCGAAGAGACAATAAAAAAAAAGACAATCCAGAATAACTGGCAACATAGGGTACACAAGGCGAAGAAAAACAAAACAAAAACACAATATCTGTTGGACACCACTATACGCAAACAAACACAAATAACGTAAATAAGACATGAGTCCTCCTACAAACAACTGGAGGTAAAGACGAACCAAACAAACACAAATAATGTAAATAAGACATGAGCCCTCCTACAAACAACTGGAGGTAAAGACGAACCAAACAAACACAAATAATGTAAATAAGACATGAGCCCTCCTACAAACAACTGGAGGTAAAGACGAAACAAACAAACACAAATAATGTAAATAAGACATGAGCCCTCCTACAAACAACTGGAGGTAAAGACGAAACAAACAAACACAAATAATGTAAATAAGACATGAGTCCTCCTACAAACAACTGGAGGTAATGACGAATAGAACATCGTAGGGCTAGATATGTTTTTACCAATCAATTTGCTTTACAAAAATAGTCTTCTGAAAACTCAAAAAAAGCATATGATCAACAGGGTAGCGTTTAACTCCTCAATATTGTTGTGCTTGTCCCCAGACAGAGTCTGGATGTCCAACGTCACATGTCGTGGTCTTTTTTGTTGATATTGGTGAAATTGTTGACCATCACTGTTAAAGATATCTTTTCATAAAATATATATATTTTTTCAAAAACTATGTGATTTACTAAAAGTTGGAGTGGATAAAGTTCGAGTTACTTCCCTTTAAACTTGGTTTTGGAAAAATTGTAACATTTACATTTATTTCAAAATTTTATGAATTATATTCAAATAGAAATCAATTAAAGCTAACATGAGAAGACAGATGGATTAATAAAATACAAATATATATATATGGTGTAATGCTTAGCGTCGTACTCTCCTCGAGTGTGGTAGATCGTGGGTTCGAGCCCCGATCGGATCAAACAAAAGACGATAAAATTAGTATTTGTCGCTTCTCCACAGAATTAAAGAGCAAGAGAAAAGACTGGTTGGCTCGGAATCAGGATCATGTGTCCGAGTGGGGCGTCATGTCTATTATTCAACAAACGCTCCATGCTCATGTGCACTAAATTAGATATTTCCTTTAGTATTAAACATCCTTTAAAACTTGTGTCTGATCCATTTGTTGTTATTATGAACAATAAAATAAGTTTAAATCATTAAACATCCATCACGTTACTGATAGAAAGACTGGAAAGCAAAAAAATATATGAAGTTACCAAAACATGCCATACAGGGAACCAGACTCAAATGAACCTTAAAAGTAGACGAAGTATTTCAGTAGTGTTGTAAACCATATATTTGTGGAATGTGCCTTTTTGTGTACACGTATAAATTCCATGAGTTGTCATTAAAATGAAATTCAATATAAAATAAACGTGAAATTTAATATTCATGAATATATAATATGAAATGTTTTGAATTTATAAATGCTGACAGTTATATTTATGTGATAATATGATCATAACTCTGGTCTTATTCGACAACAAAAATATGCAATATACGTATGAATTTTATGAGTTGTCAATAACACAAAAATTATAATAAAAACTATATAATAAACAGATTATAGCTTTTGAATGCTGAACACAGAATGTTTTCAATTTATAAATTTATTAATAAAAGCGCCCGTGAAGCCGTTTTGTTGATATAGAATAGAATAGAATAGAATACTTTTATTTTCCAAATCAGGTCCCCAAGGGGGCATTTACATTTAACAGTCATGATTGTTTAACATATATAAAACAGCATATGACAGCAAAATCAGTACATACATGTATCAAGGACTAAACAATAAAATGATTTATTGAACAATAAAATGAATTGTCAATTAATACTGACGAATAATGTATGTGCAGCTGTATTGCTACTCTGGGTAATGGAAGCAGTGTTTAATAGAATATTGTTTTGCTGCACTGGGCACCAAGGGACGGTGCTAAGGTTTGTTGAAATTGTAAAAATAACCTCCTGGTGTCCAATGCAGGAAAACAATATGTATGTAATAAAATAATTAAAATTATTATGTGTTATCATTAATTATTCTGTTTAAAGATATAAAATTAAAAAAAAGAGAATCATATTCAAACACATTAATAGTAACTGTAGAGGTCTCATTTCAGCTAAGGACACCACGGGACGATGCTCAATGTATTGTTATATGCAGACCTCCTCGTGTCCAGAGCAAAACAGAGAGCCATGTTATTTCATGTTCTTTAGAATAAATGTTGCTATAGTAGTGAGGACTGATTTTTCCTCTGTATTCATTAACCAAACAAGTTTGTTCTTTGAATTTAAACCCGTCAATCTGCTCCTTCACAGCTGATGGCAAGGCTAATATTTGTAGAAGGCTACAACATCAATAAGATTATAGAAGTTATTAAAATACCATTGAAGTCTACTTATCACTGGAGAAAAAACGTATTTATCATCCTACAATGGAGATGTAATTATACAACACGCTACAAAATGGATAAATTAGACTTTTCTGTTGGATATTGGAACTGTTCCAACAGCGTGGTATTTGGTTTTTCATGTTTTATTAATGTATATTGCTATCAAATCGTGGAGTTAGAAGATACCAAAGGGGTAATCAGAATCCGTAAATCGAAGAAGGAGAGGCAATTCCAAGACAAAAAGATAAATAACGTTGTACAAAACATTACATAAAAAACTAAAGATCTATCATGCATTATTGGTCTGACATATTTTATTATGCGCCTGCATGATTAATATATATTGGACAGCAGATACATATGGGACAGGATATGTATGAAGAGTTTGAAGATACCAAAGGGGTAATCAGAATCCGTACATCGAAGAACAGACAACACAATGACCAAGAGAAAAAGAACAAAAGGACAAACAACGATCTACAAAACATACACATAAAACTAAAGATTGAGTAACACGAACCCCACTAAAAATCAGGGGTGAACTCAGGTGCTCCGGAAAGGTAGGCAGTTCCTGCTCCACTAGTGGCACCCGTTGTGTTAATCTATTTACAAACCCGGTGATAAGTCATGAATGAGGAAAGGATTGGGAAGTGTTTACGACCAAGTGGAACATATCCGTGGTCATTTGTGACACACATACTCCATAGCGGTCAACCAGGTCATGGTGGAGACCGTAAAACTTTCGAAGTGATGACTTCAACTTAACCAACAGGAACCCTTGGTTCAGTAACTTCCTTGTTGGCAGCAGCCCTCTAACAAGGAAATACTGATAGGAACCACAAGCTCTGGAATATCGTATCAACTGAGAGATATATACTCCATATGCAGGTGCTGCTGGAATGTTGCTACATATAAATAGAAAGTTCACAATGGGAAAATTGACATAATCTCTTTTGTCGTAAAGTCTCGTTCTTAACCGCCTCTCACTGTCAATTTCGAGGTCTAGGTCAAGGTATGAAGCAGACCTATCAGTACCTGTGGTATCCTTTATTTCACGCTCAATGGGATAGATGCGATCACCGAAATCACCAAACCTAGAAATATTTAGTGAAAGGACATCATCTATGCCGGCTCATCTGATCTCGCTCACGGATTCTGTTTGGTTTTCATGTTTAGTATTCGTGATATTGCTTTACTTCGTGCTGTGCTGATTTGTCTCAAGGATTTTGTTGGTGGTGGGGGTGCAAGATTGACGTCTGCTCCGTTATATTTTGTTCTGTTACTTTGTGTGTTCCCCTCCCCATTGTTTCGTTACTCGGAATATCTTTTCCGCTGACGTTAAATAAAGGAAAATTATTATGCTTAGAATGTTATTACTGATATTGGACTAGTCGTACCGGAAAACCTGGTATGTCTTAACATATGGTTAAATACATATATATAAGATACACCATTAATGCTTACATTCCTACAGCATGTGATTCCAAATAGGATTTTGAATGTAAGACTAAAGAAGATGAGACATTCAATTTCAATAGAATTGTGAATTTTCTGAACTACTGCACTCAACCTTTTAATGCGCCTTGGATCTCAACTGAATTAGCTTCACATTGCTCTTCGGTTCATCTTTTCCTCTAGTTGTTTGTAGGAGTGTTCATGTCATATTTGTGCTGTTTGTTTTATTGTGTTTTGACCATATGAGTACCACGAAGGGTGTCTTATAAGAAGCAGAAACTGCATACCCTTCGAGAGCATCTGGATTAACCTCTGTTTTTGTGGTATCCGTGTTGATTTTTTATTGTCTTCGTCCTCTGTCTTGTGTGCCTGATGGTGCCAATGTCTCTGGTTGTTCATTCTTGTTGACAGAAAATATGAAAACAGGTAATCTAGGGATAATTATATAATTTATGATTTAATTCAAAATATAAACGTCGATGGATTAAAGTGATTTTTCTGCATAATAAACACAATATTCATGCATTTTCTTAAAATATAAAGTGTATGTGTATTCGGAACAAAACTGGGGAAAGGCTCGGTGAACCCCACCTTTATCCCAGTTTAAGCCTCATACACATAAACTTGATATTTTAAGACACTGCACTAACATTGGATAATGGGAGGAAATTCTATGAATGATTGATTGATTATTGCTAATCGTCCAGCAAGCAGTATTTTTAAACTCTATTCAGGACGAGAACATATTCAGAAATGTATAAAAAGTACATAAAAATGAGGAAAGAGATGGGACGTTTGACTGCCACTGAAAAGGTATGGAGATTGAGTAGTAATGGCAAATTTAGTCTTTAATAGAGGCTACACTGCGCCTTTTCTTTTCCTACATCTACAAAAGGGGTCTTTATCTTGGAAGCACGTTACCCACTACGGCCCACGATCAGGCTTTCTATATTATACCCTGACAATCCCCCATCGAGATGACTTCCCATATCAGCCACATGGGGACGCGCTGATCAACTCTGTGTGTGAACCCAGAGAACCTTCACTGGCACCCAGGGGGAAGTTCTCAATATTAACAAACACGATGAAGGGAAAATTAAAAATAAGTTGGATTTAAATGATGTGCGTGGTCATTCAATTCGATTCTATTTATGCGATAAGGAATCTGTTACTGAGTACAACCCGTCTGAAGGGGTGTCCGCTAGCTGTGAGGGACAAATCAAAACCACAACTAAAGATAGGACGTAAATAAGGGTAATAACAAAATTACCGAACTCCGAACCATCTTACAAAGGGAAAGTCAAAACTCATAATTATATAAGCAGACAAAATGGATGCATTATATATAGAGGAGGTCATCCTACTTGTACGATAAAGACAACTTGAAAGAATTCCTTCCATGTGCGGTCTTTTATTTCACGTTTCAGCAATGAATGATTCAGTGGTTTTATTAGAAGTTGATGTAATAACTGCATCCCTGCATACTCATACAGGTCATACTAATAGCTTGGTCTTTTAAGCTGTTTATTTTTTAGGAATGAGATAGAATCATTTTTCAAAAAGGTAGCTGTGAATTCTATTGGACGCAGTTCATACGGTTTATGTGATCCATTGTAGATAAATGTGCTTAGTCAGGACTATGTAGTTGATATACAATTTATATATTTCCAGATAAGAATTGATATTATTTCAGAAATTAATTGATACCATTTCAGAAATTTACATAGATTATTGTAAAACCTAGTTTTTATCTACCGCTTGTAAACAGGTAAAAATTTTTAACAGTGTTTCAGTTGTAGGTTTTGGACAGTTTGGCTTTTTAATTAATTATGTATTAAAATTAAGTATTATCTGTAATTGTGACATTTTCCCTAAGATCTCTCGGAGTGATATCAATGAACTGCCCCTAATGACGTCAGTCACTTTATGATGTTGCCGATAAAAACAATAACGTCAGTTTTCAAAGTCTCAAATATCATCATTATCAAACATCTCGTTCTATCGGACTGACTGCTATGATAACGTTAATGTTTGTCTCGTCCTTTTGACCTGCTGTTATTCTCTATGTATTTAAATTTGGTTTTTCAACTGTAAGGGGTCGTAGTTAAGGACAAAAGATGTGCATCTGATGTTTAATAGATGTATTTCAAAACAGAGTAGTTTTAAGTTATGTACGTTGTACAGTTATAATTTACATACGTTATTTATTTACGCAATGTCAAAAGTTCATAGTCAAACATTTGAAATGAATTACATAAAACAGATATAATCGGATTACAGTTATTATATGCAGACTGAAGAATGTTTATAAGGTATACATTTATATACATCAAACCAGCAAGACTCTTTTGTAACCTTCACATTATAATATTGGACTAGGGTTGTATTATTAGGCTAAATTTTGTAAATAGGCAAACCATAAAATGGTATTTAAAAATGTGATTGACTTGTAAATGTTCTAAATATGTTTTCAACATAGAAAAAATAGTTTATCATTTAAAATGATTTCTATTAAAGTTTAAACAGATCACTGAAACTCAGCTGTAGGCTATAGTTAGTTTTTCACTTTTTCACTTCACGTTTTTCTAATCAAATGAAAACAAAAATACCACACTATCAGAACATCCAAAATACCACACTATTAGAACATCCAAAATACCACACTATTAGAACATCCAAAATACCACACTATTAGAACATCCAAAATACCACACTATTAGAACATCCAAAATACCACACTATTAGAACATTCAAAATACCACACTATTAGAACATCCAAAATACCACACTATCAGAACATCCAAAATACCACACTATCAGAACATCCAAAATACCACACTATCAGAACATCCAAAATACCACAATATTAGAACATCCAAAATACCACACTATTAGAACATCCAAAATACCACACTATTAGAACATCCAAAATACCACACTATCAGAACATCCAACATACCACAATATTAGAACATCAAAAATACCACAATATTAGAACATCCAAAATACCACACTATTAGAACATCCAAAATACCACACTATTAGAACATCCAAAATACCACACTATCAGAACATCAAAAATACCACAATATTAGAACATCCAAAATACCACACTATTAGAACATCCAAAATACCACACTATTAGAACATCCAAAATACCACACTATTAGAACATCCAAAATACCACACTATCAGAACATCCACAATATCACATTATCAGAACATCCAAAATACCACACTATCAGAACATCCAAAATACCACAATATTAGAACATCCAAAATACCACACTATTAGAACATCCAAAATACCACACTATTAGAACATCCAAAATACCACACTATCAGAATATCCAAAATACCACACTATCAGAACATTCAAAATACCACACTATCAGAACATCCAAAATCGAATCAGATAATGATTGTTTCTTGTCAGGAGTTCTTGGTGGAGGAAACGAGGAAGCTACTGAACCTATAGTTCCTAGTGAAAAAGCTGACGTCATCACTTCGAAAAGTTTAAAGGTCATCGTTTTTAGTGTGGTTCATGTGGCTCAATATTTTGTTTTCTGTGTAGTGTTTTGTGGACCATCGTTTTTCTATTTTTCTATCCTCCCCCTTTTTCTATCCTCCTCTTTTTCTATCCTTCTCCCCCTTTTTCTATCCTTCTCCTCTTTTTCTATCCTTTTCCCCCTTTTTCTATCCTTCTCCCCTTTTTCTATCCTTCTCCCCTTTATTTTCATTTTATTATCTGTCCTTCTTCAATTCACGGCTTCGAATAAACCCAATTGTTTCTACTCAATTGTCTTAATGTATGCAATTTCTATATACATGTAGTATATTTTGTCGACCGTGGTTTGTATTTTTGTTGTTTTTCGTAACCATTGTATTATATGTCCTCGTAGAATTCCGGCTTATAAAAACACTTTTGATATCACGACTCTTCCTTCGGTTGGTAAGATTTTACTTTGTCATGGGTAATCGAGGAGTACTGCTTGATAACTAGAGTAACACGACGGGTGCCAATTGTGGAGCGGGAAATGCTTACCCTTCCAGAGCACCAGAGTTCACCCTTGGTTTTTAGATATGTTCGTGTTACTCGATCTTTAGTTTTCTGTGAAATGTTTTGTAGATATTTCTTTGTCCTTTTCTTCTTTTTCGTTTGACCCTTGTGTTGTCTCCATCTTCGATATACCGATTCTGATAAACCCCTTTGGTATCGTCAAACTCTTGATAAGATGCTGCCATTTATTGTCATACAACATATACAAGGACCATAACATGCTGAAGTCACTCTTTTACGTCCGCCCTTTAGCGCCAGTTGTGTATTTGACACGTCCGATACAATGAACAGACTTCCCTTGCGGATGGATTACATTCAAAAGTGACGAAAGGTCAACCCATTTTTTTTCAACTATCAATTAATATTAATTGATGAAGATGGCCACCATAGTCTGGATGTGACCGTGGACGGTAACATTCATCAATAATAGACAAATAATGACCAATAATTAAGTGTAATACCATTCAATAATAAGACAGCCAATTAACGAACAATATACTATAACTGGTCTATAATGATAATCAATGAGCAACAAACGGCTATATCGTGATTATTATTGCCACACAACATTTATTTTAAGCTGTGTTTTAAGCTATATAAGGTGATAATATGTAATAAGCCATCAATCGCACTTAATACGTTCTCTAGAAGGTAGGAGGTCATCAATTCAAAAATTATAATGCTCACTTCCGGGTTTTTTGTGTGTATGCGTTTTGTGTTGCTCGGTCTTTAGTTTTCTGTGTAGTATTTTGTAGATCATTGTTTGTATTTTTGTCCTTTTTTGCATTGGAATTCAAATTAATATAGTAGCGAAAATGTGATAGTGGCTTCCTCAAAGGTAAATAGAGCAGTGAATATATACGGATAATGAAATCAAAACATACGCGCTTTTTACTAGTGAGTGAGTGGGTCATTGCAGTTTAATGCCAAAACAAACAATTGCTAAGTCATATCATGGCGGGAATGAGCTGGTTACTTCTTGGACTAGACCAAGATGGGTCTTTTTCACATTTTGATAATTAAAGTTCATAGTCTCTTCGAGAATAATCAAAATACAGATTTCATTTATATTCAAATTGGGATGAAAACATTTCGCGATTACCACCTCTAACTGTTTTGAGAAAAGAAAAAAAAACACTCTAATCGAAAGGCAAATCTGCTTCAGTCGATGCTTTGCATATTCCAAAACATATTCCAGAAACCAAACTACTTTGATAAGGGGTAACAACAAAGAGCTTACTACGAGTATTCAGTGACCTTGTTATTACACTGACCATGTTAAGGTTATCTTTCATTTTGTGTAATCGTGTTTGGTCTTGTTGAGTGTAAGTTTATCTGTGCAGGTTCGTATTGTTTGTGTATAACTGTATTTTCGTTAGATATTTAATTATCGGGGGGGGGGGGGGGGGGGGAGTAATCACATTATCACATTAATCGGTTTAACCCCACCACATGTGTGTGCCTGTCCCGAGCCAGAACCTGGATTTACAACGCCATATGTCGTGGTATTATGTTCAATGATTTGAGGTGAAAGGTGATTGTTCGGTTGGTTGATATTGGTGGAATATTTGACCATCACTGTTTATTTCTCCCATTCATAATTATTGTTGTAAAACTTGACTCCATGGATATTGAACATTAAGTATAAGTATAAAAGTATCTACGTGCACCATGTGGATTCAATCTGATGGCATTATTCTGCTTCATTCATCATTTCAAAGCTGCTTAGAAAATAAAAGGAATTTAATAATTAAAATATCTATACAATTTACGAGCATATCCTTTGAAAGAGTTCAGTTCAATATTTTTAGACGTATTGTATTATTTGTTATAAGATCTATTAGTACAGATGACAGCGATTGTTCTGGTCAATTATAGGGAAGATGATAATGGTTGCTCGTCAACAGTTGAACTATTGTTCAGTTTTATATATCATTGTTATTTCTTTCAGAAACTATAAGCTGTAGGTGTATTATTCTGTACTTAACTATGCGACACTTAATTCTAAAGTTTAATATTCGTGAGGTCTTTGATATCGTTAACCGCCACGATATAGCTGAAACATGGTTGGAAGTGGCGTTAAACACCATAACCCTAACCCTCCTTGATATCGATAGACCTGGTAACATCTCAATAGTTTTATATGCATATGTAGATCGTTGGCCAGTGTGTTGTCTGTCCTTCGATTTACGCATTCTGATTGCCCTTTTGGTATCTTCATCCTCTACTTCTAGCAGTTATGTCTTTCTGTGTCTTAAACATCAGTAATTGTGACTTCCCCTATTTGATAGAGTGAGTGCTTGTTGCTGAAAGCCAAATTAGCAGTTTGACAGCTATATCATGGCTGGTCGATGTAGAACATCAAGTAAATACTTGTTTCTTTACCTTCTGAGTACACCACAGCTTTCGGTGGTTTACGCATGTTCACCTACATGCACATCCGTTCTTGTTAAATTTCTGATGAATTAGGTTTTTATATACATTTATCTATATTTTATTAATGGAAATTTAGGAAAAGTTTGAAGATATCAAAGGGATAATCAGAAGCCGTAAATCGAGGAAGGACAGACAATACAATGACCAAAAGAAAAAAAAACAAAATGACAAACAACGATCTACAAAACATTACACAGAGAACTAAACATCGAGCAACACGAACCCTGCTAAACACCGGGGGTGAACTGAGGTGCTCCAGAGCGGTTAAACTACTTTGTCTTTTCCACACCACTTATAAGTTTTCTTAATAAAGTTAAATACATTCCGACTTTACCTCGTAACATTGTGCTTTGTTAGATATGGAAAGTTAAATGAAGTCTACCTGGGAATGAAATCTACATCTTATCATAAGTGATTGATTTTAAATTCAAGTCACAAGTTCAATAAATATAAAAGATGAGTATTATATTATCTGTCATTGTTAAAATCTCCATTTAAACACACAACAACACACAACCCTTAGAATTATGTGTTAAAGGCTATAGTAGTCACTTGTCATAAAGCTATAAAATGGCCGCCAACTATTCTTCTGTTTGTATATATATATAATACCCGCAGTCAGACTTTGTGACCTTGTCAGTGTATATGATATACTCACTCAAGGTCCCAACACTTTAACACAACTGAAGAAATTTTCACGCCCAGTATTGATATAGATTAACGAAATAAGATTACGTTATGACAAATGTGCTTTATGCGTTCAAAAAGTGTATATTATGTTATTAAAAGCTCAAGTCATTTTGGAACTTCTTTTTTTTGTGCGTGTTATTTTGCATGTAAAGGAAAATGATAAATAAATAAATAGATAGTGGTTGATGATGCACAAAACATGAATGATTGATTTGATTTGATTTTTGGTGCTTAACGCCACTTTCAGCAATATGTCAGCTATATCATGGCGATCAGTTTTAGTGGTGGAAGAAGCCAGAGTACACAGAGAGAACCACCGACCATGGGCACGCAACTGGTAAGCTTTATCACTTGCGGTTGTGAGTCGAGTGCACCCTTTTTGTAATTTACAATGCTGGTCACGGACCCACGCCACATTGGTGATACGATCGCATGAGTTATTAGGTAATCCAACTGCCTAACTCATTGAGCCACCAGGGCCCTCAAAACATGAATGAATAGTACTAATATAATAGAATTAGATGGATCAAACAGTGAGGTTATAAAGGTTTGTGCTCATAATGAAAAACTAATTATCTGGATAGCCAAAACAGCATTAATAAGTATGAAAAGAAATGGGTGTAAATGAACAAGGTCGTTCATTAATGCCCAGCCCTTTGAAAAATAAGGCGGGTATGAAAAATAGACATGAATCCTTCGGTATGGAAGTATGCGTACTGCATGCCCCCTTATGAAATATAAAATGGAAAGCAAACTTCACCCACCATCAGAACAGTTCCAATACATGATCAAAAGCAAACCTCACCCACCATCAGAATATTTCTAAGACATGATGAAAAGCAAACTTCATCCACCATCAGAACAGTTCCAAGATATGATGAAAAGCAAATCTCACCCACCATCAGAACAGTTCCAAAACATGATGAAAAGCAAACCTCACCCACCATCAGAACAGTTCCAAGACATGATGAAAAGCAAACCTCACCCACCATCAGAACAGTTCCAAGACATGATGAAAAGCAAACCTCACCCACCATCAGAACAGTTCCAAGACACGATGAAAAGCAAACAACCTCACCCACCATCAGAACAGTTCCAAGACATGATGAAAAGCAAACCCCACCCACCATCAGAACAGTTCCAAGACATGATGAAAAGCAAACCTCACCCACCATCAGAACAGTTCCAAGACACGATGAAAAGCAAACAACCCCACCCACCATCAGAACAGTTCCAAGACATGATCAAAAGCAAACCTCACCCACCATCAGAACAGTTCCAAGACATGATGAAAAGCAAACCTCACCCACCATCAGAACAGTTCCAAGACACGATGAAAAGCAAACAACCTCACCCACCATCAGAACAGTTCCAAGACATGATGAAAAGCAAACCCCACCCACCATCAGAACAGTTCCAAGACATGATGAAAAGCAAACCTCACCCACCATCAGAACAGTTCCAAGACATGATGAAAAGCAAACCTCACCCACCATCAGAACAGTTCCATGACATGATGAAAAGCAAACCTCACCCACCATCAGAACAGTTCCAAGACATGGTGAAAGGCAAACCTCACCCACCATCAGAACAGTTCCAAGACATGATCAACAGCAAACCTCATCCACCATCAGAACAGTTCCAAGACATGATCAAAAGCAAACCTCATCCACCATCAGAACAGTTCCATGACATGATGAAAAGCAAACCTCATCCACCATCAGAACAGTTCCAAGACATGATGAAAAGCAAACCTCACCCACCATCAGAACAGTTCCAAGACATGATGAAAAGCAAACCTCACCCACCATCAGAGCAGTTCCAAGACATGATGAAAAGCAAACCTCATCCACCATCAGAACAGTTCCAAGACATGATGAAAAGCAAACCTCACCCACCATCAGAACAGTTCCAAGACATGATGAAAAGCAAACCTCACCCACCATCAGAACAGTTCCAAGACATGATGAAAAGCAAACCTCACCCACCATCAGAGCAGTTCCAAGACATGATGAAAAGCAAACCTCACCCACCATCAGAACAGTTCCAAGACATGGTGAAAAGCAAACCTCACCCACCATCAGAACAGTTCCAAGACATGATGAAAAGCAAACCTCACCCACCATCAGAACAGTTCCAAGACATGATCAAAAGCAAACCTCATCCACCATCAGAACAGTTCCAAGACATGATCAAAAGCAAACCTCATCCACCATCAGAACAGTTCCAAGACATGATGAAAGGCAAACCTCACCCACCATCAGAGCAGTTCCAAGACATGATGAAAAGCAAACCTCACCCACCATCAGAACAGTTCCAAGACATGGTGAAAGGCAAACCTCACCCACCATCAGAGCAGTTCCAAGACATGATGAAAAGCAAACCTCACCCACCATCAGAACAGTTCCAAGACATGATGAAAACCAAACCTCATCCACCATCAGAACAGTTCCAAGACATGGTGAAAGGCAAACTTCATCCACCATCAGAACAGTTCCAAGACATGATGAAAAGCAAACCTCATCCACCATCAGAACAGTTCCAAGACATGATGAAAAGCAAACCTCACCCACCATCAGAGCAGTTCCAAGACATGATGAAAACCAAACCTCACCCACCATCAGAACAGTTCCAAGACATGATCAAAAGTAAACCTCACCCACTATTAGAACAGTTCCAAGACATGGTGAAAGGCAAACTTCATCCACCATCAGAACAGTTCCAAGACATGATGAAAAGCAAACCTCACCCACCATCAGAACAGTTCCAAGACATGATCAAAAGTAAACCTCACCCACTATTAGAACAGTTCCAAGACATGGTGAAAGGCAAACTTCATCCACCATCAGAACAGTTCCAAGACATGATCGAAAGCAAACAACCTCACCCACCATCAGAACAGTTCCAAGACATGATGAAAAGCAAACCTCACCCACCATTGGAACAGTTCCAAGACATGATCAAAAGCAAACCTCACTCACCATCAGAACAGTTCCAAGACATGATCAAAAGAAAATCTCACCCACCATCAGAACAGTTCCAAGACATGATGAAAAGCAAACATCACCCACCATCAGAACAGTTCCAAGACATGATCAACAGCAAACAACCTCACCCACCATCAGAACAGTTCCAAGACATGATCAAAAGCAAACAACCTCACCCACCATTGGAACAGTTCCAAGACATGATCAAAAGCAAACCTCACTCACCATCAGAACAGTTCCAAGACATGATCAAAAGAAAATCTCACCCACCATCAGAACAGTTCCAAGACATGATGAAAAGCAAACATCACCCACCATCAGAACAGTTCCAAGACATGATGAAAAGCAAACCTCACCCACCATCAGAACAGTTCCAAGACATGATGAAAAGCAAACCTCACCCACCATCAGAACAGTTCCAAGACATGATCAAAAGCAAACAACCTCACCCACCATCAGAACAGTTCCAAGACATGATCAACAGCAAACCTCACCTACCATCAGATCAGTTCCAAGACATGATCATAAGCAAACCTCACCCACCATCAGAACAGTTCCAAGACATGACGAAAAGCAAACCTCATCCACCATTAGAACAGTTCCAAGACATGATCAAAAGCAAACCTCACCCACCATCAGAACAGTTCCAAGACATGATCAACAGCAAACCTCACCTACCATCAGATCAGTTCCAAGACATGATCATAAGCAAACCTCACCCACCATCAGAACAGTTCCAAGACATGATCAAAAGCAACCCTCACCCACCATCAGAACAGTTCCAAGACATGATCAACAGCAAACCTCACCCACCATCAGAACAGTTCCAAGACATGATCATAAGTGGTCTTACATGTGATGTCTAATGAGACGGTGGTGCGATTTATCTATATATGTATTAAGAAAGGATATTGATGTAAATGAACATCAGAGACTATCTAACATTACACTTAGACACTAATTAAAGTAAAGGAACAGCTTGTAGTAAGATATGATATGGATGTAAATGAACATGAGAAACTATCCAGAATTACACTTAGACACTAATTAAAGTAACGGAACAGCTTGTAGTAAGAAATGATATGGATGTAAATGAACATGAGAGACTATCCAGCATTAAACTTAGACACAAATTAAACTAAAGGAACAGCTTGTAGTAAAAAGGATATTGATGAAAATTAACATCAGAGACAGAAATTATCAAGTACAGCAACATTTATTTTCGCTGTTCTCCATTTCACAGAAACGGTATGGTCTCCTACAATGGGCATAGCGCATTCCCTCAAATCAGTATGAAACGGACCATTGTCTGCAATTAAGCGGTGTTTTTGCTTCTGTTGACAAACGCTACATCTTGGTATACCTGTAGTTCCGATGCAATCCGGCGCACAGAATTGTATTTTCCATCCGCGGGGTTATCAGGAAGATATCAGAATATGGTTGAAATAATCCAGCAAACATCATTGTGCCCAATATTACACTATTGGTAGGCATAGATTATTAAATTGACAGGAACGGTAGATTAAAAACATAATTCGTTTGGACATAGCAAAACTAATAGATAAAAGAAATACCATTTCAAAGGAACGATGAAAAAACCTTTATCCTAATAAACATACCTACACCAGCATTACCATGCTAGCTGACTGAAGCAACAATTCTTGGAAACATTATCCTGACTCCAAGCCGAGCAAATATATTTTTGCTCACACTCCTTAATATGCTTCAATATGCTTATAAAGCTTTTCCAAGAAGAGCTTAAAGATACCCAAGGAGCAATCAGAATCGTAAATCGAACGACAGACAACACAATGGCTAAAGGGACAGACAACGATCTACAAAACATTACACAAAAAACTAAAGTTCGAGTAACACGATCTCCACTAAAAACCGGGTGCTTCGGAAGGTAATCAGTTCCTGCTTCACTAGTGGCACCCGTCGCGTTAACAGTGAAGTAAGATTTGTATCAGTTCGGTTTCAAAGGAAGACATGATCGTGATGGTCGTACAGAAAAGGTTATGGACGACAAAAAACATAGCACAGATGAATATTATATTCAATTACCAAAGGTTTGAAGATTCCAAAGGGGAAGGGGTAAACGGAATCTGTAAGTCGAAGGACAGACAATAGAATGGCAAAATGAAAAATGACAAAACACTACACAGAAAAAAGATTGAGCAACACGAAACCCACCAAAAAACAGGGGGAACTCATGAGGTATTAACCTATCAGTGATGTCCGACCACACATTCAAATGAAATGGACCTATGTCCGTAATATCACGGTCCATGGTCCAATTGTAAACATGGTTGTCAAGGTAGTAGTCCTAACAGATATTATCAACTTTTATTGTCTTTTTTGAGAATCATTAATCATTGTTATATTGTTGGTAGAGATCTTTATTTGATTGTTCTACAATAGAAGTCATCTAATATAATAAATTGCTTAAACCACTTATTGAGATACGAATCTTCAATTTCTAAATGAAAGTCAGTTTATTAATTTTAATGTATAAAAATAATTTTGCATATATTAAATTAAATAGAAAAAATTCTCGATAGGATTGTTTACACATGACAAAGATCACAATTTTTTTGTTGTTGTTATGAATATATGATGGTAATCTACCGCATGTTCATGAATAAAGAGAGCTTGTCCGAGCTAATTTATAACCATTGTGTGCTTTACCATTTCATTCTGTACGATACTTAGTAATATCTCCAGTAAAACTGGTTTCGGCAAGTCGTGGTTTTCTCTGGGTACTCCGGTTTCCTCCACCAATAAAACTGACCGCCACGATATGACTGAAATATTGTTAAACACCATAACCCTAACCCCTGGCCAAACTTTATGTTCAAATGTCAGGACTTTTTACCACAAGTGAGTGTACAGTTGATGTTCATCTCTGATCTTATAATTTTGTCTTGCTTGCCATCTTACTAAATTGTCTTACGTTGTGTAAAAGATGAAATAAAAAGAAAAATAGATAAGAAATTCACTTTAAGTCACTCAACTGCCAAATTTAACTAAAAACAGAAGCAAACGTCTTTCTTATTGTTTTTAGTGTCCTCTATGGCGAGGTATACTTGATTATTGGATTATTACAACATTATTGGATAAAGTTTGTCACAGCTTGGTGGTTGGTTTTCTCCAGTTTCCTCCACCAATAAAACTCACCACCACGATATAGCTGAAATATTGGTTAATGGGGCGCTAATCACCACAACCCTAACCCTATAAACTCTACTAACAGTAAGCCCTGGTTGCGTAGCTTCATTGTAACTGTAATTATGATCACATACATTGTGCTCCCTTCATTTACACTAAATATACATATATATATTGTATCCAGGGGCGGATTCAGGATTTAAAATTAGGGGGGGGGGCGCATTTAAAAAAAATTGAGCCGAGCGGAGGGAGGCGCGAAAATATTTGGGGTATTTGGTGTAAAAAAATCACGATTTTACGCCAAAAAATCATATTTTTTCCTATTTTAGGGGGGTGCGCGCCGGGTGCGCCCACTGGATCCGCCCCTGGTATCGTATTATATACACTATCTTATTATTATCTTAGTGTATTTCCGCCGTCGTTCTATCATTACATGGATACCTTTAATCACCAGTTAATACTATCCATGTTATCTGCATGTTTTGATTACCAAACAGTTCATTAAAGGTTCGGTCCCAATTTAATTAGCTTAAACCATAAAATTTAATTGAGAACACCATATATATATGAACACTAACTGATATTTTAATTAAATTTTGTAATAATCAAAAACAACAACACAACGCTCACTGTATGTCTCCCTATAAACTCTTCCCAATTTATATTCTCAACTTTCGTATTTAGTTGCAAAACATCTCTATATTACTGATTACTTGTGAAGGTTCCCAGGGTTTGAATCCACAGAGCTGTTTATCAAGTTACCAGGTGGGGGATATAGAGAGCTCTGTCAATTGGAGAGGTCTCCTCGGGATTTAATACGGAAATCCTGCCCGTGGACACCAGTTGGTAGCGTGTTAGAGAGAGTCACATGCTCCCTGTACGTTAACAGATCTCTTTTGTAGATTTCCAAAAATGTGTGCGCATTGTAGCCGTTACAAAAGACTAAAATTGTTGTAAAATTATTGTCCCTCCCCAAATCCCCCTTTCTTTTCCAGGGGCAATCCAATGTCGTTGCCCCTTGTTGGCCCATCCCTCTCTCATTTCTATACAGTTTGTTTTTAACATTGTTGAACTTTTTCTCGTACTTAATATATAGCTGAAATACTGTTAGCTGGAAGGTAAGCAATGATCAATCAATCAATATACTTATTTAGTAACTCAGGTAGTCTGTCATTCAAAATTTGCTCTATTAGGTAACTAGTAATCTTTTTCATGAGTGACGGTTTGTAATCAGTCGTATTTGGCGCCCTTTACAATACAATGTATTAACATTCTTCGCACATGTGCAACTCGTGGTAACGGAAGTGATGTATTGACCTAGTGAACTGATGAGTTTATAACCAATCACAGACAAGATTTCATCCCACATCTCCATAGTGTAGGAGTGGTAAGACAAAGGTTTCCCGCTATCCAAATCTTTCGGATTTCAGTGTGTGAATCAAATATCTTTTTCTATGCCTATCTAAATAACAACTTGAACCGATATGATTTATTGTTTTTAAACTTGTTCTCGTTTTGAATAAAGACGAAATACTCATCACTTGGCGTTAGCCAAGATTCAATCAATCAATCAATCAATCAATCAAAGTAATATGGGTAGATCTTAGTGGGGTTCGTGTTGCTAAATCGCTAGTTTTCTGTGTAGTGTTTTGCAGATCATTGCTTGTCCTTTTGTCCTTTTTCTTTTGCCCATTGCATTGTCCTTCCTTCAACTTACGGCTTCTGTAGTCCTTCCTTCAACTTACGGCTTCTGTAGTCCTTCCTTCAACTTACGGCTTCTGTAGTCCTTCCTTCAACTTACGGCTTCTGTAGTCCTTCCTTCAACTTACGGCTTCTGTAGTCCTTCCTTCAACTTACGGCTTCTGTAGTCCTTCCTTCAACTTACGGCTTCTGATTACCCCTTTGGTATCTTCAAAGTTTTCTTGAATTGTGTTGTTTTTCTTAGACGACATTAATTGTGCCTGTCCCAAGCCAGTACCTGATTTTTGTATTCTCTAGTTCATAGAAACATCAATGATTTTCTTTCCAGGACATATTCATTACATTGTATATAAAAATTCCACGCCATATTGATGTAGGAAAACAGATAAGAAAGAAAACATGTCATGTGACAATACATCAACAAAAGTCATGTGGTTTTGACATCAATTAGAGTACTTTCATAGAATTAAAAATTGTAGAAAGTCACGCTATAGACGGAAGACCGTGGAATATTGAAATTTAACATGTTTAATGGCAGTGATCATACTATACATGCTATAATGTTTTCTTTTTAAGTATTAACATTACAATACAGGTGCAACATCCTAGTTGATAGCACACGTATGAATGCAGATCTAGACTTTGAATGTAGAAATCGAATCGGGGATATTGATAAGCGGGAGATACAAACCTAGACTTTTTCAGATATTCATAAATGAATACCATTATGATGAACCATTGTGGTAATCAACTTCCTGTCCTTTTCTTGTTCATGGCTCATCACCAGAGTGTTAACATGAGTAAGACTACGGGTGCCACTAGTGAAGCAGGAACTTCTTATCCTTGCGGTGTATCTGAATTCACCTCCGGTTTTGTTTTTTGTTTTTTTGTTGTTTTTTTTTTGTTTTTTTTTTTTTTGTAGAGTTCGTGTTCCTCAATCTGTTTTCTGAGTAGTATTTTGTGGATCATTGTTTGTTCTTTTTGTTTTTTCCATTTGTATTTTTCTTGTCCTTTCTCGATGCACTGCTTCTAATTACCCATTCAGTATCTTCGAGCTTTTTCTTAGTTATTGCTATCATGGAATGTGTTTTTGTTACGCTCATCGAAGACTGTGTATTGTTTCAAGTCGTCATGGAAGGCCAGATAGAATGGAATGAAAAACCGCAATAAATGTCTTGCTCTTTTACTTAGTTCTTGGACATACAATGAGATTTTCACTCGTGTTCGTGTTTCCAATCATTAATTGTTATCTTTCCCTTTTCATTCCACAATTCACGATTGACAATTCAAAGCGACCATGTAACCAACTATGGGCATCTCCTGTGTTGTTTCGTCTCTCTTGGTTGTTATTTTTATTTTGTCATGCGACCTCTAATTGATATTTTACCTTTGTTTGGCCGGCATCAATGTTTCTTCTTATGGATTTAAAACATTGCTTAGACTCGCAATACAATTTGCAAAACGATGAAAATTCAGAAATCACTGCCAAATAGGAACCTCCAATGTTTTAAAACAAAAGTCTGACGATTTACCTACTTCGAAAGAAGTATTCTGAGAGACGCCACTACAAAAACCTTTTATTACTTTTGTGAGACAAACAAAATACATGTATCTTCATTTAATTTATGCAAATCGCCTTTTCGTGAATTTTAACGAGGGGTACGTAATCAAATATGAGATTGTTGAATTTGATAAAATCAGTATCTTAGATTTATGATAATATCACAGTTTTCAGAGTTGTTAAATGCTATAGTTTATTGAAATGATATATAAAAATAAAAAAAACGAACTATTCTCAATTTAGAATTTTTTCTTTTGAAGTCGTCACCCTTCAAGCTGTTTAGTGTTTAGGGTGCATTTGTCAATGTTGTTTTGTTTGCCTTTGTGTATGTTATGTATAATATATACTTTAAACTTTGATATTCAAACTTCGTGACATTTCGTCCTTCGTTCTTGATTTAATGATTGAAAATAATTAAGTAATTGATCATTAACTCATTACGTTACAGAATTAAATATGGAGGAGGTACGACAGTGACAAACGTTTTAAAGCATACTATTTTCACACTAATAGCGAAAAAATATATTTATACCTCGATTCTTAAGACATTTTTATTTAAAAAAAATTGTGAAAGTTTAAATAACCTTGTTTACCCAAATCAATATAAGAACAAAACAATAAATCATGTTATGTATGATATATGAAAACGTTCACACGTTAAAAAATGTCTTAATCGTACACCTTGGCTGAAAAAAAAGTTGCATTGATTTAAAGACACAACATGCAATAAAGTTTATTTTATACATATACTGAATAAATCTGAGTCTACCCCTTTATCAATAAACGATCGATCTATTCGTATCATGAAGGGGGCTATATAATACAATCTTATATATATCCTATAGTGTATACCATGTCCTTTGTGCTTTATCAGTGAGATATTTTCAGCAAATGTATTCTGCGCCTTCGTTTATGATTAAATTGAATTTGATTTGATGAATAGCATATACACCCCATTTCGTAAAATGCCATTTATATACACATTCAAAATCAATTTAAAAGGAATAAAAGATTCTATTGTTCTAATACTACATTCACATACTAGAATATCATTTTCTCGACGTACACAAACATTCAATAGATAGTATTTTCCACCGATATTATTGTATTGTATGTACACAACAGAGAGGCGTATTAATATCATATCAACCTGAGCTATCGACGAGTGTGGCTGTGGATTGGCTCCGTTGACCTTATCAGTATTTTTGGATGACCCCGTTTTGATTGATATTTTATCTTTTAAATAGATAGCTCCTTATATCGATTACGAACGATAAGTTATATATTTTTACATCCGTTGGAGTGCCTTAGATACGGGATCTGTTTATTCTGACGTGAATAGTTTATGTGTAGTATCCACAATCATGCGTATTTTGACGCTGGTGACTTCATGCAAGCGATTATCAGTTATAATGAAAGTGAATTTGACATAACGGAAAAAGATTGATTAATTTTCCGGAATTGTAATTTGATTAATCTAATTGATACAAAAAAGAAGAAGAATATTGAAGGAAATTCTTAATTAATTTTTCCGGAATATTTTGTTGTTGTAATTAAACCATTGCATTTAGAAGTAAGATGAGGAACGCGGACTATGATATGGCTAATGGACAGGCTGAACCCCACTACACACAGGGGACTACTAAAGGTCTTTATACCTACGTCTATGTTAACGGGGACCAACATTGTCTACCTAAGAAGCTTCTAGTCAACCCTAAACGTGACCGGACTTATAATGCATTTTTGGACTACGCTACAAAAGTGTTAAACCCAAGGTATGGTGCTGTGAGACATATTATGACCCCAGAAGGGCGACATCGTGTTCGTGGATTTGAGGATCTACAACCTGAAGGGCGTTATGTGGCATGTGGACGAGAGCCTTATAAACGACTAAATAAACCGTATGTATATTTGTTTTGTCTCTTTTTTCCTTTTTAACCTTTTAATATATAGACTAATACTATTATGGTTGTTCTCGTTTTCACAGATCTGCAATGACCTTCAAGCACTATATTGTAATATTTCTCAAACACACTCATAACAATGTCTCTATATACTCTTTAATAATATTGTATATATACCTTTAACATTATCTTTTTTGTAAATTGAATTTGACAAAGGGACCAACCATTTAAGTTGTGTGTCTGTGTGTGTTGGGGGTTGCCTTGGTTTTACAACTGTGCTAGAATTTTTTCCACACCAAACAAAAATCAGATTTTTGTTTGGTGGACATGAAAAATCCGTAAGTTTTAACAAAATATTCTGCAGGGTCAGAGGTCATTCATTTGATTTCATTTTCTTTCTATAAAATTTGGTGACATATTTTTTCCCTTAAAACCATAGCCCCACCCCCTCCTTTTCCCCCCCAAAGTTAAATGGGCGTTCCATAACATATATGAAATATTGTACAAAATTCTTCAGTAAGATATTGGTATAGCCAAGATCGTCAAATTATCGCCTTTGTTTGCTTACTATTTACAATCAACATTTATTTATTATTGTCCACCTTCCATGCGGTCATAAACGGTATCCTTATTAAATTGTTTCAGTCTTTATTGCCTTTGGATCAAAGACTTATTACTATAAAGCTCAGGACACTACTAAATAATCCTGGCTGGAATATCTCCATGGAAACCAAAGCTAAATTAGTCATAAAGTATTCATTTTTACCAGAATTAAGACTGCTTCGCTCAACAAAGAAGTTATTTCGGCTGGTATATTTCGAGGTCAGATCTCAAATTTCCATATTTTAATTTCAAAGATATTTTTATACCTTTATGCAAATTAGATGTGGCTTCTGTCCATACCCCTATATCCATATTCATTGTTTTTGGTAGATGTTGTGTATTAAAGGGTATAACAACAACGTCTTGTTATTCCCTTACTGACGTAACCAAAACATACCGTGCAATATATTACATATAGCACAGGTATCCAAAAAGTTTGAAGATACCAAAGGAGTAATCAAAAGCCGTTAATCAAAGAAGGGAAGACAACGCTATGGCCAAAAGAGGACGGTCAAAAAGATAACGATGACCCACAAAACATCACAGAGAAAACCAAAGACTGAGCAACACGAATCCCACCAAAAACGGGGGTGAAATCAGGTACTCCGGAAGATTAAGCAGTTCCTGCTCCACTAGTGGAGCCCGTCGTGCTACTCTTGTTACAAACCACGTGATAAGTCATGAATGAGGAAAGGACTAGTTTACCACTTCAAATCAACACGTGGTACATTAAGAGGACTATCTACGTATTAATATAAATATTGTCCCTTGTATAATATTACTTGGAAATACAATTTATATTTTATGATATCATAATATTATAATAGAACGTCATTCATACAATACTATTCTCAAGAAGTGGTATTAAATAAGTACAGTGGAACTTGTGCAATCTGACACCCGAGTTTTCCGACACCCTGTGACATCCGAAAAAAAATCATAGTCCAAAAATAAAACCTTTGTATTGCAACATCCTGTAAAATCAGACACATTTTCCTGGTCCCTTGGTGTGTCGGATTAGACAGGTTCCACTATATTGAATGGTGTTCCTGCAAATACACCTATAACACGACTACAAGCATCTAATTGTTTGAAATCAAGCGGGGAATTCTTATGTCAGAATATCCATATCTCAAGATATCCATATTAACGTACAAGGTTCAGACAAAAAATACGACCAAAATTAAATACAAAAACCTTGCGTGGGTCACCAGAATCGAATTAGTTATACATGTTATAGGTCCTCCTCTTGATAATGAGTGAGTTATACATGTTATAAGTCCTCCTCTTGATAATGAGTGAGTTATACATGTTATAGGTCCTCCTCTTGATAATGAGTGAGTTATACATGTTATAGGTCCTCCTCTTGATAATGAGTGAGTTATACATGTTATAGGTCCTCCTCTTGATAATGAGTGAGTTATACATGTTATAGGTCCTCCTCTTGATAATGAGTGAGTTATACATGTTATAGGTCCTCCTCTTGATAATGAGTGAGTTATACATGTTATAGGTCCTCCTCTTGATAATGAGTGAGTTATACATGTTATAGGTCCTCCTCTTGATAATGAGTGAGTTATACATGTTATAGGTCCTCCTCTTGATAATGAGTGAGTTATACATGTTATAGGTCCTCCTCTTGATAATGAGTGAGTTATACATGTTATAGGTCCTCCTCTTGATAATGAGTGAGTTATACATGTTATAGGTCCTCCTCTTGATAATGAGTGAGTTATACATGTTATAGGTCCTCCTCTTGATAATGAGTGAGTTATACATGTTATAGGTCCTCCTCTTGATAATGAGTGAGTTATACATGTTATAGGTCCTCCTCTTGATAATGAGTGAGTTATACATGTTATAGGTCCTCCTCTTGATAATGAGTGAGTTATACATGTTATAGGTCCTCCTCTTGATAATGAGTGAGTTATACATGTTATAGGTCCTCCTCTTGATAATGAGTGAGTTATACATGTTATAGGTCCTCCTCTTGATAATGAGTGAGTTATACATGTTATAGGTCCTCCTCTTGATAATGAGTGAGTTATACATGTTATAGGTCCTCCTCTTGATAATGAGTGAGTTATACATGTTATAGGTCCTCCTCTTGATAATGAGTGAGACAGAACATGACAACCCGTCGTTGTTCATACATATTACATTTAGTAAACATATAGGCATCTAAAATTTGATTGGTTAAATATAAGATGCCATAATATATATAACATTTAAATCTTTTTCAACGGCCATGACCATGAATTACAAAAAAACTGTCTAACTGCCAAATGTTTAAATCAAGTAACTTGATCGTTTTTGGGAATGAGAATTGACCGGGAATATATATTTCCTCCTTCATGACTTATCACTAGATGATTAACAACAGTCACACGACAGGTGTTACTAGTGAAGCAGGAGCATCAGAGTTCACCCCATGTCTTAGTGTGGATTCTTATTGTTCAATCTTTAGTTTTATTGTGTAGTTTTTACTCAACCATTATTTACTGTTATATCGTTTTATTTTGTTGTTTGAAATGTCTGACTTTCTTCGATTTGCGACTTCTCATTACCTCTTTTAGTAACTTCAAACTTTACTTATAAACCAGGGGTGGATCCAGGGGGGGCACACCCGGCACGCCCCCCCCCCCAAAATTTTTTTTTAAAGTTTTTTGAAATCCTGGATCCGCCCCTGTAAACAGTGATGGTCAACAATTCTTGAAGGTATTTATAAATTGTTTTTCACATGTGAAAAATACCTTGAATCTATATCAAATTCATTTCCGTATACGACAATTGTAGCTGAAAATACAATATTGATATTTGATAGTAATCTATATGTGTACCATACATCAAGGATTGACAAACACACAGGTCTTTCTGGAATGTGTGTAATATTATACTTGTAAATCAGTGAACGTCATAACAAATGTTCAATCTCTTTTAATGAATCAACACTCAAAACAAGCAGTAATCCGTGATCTTTGCTTTAACAATGGCGACGGGATGCAAATACAGGAAGTCGTTTTTGTTTTATTCCTGTGGTTTATGTTCAATTACTGTTCAAAAATGTTTACTGTGAATCAAATGAACATATTTTGTATACGTTTGTCATTTCCTTTATAAAAGGAAGAGAATGATTGAGAGATAAAACTATGTGTATTAATGTAAAGAAATGGTTCGATTTTTGTATTGAGAAAAATGTTTACATTGTTAAAAGAGTAAATATTTGTAAAGAAAGTTACTGTAGATTTGATAATCTCATAGACATATTTGATGTTTTTAAATCTATTAATAAAATAATCCACAGAGTACATACATGTACAATAACCATATTATTATTTAACAAGTATATAATACATATAGTCTATATTATATATACTTCAGAATTACATCTACGTCGACATTGTAGAAAATGTCGTGTTTGTTAAACATTCAAGATAATGTCAGGCTTTAAGAAAATGTTGGATTATTGTAACCCAGTCGATATACATTGTTTAAAACGATAAAAAAAAATTCCCGGGGGATTCCTGGTGACGCTTTTTGACAGGACCAGTTTGTAACGATCGGTTGTGTTTTATCACACAAACAAAATCAACAAATTATCTGTGGTGTTTATTACTTTTTTCCTTATTAAAGACAACAACAAATCGTTTTTCAACAACATGTCATTAGTAATGTTGGAATAGTACGGATCGTTAATGACTTAATTTGATACGTTCGAAGTAAGAATTATTTCTTGGCATTTTTTAGACGTTTAGCTTTAATATCACTCCTTGTCTTATTATATATATTAATATTTGATATGGAATAATGAAATTCGATCTGTGAAAACAGAGACACTATTTTATTTATTGATAACATTCCTGGGGTTTTTTTTCTATAACATGACTGACACATAAAGAACGTCTCCGTCGGCCGTCATCTCCCGTCGTCGTTTACTCTGTGGGATCACCACTTCCGTCATTTGTAATTCTACTCGAGTATGATTTGGTCGAATCTCTTATTGTTTTCTCTGAAATGATGTTATGTTCTTATTTAACAGTAACACACCTTGAACTAATCAATACAAAAGTCATTGTTTGTGAACAGCTGTGTTGTTTACCAAAAGGAAAAAAAAATTGAAAATCAAAAAATGCACTTCATATCAATTCCCCTGAGAGGTTTCACTTGTTTTTATCCGTAATGCTTTTTTATCTGTAGGATATGTAGTGACGGGTTATCTTTAAGGCGATATGATTAAGGTTTTGTCCCACTTAAATGATAGGGGTATCTATTATTTACGTTTCCATGGTGAGGTTTCATTGTTTAAAGAAGAGTTTGAAGGTACCATATCATTGTTTAAAACTATTTTTGAAAACAACAATTCCTTTTATATAGCTTAACATGAACATTGCATAGTATCAGGAAGTGATATTATCATTTTGTTTTCTTGTCAGTTTTATTCTATGACTAAACATTTACACCTTGCTTATCTATATAGATATAGCCTCGAGTGTAGTCAAGTCAATGTCCCGTTTGTAATTTTAATTGTAACGATTTTGGATTGTCCGTGAGGCGTGGGACTATTTATTTTTATTGATTTATGAGTGCTCCATAATCTCGTGGAGGACTATGGTGTATGTATATCACGGACGAACAGAATTGTAAGATAATCCATACAGTTATCTGTATTTAGCTAGATATCTGAGAACTTGACACGCTATTCTACTGTCCATGTTTATGTGGTCTTTTTGAGTGGAAGCGAGACTGTGCAGGTTTTATTTATCGTTTGCTGATATATGTATGGCCAATGAAGATAATTTTCTACTACCGTTCGTTGCTGGGTGCACTCGATACCATTTTATATCATAAAGTTTATCAGAGACTTAGTTATTTTTTCATTTTCTTATTTTTCTCTGTGTTTTATTTTTTCTTCATATTTTTAAATCCTGGTCTACTCAAAATTTTTACTATAAAAAGACATTAAATCCTCGTTTTTAATTTGCCATTTGGTTCCAAAAGATTGAACATTGCTGATTGAATCAAATAATACTATCATCTACAGTCAATAAAGACATTAATGTGTACTTTAACAACTATTGTACCTGCCTCATCAACCCATAAATCATTTATATTAATAGTATATTTTAGAATTACATTCAATAGACATGAACATTACATATATATTTTTGTTCAATTCTTCATTGTATGTGACATGAAAATACCTTGATGCAAATTTTTGTTCTTGAACATTATAGATAGTTTTTTTTTCAATTTCTCATTTAAATTTAGAATTTTATGTCATACAAGAAGACCTTGATGTAAATTGTTTCTTGATTCACAAAAAGTTGAATTTTAAATGATTAGACTAAGTTATGTTATCGATAAATACTGAATGTTTAAGGTGTATACTCTTATTTCATACAGCTGTAGACTTATTTTGTATAGTAGTAGAGTATTTAAAGTTTACACTCCTTTAACTTTCATTTTTAAGATATTATTTTCTTAAACATAATATACAGTCAATCCAGTTAGTCGACTCACTTCTTACTATATCAAACTGTCTTATTATCTTACAATATCATACTGTCTTATTTTCTTACTATATCAAACTGTCTTATTTTCTTACTATATCAAACTGTCTTATTTTCTTACTATATCAAACTGTCTTATTTTCTTACTATATCAAACTGTCTTATTTTCTTACTATATCAAACTGTCTTATTTTCTTACTATATCAAAATGTCTTATTTTCTTACTATATCAAACTGTCTTATTTTCTTACTATATCAAACTGTCTTATTATCTTACAATATCAAACTGTCTTATTTTCTTACTATATCAAACTGTCTTATTTTCTTACTATATCAAACTGTCTTATTTTCTTACTATATCAAACTGTCTTATTATCTTACAATATCAAACTGTCTTATTTTCTTACTATATCAAACTGTCTTATTTTCTTACTATATAAATGATGACAGGCCTGTGAATTTTTCTTGTATCTATTTGCAACCCCGCAATGTGATGTCTGACACAATGATGACGGTATTTGTAAGATTACTTCTCCAGTATATTGTATTTATGTTGATAACGCCGCATCTGGGAAATGATATTCACCACACTGATGACATCAAAACGACAAAGAATCCCAGGTGTAGCGATTATCGACAGAAGTAAAAAAAAAAAAAAAAAAAAAAAACGCTCAACTGCAGACTGGGGCATTTCAGATTCATCTTGGAGTATGAACTATGCTAATTTTTGAAGGCGCTAATTCGACTATGAAATTTAGAACAGTAATATAAAAGCGCTGCTCCTTTACTTCAGTTTGTGTCTAAGTGTAAAGTTAGACAGTCTCTCGTGTTCATTTACGTTCATATCCTTTCTTACTAATACATTCCATGATTTGATTCCTGTGTCATCTCCTGCCTTAGAAAGAGTATGAAATAACACCGATACAAACAAAACTGATACAAGTTAATATCCTCAAGTCATTATAACCTGTCAACTCTTATATTATCATGATAAATTCTGTTTTGATATCAAAATCACAATGATCAAATAGCAAACATATTATATACATGTAGTAATATGTTCTGGTCTTGCGGTCATAAAAGCATGATTAAAAAATGAGATATCAAAGGGACGAAACCGGATACCCAATATCACCTTAAGTGACATTGGCTGTGATGCTTAAAACTCTTTGTTTTCTTGTTCTGTAAAACATTTAAATTATTTGCCTTTCCGACCTGTTGACTATGAGCGAACCTGGTGAATATTATTCCAGAAACGCGTTGTGAGCAATAATTTAGATATCTACGTTGTTATTACCTATTATTGAATGAGGTGTACATGTATTTTAGTTTTAATCATATTTCCGTTCACACGGCTGATTTTGTTATCCCCCTTTTGTTTAGTCAGCGTTGTTCTGTTCTTAACGTCATAAATGTATCGAAGAAATGGTAGAAGATACCAAAGGGGTAATTAGAAATCGAAGAAGGACAGACAATACTATGGCCAAAAGAAAAAGTACAAAAGGACAAACAATGATCTACAAAACATTACAGAGAAAACTAAAGATCGAGTAACACAAACCCCTCTAGAAAACCGAGGTGAACTCCGATAATCCGAAAGTGTAAGCAGTTCCTGCCGCGTGTGTGGCACTCATCGTGTTACTTGTGTTACAAATCCGGTGATAAGTCATGAATAAGGTAATGACCGGATTGTGATTTCGACAAATGGAACATATCCGTGGTCATTTGTGACACAGATATTCTATAACGGTTAAGTATGTCATGGTGGCGACTGTAAAACTCCCGAAGTCAGTTCATTTGTTGAATATTTGTATGTAAAGAAGTAACAGTATTACTAGTAGTAAAACTCTCGAAGTCAGTTCATTTGTTGAAGATTTGTATGTAAAGAAGTAACAGTATTACTAGTAGTAAAACTCTCGAAGTCAGTTCATTTGTTGAGGATTTGTATGTAAGGAAGTAACAGTATTACTAGTAGTAAAACGTGACAACTGATATCCGTTTTCGTATTAACTTGTTTTATTTTATATTAAAGATGGCCATGAGGTGGCCATTAAAAATCTTATAAATGAAGTCAATCATGCTTATAAAAGATAATTCTCATCAACTTAATTAGATTGGTTGTAATAAAATTTGAATGGTTTATGACCAGAGAGTTTAAACAGTGGTCAACAATTCCAGCAATATCAGCAAAACGGAAAAGTACCTTTCACCTCAAAACATTGAACACAATTTTTTTACATATACTGATAGCAGAGCCGACATTAAGCTAATTGGAACAATTGCTCCCAATTGATCCCCGTGCTGGAGTTATATACTCCCAGCTGTTCAACTACACAAAGCAACACACTGCAGATTTCATAGAGAGCGATTGGGCCCCGTACCTCCTAAGGCCGGTCCTGATGGATGGAAACCCCTGTATGGCCTGAAACAGGAACATAATTGTGGTAGTGTTACTTGTGATAAACACTGTCAGGAGAACTACTTCTCACCTCAAAACATTGATCACAAAAAGATCACTACATAGATTTATTGAAACCCTTGTATGGCTTGAAACAGGAACATAATTGTGGTAGTGTTACCGTCTTTGATACCCGTGATTTATATTATCAGAAGAACTACCTCTCACCTCTATTGAATAAGGGTAATAACAAAATTACCGAACACCGAGCAATCTTCCAAAGGGAAAGGCAAAACTCATAAGTCAATAAACAGACAAAATCAGTCAACGACCGGAAAACTGGGAAAACCGCAATGGCCCTGACATGGTACAGGCATTTTCAAAGAAATGGTGGGTTGAATCAGATTTTACAACGCCAAACATCCCGCTTCCATTACGGTTAAAAGGTTCCGGTTGTCACTATAACAGCATTTTTAACAATACTGGGACAAAATAGGTATAATAGTAGTCAACGCAGTACAAAAAGATCATTACATAGACTAATTAAAATCACTGTATGACTTGAACCAGGAACATAATTGTAGTGGGTTGATGGTCATTGCTACACTCGTGATTAACACTATCAGGAACATTACCTCAAAGTATTGATCACAAAAATGATCACGATATAACCTGATAGAAATCACTGTATGGCTTGAAACAGGAACAAAACTATGGCGGAGATACCGTCTTTAATACCCGTAATTATTTATTATAATCTTCACTACATCAAGTATCAGTAGGGTCATTAAACATGTTATAGTTATTAGACATGTGTAGATTTAACTTTATATATATAGTTAGGGTAGTAATGTTCTCTGTACGATACGTTCTGTGCTCCTCTATACTATATGTGAATATTTCTGAACGTAAATACGTTACTACGGAAACATTCCTGTACAAATTTGGTGCCTTCTTGGCCGTGCTGGTATATTTATTGGGCATACATCTACCTATGCAATAAGTGTCTATTAACAATAATATTGTTGGTGCGGTCCCAGGCCAGTGGTCAAGTGTACTCCATTCAATTCTACCTATTAATACTAATGTCGCTGGTGCGGTCCCAGGCCAGTGGTCAAGTGTACTCCATTCAATTATATGTGATAGATCGAATGGAGACGACCTGAAACAAACTTATTCAATTGTAATATAAAAGGAGGGCACACAAATTGGGCACAAGATACAGAATGAAGACACACAAATCAAAAAACACTACACAGAAGACTTGATTGAACAACACGATCTTGGTGATCTTGAAGGGTAAGGAGTTCCTGCTGCACTAGTGGCACCCGTCATGTTACAAACCACGTGACAAGTCATGAATGGGGGAAAGGAGGGGGTTGTCATTACGACAAACAGAACATATCTAGGACGGAGTTGTCATTACGACAAACAGAACATATCTAGGACGGGGTTGTCATTACGACAAACAGAACACATCTAGGACAGGGTTGTCATTACGACAAACAGAACATATCTAGGACGGGGTTGTCATTACGACAAACAGAACATATCTAGGACGGGGTTGTCATTACGACAAACAGAACATATCTAGGACGGGGTTGTCATTACGACAAACAGAATATATCTGTAGTCATCTGTGACACGGATATTAGGCAACATTTAATCAAGTCATGACAAGTAAAACAATCGAAGTAATGACTTTTAACATAACCACTAGGAATTATTAACTCATCAGCTGACTCGATAGATTAACTAGAGTATTTTATTATATAAGTGCTAACTGCTTTGACATTTAACGTTATGGTTATGGTACTTAACGCCACATTAAACAATAGTTCTGTTATATCTTGGCGGTCAGTTTTATTGGTGGAGGAAACCGGAGTACCGAGAGAAAACTACTGACCTGTCGTAAGTCACTGGCAAACTGTGTCACATAATGTTGTATCGAGTACACCTCCGCATGAGCGGGATTCGTTCTCACAACTTTAGTGGTGATAGGCACTGATTGCATATGTAGCTGTAAATCCAACTACCATAAGACCATGACTACGACGCCCCCATGACATTTAGGTTTAGTATTTGATGTTATAAAACATGAATCGATGTTAATGATAGATGTGTGTGTTAGGGGTATTGATTTTTTCCTCTTTCTACAAGTTTGAACAAATACAAATGAAAATTTCAAAATTGACTAAAAAACTGACTTTTTAGTATACTTAACTAGTGAATTTTGATTTCCTTTATTTCCGAAGCTTTGTAATTACTTTCAAGACATTTTCAATATTAGGTTGATTTAGTTGCGAATTTTAAAGTCGAATGCACCTGAATAACTCAAATTAGATGAAATTTTATAATAATCATCGAGGCTCCAGAGAAATGAACCTTTGCTTTTAGTGCTCCCAAAACTTTAAATGATTTGACTTTCCAATCTTTTGATTTTGAGCGTAACTGAAGGTTATTCCAGAAACGCGTCGTTCGCACTAAATTTGATATCTACGTTTTAAATAAGGTTCTGAACCAGTTTTTCAAGTAAAAATTATCCCCGTTAGTCTAGTGTGAAATACAAGTGAGTTATCGTCCTTGTCTATCTTAATTAAGGGAGATAAGATGTTTCTCAAGAAACGATTGAAGATGACAAAGTGGCAATCTGAAGTGGTAACTCGAAGAAGAACAAACCGTTACAATACCATGACCAAGCGAAGTTCGACAATGAATAATTTGTGTTTTAGGTACGACGATATCTCGGTTTTATGGTTTCGTTATAAATACACGATATAATGAACAAATTGTTCTCCCTAGTTAATTTCATATCAGGATTAAATTTCTAATAAATACCAAAGGGCGTTTAATATAAAACAATGCATGATTATATAAAATTGATAAAACGAGCTCTGTTATGTAAAACTTTGAATATAACATACAATATGCAGGTGAATGATGAAATATTTACGCGGATCTACACCTTATTACTATATTACATAATATCTAGCTATGTATCGAGGAATAACATTTGGCTTTTAATTTAAATACAGTATAAATCTAATATAAATACCGTGACATATATGTATATACATGGAAAAGCTTTCAGATTTTTTTCAATTATATTGTGATTTAACATATATTGACATACTTTATTTGCCCAATAAGTTAATAGTGTTGAATTATTCAGTATTGAAGACAAATTTCATTTATTTAAATTTTCCATAATTTTTTTATCACTGTAAGCTTATGATGAAAGGCAGATCTGAATCAGCACCACCCCCCCCACCCCCCCTCCCCCCCCCCCCCCCATTTTTTTCAACGCAGTTACCCTTTATTACTAAAGACGACGTCCATATCAATGATCTCAATTATTTCCTTCGTCAAGTAGTCTTAAACTCTGTTTAAGTGTAGCAATATTAATTGGGTACCAACCATTTCTTTCTCTGTGGAAAAGACGGAGGAGGGGAGTCTAGGATTTTTTCGTATTTTTGTCCAGGGTAAATTATATCCGAACAAGAATTACCTCCGGACAAGGAAACTGTTGGTCCCCAAGTTAAACAATACATTTTAACATTCTATTGTCGAGTTGACCTAAACAGAATTTCATTGAGAGGACAGTTTTCTATTTATTTTTGCGTCTTTTCATTTTCAACGAATACACATTATCATGTTGATGGGTTGTATATTTCTTAGTATGTAAATCTATGTTTGATAAATATTGGATGATTGGCTGTTTTTTCTGTGTTTTATTTCTCGTTGCCTCATTTTCTACACACAAAATTTGACGGAATATCTGTGTAACAAATGACCACGTGGTATGCTACGTTTGTCGTAATCACAATCCGGGTTCTTTCCTCATTCACGACTCATCACTGTTTACAACAAGGGTAAAACGACTGGTGCCACATGCTTACCCTTTCGGAACATCTGGGTTCATCCCAGTTTTAGTAGGGTTCGTGTCTTACCCTTTCGGAACATCTGGGTTCATCCCAGTTCTAGTGGGGTTCGTGTTGCTTGACCCTTTAGTTTGCTGTGTAGTATTTTGCAGCTTATGGTTTTTTATTTTGTCCGTTTTCTTCTGGACATTGTGTTGTCTGGCCTTCTTCCACTTACTGCTTTGGTATCTTCAAACTTTTCTTAAAGTACAAAAAAAAAAGTAATATGAAATGCCAAAATCATTATTTTCAGTTTTCTAAAAATTTCTGATATACCGGTATGTAAAAGAGTAAATCTATAAAGAACGTAAACCATTTACTTTTTGAGAGCTACGATGTATAATTCAGGAGAAAACGTCATTTTATTCTGTCTTCGATAATTCTTATAACCCGGACAATAATGCAAATCATATGCTATTGACCTCAAATTTGAACTCATTCGGTAGAGATTGTGCGCATGCTCGGTTATAGTCTTGATGAAGAAAATATCGGAGGCAATGAAATTGAAGCCAGGTTCGAAGCGTAAATTGAGCGATTCTGCCAGATACTGTATTAAATATTGACTGGTTTTTAATTTTCTGTATAGTGTTTTGCACACCATTGTTTGTCCCTTTGTCCTTTTTATTCCCCCCGCAAACAAAGTTTGGGGGTATATAGGAATCACCCTGTCCTTCCGTCCGTCCGTCCATCCGTCCGTCCGTCCGTCCATGTACCTTGTAAGCGCAACTCTTCCTAAACTGCTTATTGGATTTTTTTCTTTTGGCGATTATATTGTCTGACCTTCTTCGATTTAAGGATTTGGTATCTTCAAACTTTTATTAATATTTACCGTATTAAATATTTTGACTGATTTTTATTTTTCTCAAGCCACAATGTTTAGTTAAGTTAATTATACCTAAATAAATTCCACGCTCTATCTTGATCAAGATATCATCTGACATTCAACAATGGTGAAATATTTAAATTGAGATAAATAACTGCATGACGTCTTTGATAGATTTAGTGACCTTACTTACAAATCAGTTAAAATTAAGATCAAATCCATGTTTATAGTTATGTGTGTATACGAGGCAACAGATCATATTAGTAACTATTCTACTAGACTTGTTGTTGTTGTTGCAGAGTTATCGGTCTTTACAATGCCCCATTAATATGGGTCGATACATCTGCTGGTGGACTATTAGTCCCCGAGGGTATCATCCGCCCAGTAGTCAGTGCTTCGGCATTTACATGGTGTATTAGATATATATTTATGACTGAAATTTACAGCTCCTAAATAATGTAATTATTAATAAAGCTATGGTTCTCCTCCCTTAGGCGTAGCTGACCTTAGCTGACCTTAGCCGATTTAGGCTATCCTGTTTAGGCTATTTAGTTTTGTTGCTCCAAAAGCTTTTTAAAAAAATTTCCTTTCCAATCTTTCGATTTTGAACGTACCTGAGGAAGGTTATTACGTACCTGAGGAAGGTTATTCCTGAACGTACCTGAGGACGGTTATTCCTGAACGTACCTGAGGAAGGTTATTCCAGAAACGCGTCGTGCGCACTAATTTGATATCTACGTTTTTATTAGCACCGCCACTTTTTATTGAAATGCCTGTACTCAGTCTGAAAGTGAGTGGTTATCTACATGAGTGTTAGATGTATCGATTTTTGCCTATGTTTCTTCATTTTTCGATAGAATCTTGGAAATGTTCCAACAGATTGGTATATTTTGTTTTTCATTTAACTGGTGATAAAAAAAAACCCACCCATTCACCCTTGTTGTGTAGGACATGCGTACGTAACGTACGAGTACATTATGTTTATTTGGTCGTCTTTTAATTCGTGTCAATTGTCATACGTTGTTTCATATCTTTTTTTAAAACAATTATAAATATTTAGTACACAGAGTGGAAATTTAATCTCTATAAATTGAATCAATCGAGCGGTAACCCCCGTTGAATCTCTATTGAACTGTCAGATTATCAACAGATAATTACTGTGACAAATTGTTTGTTTGACAGTAAACTTTCCTTTGATTTGATACAAAGCCAAAATAATATTTAAACATTTTTTTTGTTTCATTTCGCATAATATTTAATTAAAATTTCTTAAAATGTTCTCCAAAATAAAAAATATAAAATGAGGGAGGTCAAATATATAGCAATGTTTATTTAATTTCCATCAATTATTCGAACGTTTCTATCAGTGGTCTTTTTCGAGATGACAAATACAAATTATATTTATAAGAAAAGTTTAAGATTACCAAATGAGTAATCAGAAGCTGTAAATCGTAGGACAATGTCAAAATGACAAAAAGAAAAAGGACAAAATTACAAAGAATGATCCACAAAACTCTACATAGAAAACTAAAGATTGAGCAACATGAACTCCACTAAATACAGGGGATGACCTCGGATGATCCGTGTTCCTGCTCCACTAGTGACACCCGTCGTGTTACTGTTTTGCAACATCTGATAATTTAAACATCTAATTTAGTGCGCATGCTTCGTTTTTGGAGTAACCTTTAACCTTTATCAGGTACAGATCACATATAAGTGTTTTTACATTAAGTCACTTTTAAACTGACTATAATATTGAAGTGACTTAATGATGTAATAGCAGAAATAAAAATATTCTGTTGTGTTGGAAAATAATCCAAGGTTTAGAGGGGTCGTCGTGGTCATGATCGTGTGGTTTAGGTTTTATGGTGTTTAACGCCACCTTCAAAAATATTTCAGCTATATCGTGGCGGTCAGTTTTATTGGCGGAGTAAACCGAAGGACCCGGACAAAACCACCGATCTGTCACTGACAAACTTTTTTATGATCGTATGGTAGTTGGATTTACAACTGCAGATGCAATCAATGCATATCACCACCAACGTTGCGAATTCGAATCCCGCTCATGGCGAGGTGTACTCGATACAACATTATGTGATAAAGTTTGTCAGTGACTTATGGCAGGTAGATGGGTTTTTCCGGTTTCCTCCACCAATAAAACTGACCGGCACGATATAACTGAAATATTGTTGAAGGTGGCGTTAAATACCATAACACTAACCCTAATCCTATTCATTTTCCCATTTTATTTTTGCTTTAGGTGATGTTCGTAAAAGTGTAGAAAATGGTTGAAAACTTAAGATGACCTCACACTTAAGTGAACTTTTAATTAGTTAACACTTTGTTGTTATTTGTTCCATGTACTCTGTCATGCTCTTAATTACAATTAAGCTTCCAATCTATGAATTTAATTATCTAATATGCACCTGCCCACAAAGGTGTATTTATTTATGCCGGTTATTATTTTATAGGTATTTTTTTCATATAAAATTAATAATCTGTATTAGAAGCATAGTTTGTTTCCATGGAAACGTACCGTAACCTGGGAAATGTTTCCAAACAAGGCTTGGTTCTTCAGAGATATTTTTAATTAATTGACAACGTTAACGTTGTCCACAATAATTAATTAACGTCAATATATCTTTTGTTACTTATATAAATTGTTCATGGAAGCTGCTCTTCAATTACGTTAATACGACGCGATACGCGATACGTCGTGATTTGTACACACTGACATGATTACGTGATCATCATACATGTGTCATTATATAAAATGAATAATTACACCTTATATAATAATGCTGGATTCTGATTAGCCGTGATATTTTTTACAAATTCAGGCCTTGCATTGTGAATTTGCAGAATTTTACTTCATGTAACAAAATTTGTAAAACGTTATCAGTTGTGCGTTTTATGTAACATCATTCCGTAGAATTAAACAGATACATCATGTTAGGTCCTGAAAACGACAAACAAAAGGTATTATTTATTTAGCCAGTGTTCTAAATAATATTCGGTGTAATTAAACAGATATATCATGTTTGGGGGGGTATTTGCGAAAAATACCAGTCTTGAGACTAAATTTCCCTCGCCATTCGGCTCGGATAATTTTTCGTCTCTCGACTGGTATTTTTCGCAAATACCCCTCCCAAACATGATATATCTGTATAAAATCCATTGTTGGCTTAAATATATAACGTTACTGACTCAGTTTCACACGATGAAGTCAAATGAACACCGATCTCGTACTCGATTTTTCAAGTGAAAACACTTTATGGTTTGTATATTAGGGTGGTAGATTTTTTAAATTTAACTACAGTGCTATCTTCATCACATTTTTCTAAAGGGTTGATGATTTCATTTTGAGAAATAGACATCCCACAAAATTGTGTCAGAAATAGTCTTATTTTGTAACATTTTGCTCATTTGCATCCATCTCTGGTCTTTACGGTCATAAAACCTATGAGTACAAGGTTCCTACTCAAACTCCACAATCATCGAATCACAACACTTTATTTACCGGATGTAATTTCTGATTGGCCGTTTTACGAGTTTATGACCATATAAAGATGTAGTTGTAAGAAATGGCTTATAACTTAGCTACTTTTCTGTTAATAATCTTTGAAGAAGAGTTTGAAGATACCAAAGGGGTGATCAGAATCCGTATATCAAAGAAGGATGACAACACAATAGACAAAGGAAAACGGACAAAGATACAAACAACGATCTACAAAACATACATGTAAAACTAAAGATCGAGTAACACGAACCCCACTAAAAACCGGGTGAACTCATGTGCTCCGGAAGGGTAAGCAGTTATAAATTGTGTGTATATATCCTGATCATTTTGAGAGAGGTCAGACATAATTTTTGTGATAAAAGGGCACGATTTTCTATGGAATTATTTGAGTTAACTCCTGTATTTATTTAAAAAATCTGGTACATTTTGGAGACCAGTACCCTTTAATCTTATATAAAATGAACTCCATAATTAAAATTCAACTACTGATTGAAGAACATGGTATTATTTTTGGATGCAAAAGTCAAGAAATATTTGAAGAATCTAGTACATACAAGAGACCAGTACCTTTTAAACTCATTTGAAAATTAATTCCATCAATGTTTGGTAATAAAATTATGCCTTGTTTTGAAAGAAGCTTTTGTATTTTAAATGTATACATGCAATGATATTATTTTTATGCAAGATGCAACTGAGGAACTTGAATCAGTTTTATGCATATCATATTTTTATGGAGAAAAGCTCTTTTATGACTAGTCAATATAGTATTTATCTATTCTATGTATTTTTATTGTGGTTTAATCGTATTATTTGTAAATATGACATTGTTTTATATTGAATGTGTACTCTTAGACGCAACTTCTACTACCTCGGTAGAGGTTGCCCCCACTGTAAATGGTAGTTTTCTAAATAGTATTCTATTAATGTCTACTCCTGAGGGAACTGTTCTCCTATAGTGTTGTCTGGTGCGGTATAGTGCCTGAGCCAACGGACAACACTATAGAAAACTGTTCTCGAGGGAGAAGACAGTAATATATTTAGTATATAACATCCCATTCCAGACATAAAAGAAAAACACACTCAAATTCAATATAATAATAATAATAAAATTTACAATGCAACATTATATTTGTATTGCCAATCCTGGTCATGTTGACAGCAGACTATGTATAGCGCGAGTCTATTTTAAATGAGATAAATCTTGACAAAAATATATAAAAATTACGCGGGAAAATCTATGCCACAGGTATAGTCCCCGCGGGAAATCGTTTGAAACTGGTATAGTTCCAGTCGCTAGGCATAGTCACCCGTTGTCAAGTGTACTGCTCAAAAATAGTACACACTGATTATCCAATCAAAATACAGCATTTTCATATGTCAGGTACTAAATATTAATATGGGAGCTCATCAAGGGTGTAATAGTTAGCGTGCTCGCCAAGAATGTGGTAGGTCGTATGTGTGCATGAGCCCAAGTCCGTCAAGCCAAAGACTTTATTTGTTGCTTCTCCTATACTAAGGATGCTGCATTAAGTAGATAGTGCAAATACTGTTTGGCTCAGAATCGGGATTATATTTCAGAGTGAAGCGATATTTTCCCCACGGACTACTGTTGTTTCGGTGAGCTATATATAGCACTATAAAAATCTAATTAAGTGTGTTGGTCTAGTACAAAGTAGGGATCGTCATTTCATCGATATGTAACTTGTTTCCGCCAAGATATGGCTGGAAAAAATGCTCAATTGGTGTTAAACAACGATGACTTTCACCTACTTTGGTATTTCTATATACTCTTAATTGGACCATGTTGTCCTGCTTGAGGTGATATATACGAACTGTCAGACAAACTAGAAATAAGGTAATAATATACTATTGTTGGAATTTACATAAATCATATCAGGTGCTCCTAGTAATCCATGAAGAGTTCCCATTAAACGTTTCACGGATACGGCAGTATCTCTAGTAAATATTCCATTGTTAACATAAAATAAACATTCAAAAAAGGATAAGGGCTTTTATTATCTTCCTTTTGGCCTTTCAAAAACCATGTTACATCATCCATAGTCATTTTTATAACCCTCTCTTGTTCAGTTTCTAATCTTTGTTTTTCAAACATGGCGACCTTGAAATAACCTCGTTTTGAATTTGACATTTCGTTCAACAATTTAACGGTAATAAATATATAATTGCTATAAAAATCTATAAATAGATTTATGATATGTTTTCGTTTTCTCATACTTGTAAGGCAATGCAAAAACTATTTCATGGTAAGGGTTAGGGTTATGGCTCACAGGCTCGGCCAACAGAGATGCCCACCGTTTATTCAGGTGGGGGATAGCTTGTCCCAGGACCGGTACTAAGCCAATTGGGACAATTGCTCTAAATTGGACCTCGCACTGGAGTTATCTACTTTCGGCTTGTTACGTACACACAACAACACACTGCAGGGTTTACAGAGAATAACATTGGTCGATATAAGAAAGTTCCATGAGAACAAAGAATTTGTAAAGCTTGCAAAGTATTGGATGATGAGAAACATTTTTTCCTCTATTGTCATATTAATTATAATTTTCGAAACAGTCTGATACAAGAAATTGAAAACTATTATCCTGATTTCAATCAGTTTGACTCAATCGCTAAACTTAAAATTATTTTAAATCCCAGTCAAGATATCTTGTCCAACGTTGTCGACTATATAAAGCAATCTGTGGAGTTGCGAAAATAGGATCCACATTGGTCAGTTATCTGTATATATTGTTAACATGTTATATAAATCTAAACTTGATTTGAATTCTTACTGTATGTTGTATGTCTTATGTTGTTGTCAACTTGTCATTATTTGTTGTAATTTGCACAGCACGTCAGGGTTTCTTGTTTTGCAATAAAGTTATTATTATATATATAAAAAAAAAATAGAAATCCCAGGGTCATGGGCCATACATATGTATGAAATATTTACAAGGAACTAAACAACAACCAAGCAATCAATCAATTAAACTTTGCTTTGGTAATGAATCCCATTGCTGGTTCACTTTGTTAAATTTTCTGTTTTATTAAATGAGTGAGTCGTTGTTGTTTAACGCCAAGTAAGCAATTTTCAGCTATATTTTGGCGAGAACAAGTTAATTTTCAGTGAGATGATGATGAGGTCCGCTTTGTACTAGACCAACACGCTTAGATGGATTTTTTTTATAGTGCTAGCTCACTGGAAACAACAGTTCGCGGGTAAACATTATCCTGATTCCGAGCCAACCAGTCTTTGTGTTTTCTCCGTAATACTGTGTTTTTCGCGTAGAAGCGACAAATACCAATATTATTGTCTTTGGTTTGACCCGATTGGGGCTCGAACCCACGATCTACAGCACTCGAGGTGAAAAACGCTAACCATTACACCACTGACGTGGTTCTCTGTTTTATTAAGGGTAAGGTTTTGAAAAGAAAAAAACAATATGAAAATAGGAACTATTGGCAAGCAGTAATTTTGTCGGATTAACTATACACAGCTTACCCTTAGGATGGAACGGTACCCAGCTCATCTGTGGCGGTGTAGCCGGCTTATCAATTGAATAATAAAGTCAACAGGCATCTGCCAAAACTTTAGTCCTTCATGCCAACCTATTATTAATGCTGGTCTTTTATTTACGAAATATGGCTGGAAATGGCTTTAAGTAATCAATCAATCTCTTCTCTCTCTTTCTAATACCTTTAATCATGGTTTACAATGCATTCCAACATTTAGCCGAACTGGCGGTTGCAACTCGTGGCTCTCTTTTTTAAATACAAGTTCGAGTCTGTTTTTCCAAAACAGAAAATAGCATGATAAGCGTAACTCATTATCCAGTGCTTCGACCACTTGCCCTTTATCAAGGATATGTCTATATAGATAAAGGCTTGACGCATCGATACGTTGGATTAATAGCAATAATGTTGAACATTTAGGGTCATAAAACTTTTATGTTTTACTTCATATTTTTTGTTTAATGTTATTTTATGAAATCCTTTTGTATTTGGTTTTCTGTGACGCATTCCTTCAATGTGTTTGAAGGAGGTATTACACATTGTTAAGTCAACCGAAAGATTGAAGCTTTGTTCTGAGTAAACGAAATCTCTTCTCTACAAATGATTCATAGGAATTACTCGAAATAATTATGTTTAAAGCCTAACAAATTACCATTCAAGTAGTACAGTAGTGTAACATAAGAAATAATGTTTAAACGCTTTTTTTTTTATTCAAATGTTTTAAATTACCAAGGTCTCGTATCTTACACAAATGGCTTACAATGTTGTCGACGTTAATTTATAGCATAAGACATTATCATTATAAAATTGTGTTTGAACTGTCAAAATTTAACATTATTATTATCTATGATAAATTGATATGATCCAAAGAAAGTCAACAATGGCGAATTGAAAACAAACATTTAGAATGTGTATTGTCGGAAATCAAAGTTAAAGAAACGTTTGACAATGATTTGTAATTGTCAGTCTTCGTTTTCATTGGTGAATACAAAAGGCGTTGGTAAGAGGGGAGGAGACGTTGCTAGGAGGCGAGGCCTTTATTTTAATATATAATAATAATCTTTATTGCAAATAAAACCCTTGCGGGTAAAGCAATACAATACAATACAACATTACAAAACATATATATATATATGAACAATATAAAGAAATGTCATATATTCATAGTTAAAGTTATACATTGACCAATGTGAACCTCATTTTCGCAATTCTAACGATTGCTTTATATAGTCAATAACACTGGGCAAAAATTCTTGATCAGGAATTAATATAATTTTTAATATTTCTGGTATGAGTCAGTCGTAACTACTCGGCCATTCTCGCTGCCCTACAAATAATGGCCGAGTAGTTACGATTGGGTATGAGTTAGAAAAGAGCTAGTGTGGTTTAGATAATATCTAGATAATCAATTCAAAATAGAACAGATAAACAAAGTATCAACTTTTTTGCCAAACCGATGTGTTTCTGGCAGGGCGGGCCTTACGAGATGCGGGGCCCAATGGTGTTCTCTGTAAAACATGCAGATATGTGTTGTTGTGTGTACTTGAACAGTCAAGAGCAGATAACTCCAGCGCGGGGGCCCCTTAAGCGTGGGTCCCAATTAGCTTAAGGCCGGTCTTGGTTTCTGGAATAACCTCCATTTGATATGCTTAGATTCAAACGGTGCATGCGGTTGGAAAGCAAACTATTTTAAAATTCTTTTGGAGCAAAGAAACTTTTTTATGAATGATTCTAACATGACTTCCTTCTTCGCTTTGTAGACAAACGAGCGATTTATCGATAGTATAATCTCACTCGCACATGCGCCGGTGAATGTGACTGACTTTTCCATTTGCAGCATAAATTGTGTGCGACATTTTCCGCAAACGTAAATATCAATTACCGTCTTCCAATCAAAGTATACTACCGTATACAGCCTCTGGTTCGGGATAAAATACTATTATTTCTTATGAAGCAAGAATCTTGCAATCTGATTGGTTAGTTACCCGGGTGTAAATAGCACGCCACCCCAGCTAAACCATTTACACCCGGGATAAAATTTTAAAAAAGTAATTTTGAACTACGCACAGCAATAGTATGATATGAAATGATACATTTACATAAAATTTGATGATTATAAACAATAATATGCGTAATATATGTAAAATAGAAAACAAAATAGCATTTTTCTCAATGCGCTGTTTTTTTGTTTTTTGTTTTGTTTTTTTGTTGTTTTTTTTGTGTTTTTTTTTTTTGCGTAGACAGTAAAAGGGAAGTAACTTTATTTATTTACGTCTGCTAACAAGAAGTAAAGGAAAGCATCATAAGAAATAAATTCGTTATCTTGGTGTAATCAGGGGTGTACAGAATTTTACACCGGTGTTGAAAATTCATACACCCTTGCGCCTCGGGGTGTATGCATTTTCAACACCGGTGTAAAATTATGTACACCCCTGATTACACCAAGATAACTTATAATATCCGTCAACCCATCTTAAAACTCCCAACACATTCTGGCTTCCATGATTTACTTCTTAAATGACTACTTTATTGTCATTTACAAGTACTATTACAAACAGGGTGGGCCTTGGGGATGCGGGCCCAATTGTTCTCTGTAAAACCTATAGTATGTTATATGTACTTGAACAGCCTAGAGTAGATAACTCCACGCGGGGTCCAATTGGCTTAAGGCCGGCCCTGATTACACAGATAATACATGTTATTACACACTAACAGGACTGCTATGGGGACAAAGATACCACCTTCATATGCTAATATATTTATGGACAAACTAGAGGAGAAAAAACATCTTCGCCATGCCAACCAGATATACACACATAAAGAAAAAAGTGCAACAACCCCTGAATTAGAAATAGTCGTTGGTGACCAGTCGCAATGCAAGATTTTCCCCCAAAAAAAACCTTTTTTTTTATCTAAAGATGCAATTGCAGTTAACATTGATTGTCAATGATATTGATCATGTGTCTTGTATTCCTAATATTGCCAGTATCTATGGATTCTACATTCTTGATTGCCCCTTTTGGTTTACTCTGACGTTTATTTTCTGTAACTGATTACAATATTTTTATGAATGAAAATATTGTAGTGGACAGTTGCCATAACTACCTGTCGTAAATAAATAGTAATTCATGTCTATCTCAGATTTCTGTTTGTTAGCAGTTTAAATGTGTCTAAATTTATAAGTATAAGTCTATATATATTGAAAAGCAGGTGCGAATTCTCTCTGTGACTGGAATAATGAAATAATCCTAATATAATTAGTTTCTATCTTACAATATTCCAAATATATATCTGATTTAGAAAATGCTTGTTATAGTTTGTGTTATTGCGTTATTATAAGTTGCGAGATAATTAAATCAGTTTCATACGGGCAATCCCAAGTTGTCAGGTTGTTGCCTTGGTGTTATTCTAGTTGTGGTACGTTCGCCTCGACTGTGTTTTGTGTCATTGGTCTAATCAAACCAAAGACCATAATATCTCAGAACATCGACTATATTGTTTCAGAAAAATTCAAATCAACCTGTTTGTCTGGTTAGATACGTGAATGAAACAATCAATTGTATATTGAATACTGAATAATTTATTTTATTATAGTGTCACCAATATAAAACATTTAATACATCTGTACATGTTTAAAACAATTAATACGGCGTGGGTTCGCGCCCGGCTTTGTGAATTACAAAAAGGGTGTACTCGACTCGCAGCCGCAAGTGATAAAGCTTACCAGTTACTTGCCCATGGTCGGTGGTTCTCTTCGGGTACTCCGGCTTCTTCCACCACTAAAACTGGTCGCCATGATATAGCTGAAATATTGCTGAAAGTGGCGTTAAACACCAAAAATCAATCATTAAAACAATTAAAAACATACACAATAAAATTGTATCAATAATAATATTAGTACCCAGTCACATATGACTTATGAGACACTGTCAATATATACATCCACATACCTGAAATATTTATGATTTATTTTAAAATACATGTTAGTGCAAACAATCTTTCTTCTATAAAACATATTATATAAAGTTTTTGCTAAAAAAAAAGTTGGATTTCTTCATTTGACACCAGAAAAATGAATTTTTCTTCTAAAAGGAGATTTTCAAAATTTTCACATAAAATACATGCATTTTCTGTTAAAGCATATCGTAAATCTGAATAAATATCACAATCTAATAAAAAATGAATTTCATCTTCAACAGAATTCTTTTTACAAAATATACATTTCCATTCATGTAAAGGAATGTTTGGCCTGGTGTATCGACCTGTCTCTACTGCTAATGGTAAACAGGCACTTCTAAAATTTGATAAAATACGTCAATGTTGTCTATTTAAAACATCTTTTACATATGAACTAACATTTAAAAACTTTTAAATTTTCTATAATTACGTAACGTATTGCCATTTGGTTCGTTTCTATATTAATGCACATAATTGAAGGATTTTTGAACGACAATACGTTTGTTTCTACTTCTCTGTAAATACATGTACAACGATACCCTCCCCCAGCACACACACCTGTCTGATTTGTCCAGTGTTATTAACAACAAATCGTTCGCTCATGCTTCAACATCTCACAATCAAAATAATACATGACTAAAGGAATATATTATTATTGATTTAAACTAAAACAAAAAACTGCGTTGATAGAACTAAATACATTTATAAAGCGCGATAACTCCAATTCATTTTCAAGACTTTGTCTATTTAATTTGGTGCTTCAATATTGTATATATTGTGTCAACATGCAATAATGGGAATTCAAAAGCGAAAGTAGGTAGAATAGTTAAAAATGTTTAATATGAAAATGGACATTTTTCATCTTCTTCATATTTTTTGTATATAAAAATACTTCTTGACATTATTTTTCTCTCAAAGATTTATACGGACACTATTTAATGTCATTGCTTTAATTGTGCTGTCGACGTACCAAGAATCGGTATGACAGTACACCCCCAAGAAAGAAAAAATAAATTAAACAAGTATATATTGGTATGAAATATAGGATTCTACGAGAGATGTACTCGATACAACATTAGGTGATCAAGTTTGTCAGCGACTTGTGACAGGTCAGTGGTTTTCTCCGGTTTCCTTCACCAATTAAACTGACCGCCACAATATGACTGAAATATTGTTGAAAGTAGCGTTAGACACCATAACTCTCACCCGTACACATGTACATGTATATCACGTAAACAATTACTATTAATCTTTTTTTATATTCGCGTTCACGTGATATGTGCAGGATTCATTTTTTGCCGCGTGATGCGTATGAACAGATTCCAACAATTGTTTCTGTGATATGTATGGAGTCAAAATTCAACAAGATCATTTGAGTTTTTCTAGAGCTTTGCATTTGTCCTGATGTAAAATTATTCATCATTTGCTTAAATTATTTACTAAAAAAAATAGAATGAATATTATACAAATATTCATATATTATTTGATTTAAAAATTGGAATCCGGCGTGGGTTCGCGTCCGGTTTTGTAAATTACAAGAAAGGGTGCACTCGACTCGCAGCCGCAAGTGATAAAGTTTACAAATAGCTTGCCCATGGTCGGTGGTTCTCTCCGAGTACTCCGGCTTCCTACACCATTAAAACTGGTCGCCATGATATAGCTGAAATATTGTTGAAAGTGGCATTAAAACACCAAAAATCAAATCAAATCAATTAAAAATTGGAATTTCATCGTTATAATCTGTCAAGCCTGTTGACGGATAGTGTTAGTGGTGTATGGTTGTTACAAGGTAACTTTGGAGGCACAGGCGCTTGTTTCTGTCAAGTCTTGAAGATGGACTTTCCATGTCATATAAGAAAATGTGGCTCGCTTTCTTAGCTACATCTCTACTTCACGGGCCTTTCTTGTGTAATAATAAATCATTGTTGGCCGCTGTACACATTTTGCTTCGTTATATTGTGTCAGTTAAAAATTAATTTCATGTGTGTGTGGATCGAATGTATAGATGTACAGAAGAACGAATACGTGTACGGACGGATGAGTGTAATACTTGGGGAATCTGACGATTAGAATTTTAGACAGAAAAAAGTCACCCAATCACCAAATCTATTTGATATTTAAAATGAATTGCCTCCCTTTTATTGGAATTTTTCGTTACATTTTTTGTTGTTGCTTAAAACGTATACCAAGGATTTAAACATGCTTGTTTAAAACAGAAATACAGGTATATGTTAATAAACATTAACATTAATCCTTTTTCTAATTTACTAAGCAATCTACAATGCAAGTTTTAACAATTAAAAAAATGTGGGAATTGTACTCGTTTTCTATGGTATCTTGTTGGATTTCCATCGGCTTCCAAAAATGTAATACCGGTATAATCATTGCCTATCACCACACTGACATTGCAAAGTTGCGAGTTCTCTCCTCGACTCAAAATAATAGCGATGTGTACTTGAAACAACCCTGTGGTAGAGATTTTTCATCGATATGCTGGTGGTTTTTTCTGGATATTCCATTTTCCTCCACCAATAGAACTACCCGCTGGCCACATCATCAAACTGAAAAGCTTCTGCTGAAAATCAAGCAACCATACAATGTATATCACGGTAGAATATCTTAGGTATATATAATATCGAGTTATGAATTAAATAGATAGATCTATACTATGAAAAAGACGAAATAGTTGATAAGATATGTACCCCTGGTTCAGTACAATCATAAAATAGTCGATAAGATATGTACCCCTGGTTCAGTACAATCATAAAATAGTCGATAAGATATGTACCCCTGGTTCAGTACAATCATAAAATAGTCGATAAGATATGTACCCCTGGTTCAGTACAATCATAAAATAGTCGATAAGATATGTACCCCTGGTTCAGTACAATCATAAAATAGTCGATAAGATATGTACCCCTGGTTCAGTACAATCATAAAATAGTCGATAAGATATGTACCCCTGGTTCAGTACAATCATAAAATAGTCGATAAGATATGTACCCCTGGTTCAGTACAATCATAAAATAGTCGATAAGATATGTACCCCTGGTTCAGTACAATCATAAAATAGTCGATAAGATATGTACCCCTGGTTCAGTACAATCATAAAATAGTCGATAAGATATGTACCCCTGGTTCAGTACAATCATAAAATAGTCGATAAGATATGTACCCCTGGTTCAGTACAATCATAAAATAGTCGATAAGATATGTACCCCTGGTTCAGTACAATCATAAAATAGTCGATAAGATATGTACCCCTGGTTCAGTACAATCATAAAATAGTCGATAAGATATGTACCCCTGGTTCAGTACAATCATAAAATAGTCGATAAGATATGTACCCCTGGTTCAGTACAATCATAAAATAGTCGATAAGATATGTACCCCTGGTTCAGTACAATCATAAAATAGTCGATAAGATATGTACCCCTGGTTCAGTACAATCATAAAATAGTCGATAAGATATGTACCCCTGGTTCAGTACAATCATAAAATAGTCGATAAGATATGTACCCCTGGTTCAGTACAATCATAAAATAGTCGATAAGATATGTACCCCTGGTTCAGTACAATCATAAAATAGTCGATAAGATATGTACCCCTGGTTCAGTACAATCATAAAATAGTCGATAAGATATGTACCCCTGGTTCAGTACAATCATAAAATAGTCGATAAGATATGTACCCCTGGTTCAGTACAATCATAAAATAGTCGATAAGATATGTACCCCTGGTTCAGTACAATCATAAAATAGTCGATAAGATATGTACCCCTGGTTCAGTACAATCATAAAATAGTCGATAAGATATGTACCCCTGGTTCAGTACAATCATAAAATAGTCGATAAGATATGTACCCCTGGTTCAGTACAATCATAAAATAGTCGATAAGATATGTACCCCTGGTTCAGTACAATCATAAAATAGTCGATAAGATATGTACCCCTGGTTCAGTACAATCATAAAATAGAGTGGGCTTGTATTTTGTTTTACACTTATGTTATTATAATGAAGCAATATTACAGTACACATTACTGAACGTGCCGATAAAATTGATTGAGTGAAAGTGACGTTAAATACCATTTATGATGAAGCAATATTACAGTTCACATTACTGAACGTGCCGATAAAATTGATTGAGTGAAAGTGACGTTAAATACCATTTATAGTGAAGCAATATTACAGTACACATTACTGAACGTGCCGATAAAATTGATTGAGTGAAAGTGACGTTAAATACCATTTATAGTGAAGCAATATTACAGTACACATTACTGAACGTGCCGATAAAATTGATTGAGTGAAAGTGACGTTAAATACCATTTATAGTGAAGCAATATTACAGTACACATTACTGAACGTGCCGATAAAATTGATTGAGTGAAAGTGACGTTAAATACCATTTATAGTGAAGCAATATTACAGTACACATTACTGAACGTGCCGATAAAATTGATTGAGTGAAAGTGACGTTAAATACCATTTATAGTGAAGCAATATTACAGTTCACATTACTGAACGTGCCGATAAAATTGATTGAGTGAAAGTGACGTTAAATACCATTTATAGTGAAGCAATATTACAGTTCACATTACTGAACGTGCCGATAAAATTGATTGAGTGAAAGTGACGTTAAATACCATTTATAGTGAAGCAATATTACAGTACACATTACTGAACGTGCCGATAAAATTGATTGAGTGAAAGTGACGTTAAATACCATTTATAATGAAGCAATATTACAGTTCACATTACTGAACGTGCCGATAAAATTGATTGAGTGAAAGTGACGTTAAATACCATTTATAGTGAAGCAATATTACAGTACACATTACTGAACGTGCCGATAAAATTGATTGAGTGAAAGTGACGTTAAATACCATTTATAGTGAAGCAATATTACAGTACACATTACTGAACGTGCCGATAAAATTGATTGAGTGAAAGTGACGTTAAATACCATTTATAGTGAAGCAATATTACAGTACACATTACTGAACGTGCCGATAAAATTGATTGAGTGAAAGTGACGTTAAATACCATTTATAGTGAAGCAATATTACAGTACACATTACTGAACGTGCCGATAAAATTGATTGAGTGAAAGTGACGTTAAATACCATTTATAGTGAAGCAATATTACAGTACACATTACTGAACGTGCCGATAAAATTGATTGAGTGAAAGTGACGTTAAATACCATTTATAGTGAAGCAATATTACAGTTCACATTACTGAACGTGCCGATAAAATTGATTGAGTGAAAGTGACGTTAAATACCATTTATAGTGAAGCAATATTACAGTACACATTACTGAACGTGCCGATAAAATTGATTGAGTGAAAGTGACGTTAAATACCATTTATAGTGAAGCAATATTACAGTACACATTACTGAACGTGCCGATAAAATTGATTGAGTGAAAGTGACGTTAAATACCATTTATAGTGAAGCAATATTACAGTACACATTACTGAACGTGCCGATAAAATTGATTGAGTGAAAGTGACGTTAAATACCATTTCAGCTAACAATATTGAATAATCCTGCTATAGTATACATGTATATTGTTAATATTTTATACCTCACAAAAACAGTTTATTACGTGTTAGCATTTATAGAACTGTGTTCAAAAGATGTGCACCAATATATCTTCATATTTAAATGTTTTACTAGAAACATTTTTTTTATTTTTTATTTGTAGTTATTTATTTATATGAATTCAAAGTAAAAATGTTTATAAAAAATATGGTATCCAACTTTCAGAAATAACAGTTTTGAACAATAAAAGAAATATATAAATATTATGCGCCTAAGAATTCAGTTCGTTGTCATTAAAGAAATATACAAGCATGGTTGAGATGTTTTGTTTACAATCATAGATATCTCAATATACTTCGGATCAAATGATCTGTGTGTATTGAATATTTTAGGAGACGATTGATCTATAAGGTACACAAAGGGGGAAACAAATAAACAGTGAAAAACAAGATGGTGTTGTTGTTGATTTTTTCCCAATTAAATGATACTTATATTATTTATAAGGTTTAAGAAAAGGCGCATGTGGTGTAATTCGGATTTCAATAATGTATAATAACATATGTATGTATTGATTGGAAAACTAATCCGCGGGGATCCTTTATTATATTATCAATAAACTGACAATACAAAAATCCTTCAATTTAAGATAACGTATCAACAAATGAAGACAAACTAATTATACAGCATTATATATAAGAGTGAATAAAAGGGGTGGCTTGATCACAATACAATTTCATTTTATGATATTTTTTCTTTGAATACCGGTAACTGCAAGATAAAAAGAGAAATCTATAGCATAGAACGTTGCTAAGCAAACAATAGTATTAAAGATCCCATAATGCATTTGTGAGTTTTCGCTTGACAGTGTGTTAACTTACAAAGGGGAGTGAAGCAGGTTAAGAAAGTTGTCACCTCGGGCTGGTACTAGGGTACAGAATGATGTCATCAAGGATGTCTAGTCTCCCATCTATCGAGACTAGGGATTTAAACCCGGGGAAAGTATTCATAGTTTATCGAAATGGAGACCATCATTTTAGCGGGAAAAAATATGTACTTAATCCGCGTGCAGTTCCAAATTTTGATGCTTTTCTAGATGATGTGAAAAAATATGTTCCAAATGAAACTGCTATTAGAAGAGTTTATACGCCAAGTGGAGGTTCACGTATAACTCAATATTCTCAACTAGAATCGGATAAAATATATGTTTGTGCTGGGCAGGAAAGGTTTAAACCAATAAAGTAAGCATAGGTTGAAAAATTTCATAGATGCCCCCCTTTTTTTCTTTTTGCCAAACTGCATGGTGTGTGTAAACAATAGAGTACTTGTATTTATTAAATTTTCATCATTTTTCAATCATATTGCTCACTATCTTACACCATGCACTCCACTTTTATTAAATTTATATAGATTCTGTTTTACCCCCTCCCCCTTTTTTTATATTATGATTCAAAGTAAAAGTGTTGGATTTTCGTTTGTGTGTGTGTGTGTTCGTGCGTTTGTGTTTCTCCACAACGAGTCCACAAACCAAATGTATATCAATGCAAATAGGGTTTTGTGTAGCTATTTAACTCATTTTAGCAATTGTATAACTTAATTATAACGAATGAATACCAAACAACTTTAATTTAATATCTAAACTGTCAAAAAGTAATAAGTTTGTCGCCATTGGTCACGATCAAAGACTAAAAGTAAAACTGTTTGTATTCATTATTTGTGTTTTTTTTATTATTTTTTTTTTTTTTCGATTATCAGATTGTAACGAACACGAGTGTCATCGATATGCTATACCTACTAGTATATAGATTATTTATATATTCAGTGTATTACACGTAGATCCATGCACCTTGTAATAACAATGTATTTGGTTTAATTGGTATATTGAGATACTATTTAGTTTGACAAGATCTTGGTCGAAACACTGCCAAATTGATCTCATTTGTCAAGTTTGAAATTTCCACGCATTTTATATCTGTTTAAAATTCCAAAAAGTTGACATAAGGATATAAAATGATTAATATTTTAAAATGGGTTTTTGGGATCGCATAAATATATAAATCACCAATCGTTTGTTGATTTTGTTGCAAATAAAAACAGTTACACGATTGGCTGACAATATAAACAACAACAGCACGAACGACTTCGGTGACAAATGTTAATGGTAAACAATCTAAATGTAACATTTTATTTTTTTCTTCGTAATATTCTTTATGGCGGAATATTTTTAATATATAATATTATCCTTGGACAATATTTCAATATTAAATTTCTTCCAATGCTATTATATATTTTCCGGATGAGGTGGAAGAAATTTAACATTAAAATATATCCGTGGATAACATTGCATATTATATTTCATCCTGAAAAAAAAATATTATAGAGGCAATAATCTGATTTTATATGTTACTAATTTTTTCAATTAATTAATTTACATTGCTGTAAATAAATATGTACTTAATACTAGTTAGTGTAATATTTCTTTATTACTGCAGTATTTTTTAAGTAAATATATAAATCATTACAATTACAATGTTTTAATAATATTCATAAGACTTTCTTTTATTACTTTTCCTCAGCCGCTTTGGTTTAGGAGTACACAAAATTTAATGTTCACTCTCTGTTTCATTATCTTCTTCACTAATATACTGTGGTGATACTTGTAAATCAAAACATTATTATTATGCTTTCTGTAAATTTCTTCTGTAATATAAGTTCATACGATATTTTGGCATATATCACAAAGAATTATATAGCGTTGATATACTATGCGAAAATAGTACATCTACTATGCCAGTTTCACGCGGGGAAGGTTGGGTTTTCAGATGTCTGTCAAGCTATATATAGCTAGTCCACGTGCAAGGGGGCGGATCCAATCTGTCAATCTATTATAGTCGTCTAAGCGTTTTTTAATATACAATTACGACCCTCGGAAGAGGTGAATATCCAAAATTGTCAACCCCACTAGGGTTATTTCCCTCGGGCTTATTCACCGATTCAGAGAGACGTAACTGTTTTATTATACCGAACAAACAGTTGAAATATACTGTTTAATATTTGAATTGTTAAAGTATTATTCCATTAGGGTTATTCACTGGACGTTGTAGTTTTCGAGGGTTATTCACCGTTGAATAATAGGGCTATTCAATGGACGTGTGTAATTCTTGAGGTTATTCACCGTTGGCGGCGATTAGAAGCAAAAATATCCAGATTATTTTATGTCATGTGATTATCTTTTAACCAATAGAATTGATTCTTTATTATGTGAGGTATGATAACAAGTATTATTGTTGTTAATTAAATTTCATTTATATTTTTAAAGCCTTAAATGAAACAAGGAATATTCTCACACTTTCAAGACTATCTGTTCCAATATATTAGTCACCAATATCAGGACCTCCTTTATTGTAATAGTTCTCAATATATTTTGTCTACATATAACAGTCAGCATAATAATAATAATAATGTTGTGTTAGCAATGACTATGCCATATAGTTGTCAGGATTGAAGACATAGTGCACTCCTCTTCGGGTCGTGCACTATATCTTCAACCCTGACCACTATATTGGCATAGTCATTGCTAACACAACATTATTATATAACGAGTTTCTGCATTCTGTGGATACTTTTGGTCTTGTATATATGTAACTATATCATTGTATTCTTCTTCTTCCATTATTTAATATCTACTGTTACCGATGAATCAAATTTTTAATATATTTAAACTTACATGACTCTATTGATTTTATAATGGGTTTGAATACTACTCAATCTGTCATTTAAATTGACAGTGTTCTGGCTATAATATATTTTCCGTATATATATATTTACCTGTAATTTGTATTTATAAACTATTTTCCGGATTGGTCAGGTGATTTATTAATCAGCGTCGGAAATAATATTACATTGTACATACCTTAGTATCAAATATTATACGGATTAGCTCATTTGATGGATCAGGTGATTTATCTATGAGTGTAGGTATTATTATTAAAGATGCGTCTCGTGATTTAATAATCAGCGTCAGACATAATATAACACACAAACCTTAGTATAATTTATTATCCGGATACTTTTTTATAGCAATGGAAAGTATTTTATTATAAAATATTTACCGTGACATAAAATTTAATATTAATTTCTTTCCACCGGAAAAAATTATGCCTTACATAAACAGCCAACAACACAAATAACTTCTGTGGCGAGATACCAGATGAGTTACCAGAAGCTTCTGTGGCGAAATACCAGAGGAGTTACAAGAAGCTTCTGTGGCGAGATACCAGAGAAGTTACCAGAAGCTTATGTGGCGAGATACCAGAGAAGTTACCAGAAGCTTCTGTGGCGAGATACCAGAGGAGTTACCAGAAGCTTCTATGGCGAGGTACCAGAGAAGCTACCAGACGTTTCTGTGGCGAGACACCAGAGGAGTTACCAGAAGCTTCTGTGGCGAGGTACCAGAGAAGTTACCAGAAGCTTCTGTGGCAAGGTACCAGAGGAGTTACCAGAAGTTTCTGTCGCGAGATACCAGAGGAGTTACCAGAAGCTTCTGTGGCAAGATACCAGAGAAGTTACCAGAAGCTTCTGTGGCGAGATACCAGAAGCTTCTGTGGCGAGATACCAGAGAAGTTACCAGAAGCTTCTGTGGCGAGATACCAGAGAAGTTACCAGAAGCTTCTGTGGCGAGATACCAGAGGAGTTACCAGAAGCTTCTGTGGCGAGATACCAGAGGAGTTACCAGAAGCTTCTGTGGGAGATACCAGAGGAGTTACCAGAAGCTTCTGTGGCGAGACACCAGAGGAGTTACCAGAAGCTTCTGTGGCGAGATACCAGAGGAGTTACCAGAAGCCGTAATTCGAAGGATAGACAATATAATGACCAAAAAGAAAGAGAACAACAAAAGGACAAATGATGATCAACAAAACTAAAGATTGATAAACACTGACGTCACAACCAACTACATTGTATGTTGAACTCGGTTAGACTTAACTAAGTTCCGTATAAGCGACCACAAGTTAGAAATAGAAATTGGTCGGTATAAGAAAGTTCCAAGAGAACAAAGAATTTGTAAAGCTTGCAAAGTATTGGATGATGAGAAACATTTTTTCCTGCATTGTTATATTAATTATAATATTCGAAACAGTCTGATACAAGAAATTGAAAACTATTATCCTGATTTCAATCAGCTTGACTCAATCGCTAAACTTAAAATTATTTTAAATCCCAGTCAAGATATCTTGTCCAACGTTGTCGACTATATAAACAAATGATAAAGCAATCTATGGAGTTGCGAAAATACGGTCCACATTGGTCAGTTATCTGTATATATTATTAACATGTTATATAAATTTAAACTTGATTTGAATTCTTACTGTATGTTATATGTCTTATGTTGTTGTCAACTTGTCATTAGTTGTTGTAATTTGCACAGCCCGTCAGGGTTTCTTGTTTTGCAATAAAGTTATTATATATTTCTACAAAGCGATATTTCCATCAGTTCAATATTTGTGTGGATTCAGTTCCCATCTACATTTAAATACATGCGTTCTGTGAACATATTTTCCCTGTAATTCAATCAATTTGTTTAAATTCATTGAAAGATGTGAATTTGTATAAACCAAATATCTTATTAACTTGAATACAGTTTCCATCCACATCGAAGAGTGAGCGAGTGATTTTTCTTTAGCGCCAACTCAGTTTTTTCCCAGCTATATTATGGCGAGAACAAGTTAATTTTCAATGAGATGATGATGAGGTCCGCTTTGTACTAGACAAACACGATTAGTTGGATTTTTATAGAGCTAGCTTACTAAAACAACAGCCCATTCGGACACATTATCCTAATTCCTAGCTAACCAGTCTTTGCTCTTTCTTCTTAATGCTGCGTGCTTGGCGGAGAAGCAACAAATACAAATTTAATGGTCTTTGGTTTGACGCGATTGGGGCTCGAACCCACGATCTATCACACTCGAAGTGAGCGTAATAACCATTACACCACCATTGTGGCTCCACATTGAAGAACATTTCTACAAAACGAATTTTCAAGTAATATAATCAGTTCCCAGTCAGCATTGATAGACTTTTAGAATTTCCTAGTGAAACAATCAATCTGTTGATATTCAGGTCACACGCACCAAGACACTTTTTACAAAACGAATTTCCCAGTAAAACAATCAATCTGTTGATATTCGGGTCCCACAAACCAAGACGTTCTCTACAAAATAAATTTTCCGTTAATTCAACCAATTTGTACAAATTCAGTTCATAACTTGATTGACAGACGGAATTTTCTAAAAAGGTATTGTAACTGGATTTTAAACAAGAGCTCGTCCCCCGTTTTTTTTAAGGGTTTGTTTTGAAAATTTTACGTTTATCAATATAGATTTGAATTGAAATCGAACAAACAAGTTGTATAACTGGGATATTTATTTGTATAATTTTACGTCTATGAGTGTAGGGACTGACTATAAACAACTGATTACATTAATGGGAAATTTGTATTGTAGAAATATGTATGGGACACAGGCACTTGTTTCTGGTAAAAGTATCTGGGTATATTTTTTTTTATCAGAAACAAGAGCCTGTGGCATGGGAGCAGATTATAAGCAAGCTGATTGTGTTACTGGGAAATTCGAATTCATTAATTATAGAAAGGATACAGCTCTCAATGGTGGTGGGAACTGAATTCAAACAAATTTAAACGGGAACACAATTCAAATAAATTGATTGTATTACTATGATATTCGTTTTGTAGAAATAAACGTCTATCATTTAAACTTTCAAAGTAGACTGGAACAAAATTCAAACAAATTAATTATAGTAATGTCAAATTCCCTTTGTAGAACTTTAACCTTGCATAGTAGGAAAAGAATGTGATGTTTTCTTTTCTTCCAAGAACTTGTTTCCCTTCTCAAAAACACTTTAATGTCTTATAATTTCACTAAAATGGGAGGTTTTGGGTCCATAAAACTAGCTTAATCCCGCCACTTTTTATTGAAGTGCCAGCACCAAGACAGACACGTGAACGGTCAGGTATATCGATTTTTTTGCTCTGTTTCTACTATTTTTCTATTAGATTTTGGAACGCTTCCGACAGTGTGGTATTTTACTTTTCGTTTTTCATTTTATTATCCCTTACTGTTCACGTGCTAATCATTAATCATTGCTAACACGTTGAATGAATGATTGACATTTTATTATGGAGTCCAATGAATTTTAATTATGTTTTTTCTTTCATTAAAGTGCAAAAGTGAAAATTTAAATGGATATCAATTTGAATTGTGACCGATTTCTTTTTTGAAGTGATTGACTGTATTCTCATACAGATTATTTTATGACATGTCATGGATAGGTGTGTCTATAAACACTTTGATTAAGAAGTTCTATTAAGTAGTGAGAAAATATATGTAGGGAAAGGTTTAAGACGAGGACATTCCTACAATAGAAACTGAACAATGCATCTTGTTAAAGTCACACGTTATGTTTCACTCAGTGATGTGTTGGTGCAGACCCATGAAAAGGGTATGTTGGTTGTCGTCTCACTATAGGTGCCAATAACCAAATCTCGTTAACAATCCTGAATCGATCTATCTCATGCGAATTTCCGCCTAGCATGCATTCTGAGAGAGAGAGAGAGAGAGAGAGAGAGAGAGAGAGATAATGACTGTCTGCTCAGTACATCAACATCCAGTATAGTCCCAGTAAAATCTAAATTGCAGAACCCCTTATAAACTACTGATATTTACTTATTAGACACTATAGATGGTTATAAAGGAAATCGTATTGTCTAATTATACCCCTGAAGCCGCCCCTGAAATGGTAAAACACAGTCGTTAACTGTTGTTGTCTGTTGTCTGTATAGACACGTGGAAGTTCCACAAGCTTTGCTGTAGACACGTGGAAGTTCCGCAAGCTTTGCTGTAGACATGTGGAAGTTCCACAAGCTTTGCTGTAGATACGTGGAAGTTCCGCAAGCTTTGCTGTAGACACGTGGAAGTTCCGCAAGCTTTGCTATAGACACGTGGAAGTTCCACAAGCTTTGCTGTAGACACGTGGAGGTTCCACAAGCTTTGCTGTAGACACGTGGAAGTTCCGCAAGCTTTGCTGTAGACACGTGGAAGTTCCACAAGCTTTGCTGTAGATACGTGGAAGTTCCGCAAGCTTTGCTGTAGACACGTGGAAGTTCCGCAAGCTTTGCTGTAGACACGTGGAAGTTCCACAAGCTTTGCTGTAGACACGTGGAAGTTCCGCAAGCTTTGCTGTAGACACTTGGAAGTTCCGCAAGCTTTGCTGTAGACACGTGGAAGTTCCGCAAGCTTTGCTGTAGACACGTGGAAGTTCCACAAGCTTTGCTGTAGACACGTGGAAGTTCCGCAAGCTTTGCTGTAGACACGTGGAAGTTCCGCAAGCTTTGCTGTAGACACGTGGAAGTTCCACAAGCTTTGCTGTAGACACGTGGAAGTTCCGCAAGCTTTGCTGTAGACACGTGGAAGTTCCACAAGCTTTGCTGTAGACACGTGGAAGTTCCACAAGCTTTGCTGTAGACACGTGGAAGTTCCACAAGCTTTGCTGTAGACACGTGGAAGTTCCACAAGCTTTGCTGTAGACACGTGGAAGTTCCACAAGCTTTGCTGTAGACACGTGGAAGTTCCACAAGCTTTGCTGTAGACACTTGGTTGTTCCACAAACTTTCATCTGGTTTTACATTTTTGTACATATAAGTTTGTATATTATGGCCTCGGTAATTATCACTTCTTCGGGGTTGATAAATCATCGTGTCAACCTTTTTAAAAGTCATTAATTGTATATTATTCGATGAGAATTTCAAGCTTTCAGTGACATTCTATATACTCATTAACAGCAGCTTCAATATGAAATAGGACAAAGATTATGATAAGAATGCTGTATACTATGTTTATATGAAACTGACAGCATTATGTAAGGTTTCATTGTTGCAGAGTTCACGGTTTGACTCCCAAATATTATAGACTGATTTGAATGGGTATTAGCTAGCTCGTATCCGTATCCATAAACATTACTTTTTTCTTGTATAATTCAAAAATGTTTTGTGTGCTCTCCCACTTGAGAACACTTGGGTAATCAGTTCATCAAATTTGATTAAGTAATGTTTGCCATCACAGTCAGGATACACCATGGAAAACCACGTCAATACAGGGCTTTACTATGTCCTTCGAGAGATTAAATCCTCAAAATTCTGAACTCAAACAATTTACATTAATCATTGAATGTAGACTGTGTGTGTCGATACGTAACGTATATAGCTTGATACGTAACGTATATAGCTTGATACGTAACGTATATAGCTTGATACGTAACGTATATAGCTCAGCTTGATAACAACGCGGAAATATGTCTCTGCAATGACTTGGTTAAAAGAAGGAACTTTGATTCTTTTATTGCACATTTTCGTTACGAGTTACAATATATTGAGAACATAGTTAATCTACAATAATTTCTGTTTATATCATAATAATGACTCGCCATGATATATCTGAAAAATTGCTGAGTTGGTGTTTAGCAACAAGTACTCACGCACTCATAAGAATGTCAAGGGCCGTCGTGGTCGTAATCGTATGGTAGTTGGACTTATGCAATCAGTGCCTCAGCCTATCACAAGTAAAGTTGTGAGTTCGAATCCCGATCATGGCAAGGTGTACTCGGTATAACATTATGTGATAAAGTTTGTCAGTGACTTGCGACCGGTCGGTGGTTTTCTCCGGTTTCCTCCACCAACAAAACTGACTGTCACGATATAACTGAAATATTGTTGCAAGTTGGGTTAAGCAACCGAAACCCCATAAAAAATGTCCTAAATCCTGACCCTTCTTAAAATCTTGAATACTTTCTTAATTACGAATATTAACTATAAAACGATTAGTTTGTTGTCAGTATTACGCTCTTTTTTGGCAACAATTAAAATTCCATTTATCAAACTTTTATTTTTGAATACGTATATCAGGTCATTATTTCGGAAAATATTAGTAAATTGTGCTTTATACCCAGGGCTGAATTAACCCGTAGGCAAAATAAGCACATGCGGACAAGCATCAACGGACAAGGGGGCACCACAAAAATCCGGTCACAAGGCAATTTATTTTATCAGCCAGATATCAAGCTCAAAAACACACCAAACACACACACCAAAAATGTAGGAAAAATGAAATAAAACATTAGACATTTGACAATTATGTTGAGTCTTGACATCAAGAGGTCGTGTTAGTTTTTACTCTATGCCAGTGGAAGGTGCAGGGGCACTAAGGCCTGTGCTTAGGGAATAAATTGGCTTTAATCCGGCCCTGTTTATACGTTATTGTAGTTATAAACAGATAATATACAATTTTCAACGATTCGGGTTTTGTTTTATTAACATGGGATATGGATTGCACGAAATTTCAAGGTATTCACTTATCCTGCGCGAGTGTCCGTGTCTTCTGAATTATCTCGTATATTATTTTATTTAATTTTATGTGATGTTCCGAAATTCCAAGGTCATCGATCGCGGATATATGTGTTTTCTGAATTATCTTCAGATTCTCAAGAAAAAAAAATCTTCAATTTTATGTGAGGTCCCATTTGAAAATTGTGCCACTTAACACGAATGTAAAATGTTTAACATTTCAAGAGGTGAATATTCCGTGGTCTTGTTATTGTAATTTACAACATTTTACATTTTAAATTAACATGTTAAGTATTTGTTATTGAGAATTATAAAGCTTAAAGCACTTGAAATCTGCAAAAAAATGTTTTATCTTGCAATGTGATAAACATTAAAACAAATTAATTGAAAAATGTATCGAATATTGAGGCTTTGTAACACATTTGAAGTCCAACATGCTTTATCTAGGAACAAACAATTTCACAGGAGTGATAAACAAAGTTTTAGGTATAATAAGAAAAAGAATAAGAATTTGTCCAATAGAGGGCCCACAAGGGGCAAAGTCATTACAGTGATTCATAGACAATAACATTAAAAAATAAATAAATATATGTTGTCATATTTTAGGTCAACCAATAAACTTACAATGACTTGCACTTATCCAAATAGCCAGTCATAGAACATGTACCCCCCCCCCCCCCCCCCTCCCATTTTTGGGAGATATCTGAATCAAGCTTGATCCTTCTTCATTCACCAATGAATGCATTTAGTACAACAACAAAAATTACATTCACAATTGGATTGAAGAAACAGATACAGTTTCATATATATTTGTTCTGGATTAAAATGATGCCTAAACAAGAAGTGGTGTTTTCGTATTCCTCTAATTCCCCCACCCCACACATGTATGTGTGATACTATACAATTATTGCACTTCATTGAGTGCGATATGATGTGTTCCTCATATTGCACAAAATGAAGTGCTGTAATTGTTTTATTACATTTAACATTCCCAGTTTTTTTTGTGTATCTGGATCAATTTTTAGGGATTGTTTGTTGTTTTTTTTTCAAATTCAAAAGCACATGAGCTGATCCATTTAATATCATAGATACTTGTACAAATTTATATTACTAATTCAGTCCACGGTGTAAAAATGTATGTGTACAAATTTATATTTGCATTCTGCTTGCGTTTGTAAGACTAAATTAGCGGCATATTCATAGATATTTCGCAATATTCACAACATTGACTGTCGTGTAAAAATGGTAAAATAATAAAAAAAGAAGATATAACCAGTCACTGGATAAATTATGTAAATTGTGTATTTTTTCTTTGGAGTTGTACCCCTTTCATTGGTCGTGATGGAAAGACTTGCTTTTTAATGAATATTTGTTATTTTAAGTGAAAAATTAGATCTAGAAGTTATGCAATCAACTTGATTTAATTTGACCTAAAATGGCTAAATATACTTATAAGTTAACTGGCATCGCCCCTTGGTTCTCCCTGCTTGAAATGAACGACTCATTAATATATTTTTAATCAATATCTTTTATTGTTGGCTTTCTGATACTGTTACTATATAGTCACAAAACTGGCGTGGCCCATAAGTTCATCCTAATGGCATGGACCCTTGGTACTTCAAGTAGTCATACTATTTCTTTATTTTAAGATACATTTTATTTCCTCCTCAATTGTTAGAGGGATTAATACACACCTGAGACCATGGCTCTAAACTAGCGGTGAAAACAATAGTGCTGTTTTGTTGTTGTTTTTTTCCCCATCTTTTTTGTTATGCTATAAAACAATTGTAATAAATGCTCATATTGTATATGTATATGCCCCCTGTGGGCCCTTGATTGGTGAATCAATAAACTTATGACTTACGACTTATGACAATTAATTAGGCCCACATTGGCTAAAAATTAAACTTCTTACCTACTTATTATTTGAAGAAAAAAAATAATGAGTCAAATCAGTAACTAATAGGGTAAATTGTTTATATAATAAAAGTCGTTTTTTATCTGTCAGTTTATATTTAAATTTTACCTTGCTATGTTAAATGACATTTTAAAGTATTGCCGATTAACTCGACTTTATAATCTATAAATGTATAATTTATTGAATATTTCTTTTGTTGATTATTTTGTTATTTCCTTACAACTGCTCAATGTATTTAATTTCGATCATAATGATAACTTATTTAGAGTTAATTACCTTTAAAAATAGTTCGGGGAAAGATTAGTGTTTACAATAGGCAAGAGGTTGCTAAGGCTTTGGGGTCAAAGGTTGTTGAATATAAACAATCTATCCCATAAAACCCTACTTCCGGTGTTTGGCGGTTAACATCACAACATGAGACGAAGAAAACAATCTTAGGAAGAACAGTTTTATTTAATGAAAGTGTACTAGATAATACATTAATACGCAACAAACGGATACGATGGCGCACATGTCACCCCTCCCTCCGATTGAAACAAGAGCATTACAAGTGGCAAAGAAATGCAAAATATTCAGAAATGGTGATAAACATTATTCAGGGAAAAACATTACTCTGGACAATCGTAAAATTCGAACCTTTGATGCTTTTTTAACCGGATTAACAAATGATTTAAAATTGAGAAATGGTGCTGTTAGAAAATTAGTCACACCAGTTAATGGTCATCGAATTCGAGATCTCGATGACATCGAAGATGGTAAACTTTATGTGGCCGTGGGAGCAGAACCATTCAATAAAGCGGTTGTGTAAGAAATTTTTATTTGAAATTATAATTTATTTTATATTTTAGTTTAAAAAAATACATTGTTATTAACTTAATTAAATGAGTTTCCTTTCTTAGAGTCGTTAAGGAGTATTTTCTCCGAAATTGCAGACATACATTTTGTATCTGGCACATAATATTAATAAATTGCAAGTATGATGGGATTCCATTTACCAGTTTGGCCCTGCCACATTTCTGTGCCTGTCCCAAACTAGGGTCTGGATTCCCTACGTCATATGTCAGTCTTTTTTTATGTTCAATGATTTAAGGTGAGGGGAGATTGTTCGTTTGTTGATATTAGTGGAATTGTTGACCATCACTGTTTAAACTTTCTTTTTGTAAGTATGCATGTACATTTATTATATCTTCGTGTATTGTAAAGTCGAGACCCTAAGACTATTTTGTCTCAAAACATTTCTAAAATAACTGCAACTATTCTATAAATAACATAATCAAGAATAAACATACATGTAGTCTCTTTTGGTACCGATTACATTATTTTTGCATCCTTAGCAAGTGATTAAAAATCCATCTGAAACTTGGAGGGTATTTCCACCATGTTTTGTAGAGTGTATTGTATAGTCATCGACTTTAGCAGTGGTCCGGTGGCCCAAGGCCAGTGAAAATTTATTCGGACCAGTGACTTTTGCCTATTTTTTTCAATAGAATCTATATAAATATTCTAATTTTGAAGTTTTCGGGCCAGTAAATTTGAAAGTCTAATTTCGAAGACTGTTGTAAAGTCGAGACTCCATATTTGCATACGGTTGTGAATAAATTAAAGATGATACCAATTCAATTTTTTCAACTATAATTAAGATAACTATTTGTAATAACAATCACTGCTAAAAACATCTTTTTTCAGTGTCATATAATATAAAAAACCTGGCATAACACCAAAATTTTCTAATTTGTCTCAGCAGAAAAAAATATTTTTCACATAAAGTTTTTTCAGCTGTTCATTTTAGTTCACTATTTTAAACAGCAAATAACAACAATGTGGGTCAATACAGTATAACTATATTAAACACAATATACATTCTTTCTTTTATATATCCATATGTTAAAGTCACATGACCAAGTGTTTTGAAAGGCTACCAGTTGTTATTTTGTTTCACTCATTGTCAGACTTTTTACATTTTACAGGTTAGATAAATAAGAAATCACATGTTTTGTGAGACATTTTTCTCAATTGATTAAACCCACGAGTCCAAATTCAGTCATATAACCTTTAACCCAAGTTTGTAAGCAAAGCAGCCGACCATGTCTTCCGTGACCCTGGTGACCCAATGCTCTTAAAACGGCACAGAAATTGTTTTTTAAAAATGGGCATTAGCAAAAATGGCGGAAATTGCCATCTTGAGGCTTTCTTATGTTATTTTACCTGTTTGAATCTCATTTTTGTTAAGATACTTGGTAATTTTCAACTAGGTCATCACTATTATTGTTTGACAGTCACAGGGCACATGCTCGCTATGACGTCATCTAATGAATATGCAAAATAGCCAACCCTCGACTTTACAATACACGACGATATGTACAAATGTACATGTTTTAATTGTGATTTCTTCATCTATATAAAATGTAAATTAATTATTGACCGCTTTTAACATTTAAGAGATATTTCTTATGTAAATTGTTTGCTTTTCTATTCATGAGCTACATTTGTATCTCCCATTTGTGAAATATATTATATAATTTCTGGTGTTATCTTAAAAAGTGGTAAAGATAATTTCTTATCTAGACAATATGAAATTTTTTGTTCATTTCAAAGAAGTATATATTCATTCTTATCATGCATGTGTCACCATCTGAAAAACCACATCTGTGATGTAATGGTTAGCATGCTCACCTCAATTATATAAATGGTAGATCGTGGGTTTACCTTTCGAGCCCTCAGGCCTGGTCGGTTCAAAATGAAGACGATAAAATAATAAGAGCAAAGACTGATTGGTTAAGAATCAGAGTGGAGCAACATGTCTGTATTAGGACTGTTGTTTCAGTGAGCTACATTTCTATACATGTAAAACTATAAAAATCTGACTAAGCATGTTGGTCTAGTGCAAAGCAGACATCATCATCATATCATCGAAATGTTACTCGTTCTCGTCATTATATACTAATATAGCTGAAAAATAGCTCACTTGGCGTTAAACAACAATCACTCACTCACCATCTGGTTGATCCTTGTATGAAATTATGATAAAAGTAATAGATGTCTGTAAACGTAGGTGTTGTAGCTAAGGCTTTTTTTTACATTTGAAAGTTTTATATTTTCAGTCTTCTAAAAGGTCTTTCAGAACGTCCTCCCATGTTTCGTCCATAGAATAACTGAAGATCTTATTTTTGATAAAATGTTCACCCCCCTTTAGGCCTTAACTGATGCATTGCAGCATAGGGGGATGCTTTCCACTGCCGTCCTCTTCGACATTATTTTCGTTTCAGCAGAACATTTTCTATTCTATGTCGTTTAAGCGTTTTCTCTCAATACAGTGTACATCAAGCGCTTTTGCGATCGAGATTTGAAATAAATAAAGCCTGGAACAAACTCCGCGGACACGCTCGAAATTCCGGTGCGATTCCGATTTTTTTAATAAATAAAAAAATTGTCTGAAACGCAAATAAAATAATTTGGGCGGCAAATTTTTCAGTGGGTCGGGCGGCAATGCCAAGCAAATAAAATTTTATTTTAGGCCTAAGGGGGAAACGTATGTACCGAAATCGCGATTATTTTGGGGACGGTTCGGTTCACGATTCGTGGAGGCCGCTTACGATACAAACGATATGATGCTCATTTTAAAAAAAAAAGTAGTGTTGAACTTCCGTTTTCTTCTTTTGGTGATCATTTAATTAATATTTTGAGAAAAGTGAATCGATTAATTTACGCTTTTAAAATTAATTAATCAAATATTAATTTATAATTTCCACTAGTACGTAAGCGACCTCATATAAAAAAAAAATGGCGGCGCCCATGTCGACCAGCATGGACTTCAAGGAATAGTTACAGTTTCCTATAAAACGTATCGAGATACATATCAAATATCGCGATTCGTATCGCTTGTGGAAAAAGTGTATTGTTACACCCCTAGTTGTAGCTCCACCATGTAGTTTTTACATACTATTACAAGTTCTTGCATAATCTTACTTACTGATGGAAAATGTGTAGTAATTTAGAAAAGACTACAAACCAAAGTCGAAAAGTATTCATAAATATTGAAGCTATTATTTAGATCAAAGACCCAGAAATGTTCATTTGCCAAGTTTTACATTGTACAAATTGTACATGTATACTATACATTGTACAAAATGTACATGTATACTATACATGTACATGTATACATGTACATATGTATTTTAAAGGTAAAATTGATTTGTTCTTATTTGGCTTAAGGATCTCGAACTGATTAAAGCTCTTCATGTACACTTCATTTTTTGCCAATTTACAACTCATTACAAACCTTTTTTAATTACAAATTCCCTTTGATCACCTGTAATTATCAATTTTTAATCATGTTTTATAAGTATGATGTAGGCCTAAGGTTTATTTGTAGGAGTTCATTTGACTATCTGGTTTTTTTTTAAATTGAAGGTGTTGTATTGGGTTAAAAATTTTGAAGAGATATATTTTTTTTCCCCATTTTGGCATAAGTGTGAATTTCATGAGTAAATTAATTATGCTTGTATGTACAGAAGATCTAGTGTTTGTTACATTGTACATTTGTATTTACATTAAACCATAGTAATATACCTAATATTTCCTGAACTTGTGTCTTAAAGTTGTGTCTAATTGCTTGCATTCTTTGATATATTATTTTTCTATTTAAAAAATGTCATAAAGTAATAATAATATTATATTAACGAATCAACAAAGGAGTTTTAAATTCCTACCTTTTACTATTAACTTGGATTAACTTGTGATATTCTTTTATGGGTTTTAATCTGAAAATTTTGATTCTTATATTGTACAATTATGTTGTAAAAACATCAATATAAATTTTGTATATATATGTACATTCAGTCAAAAGTCTTTCTGTACTAAGATATTTCCCTATTAAAACAGTCTTGGCAAAATGCCGTCTGTCCAATGGCTATGTCCGACACAACTTAAAAAGATTTTTACAATATTTCAAAAATTATCTATGATTTTCTTGAATTTTTCACCTTTAAAAGCAGAATTAATACCACATGTACTTTATTTTAAATATTTTCATATTTTTTTCAAACCTTTAAAATTATTTATAAATTAAACACATATAGGTAAATTTTTTAATTCTTTTAAAAGCTTTTGACAAGCCATACATGGATGTGTATTACCAGGAGTTTAAGATTGTTTTTGTAATTGGAAGGTTCTAGAGTATGGTTTGAATTCTGGAAGATCTCTCATTTTTTGGTCCTTTTTCGTTTATTTTTATTTTATTTTGGAGGGATGGGGTTTGGTGTGTATTATCAAGAGCATATTGCACATTAACCAGCAGCAGGTTGTATTCGATGCAGTAGATGCATGACATAACACCTATTTTATCGTCATACTTTGACCTACATTAGGCCGTAAAAGAAGTGGGAAACGAACGATTGATCGCTATTGTTTTTCATATAGTTTGACATACATGTAGGTAGCAAGAGAAATTGGAAACGAACGATTGATGTTAATTGATTATTTCATAATCCAGTTGTATATGCTTTAAAGTATTTTTTCTCATTTGACATTTGAAGTGAAATAAATAGCTTTCTATAATCATTTATTTAGATTCTTTTAATGAAAATTAGAATATAGTGTCTCTTCAATCGATAATCAAAAGGTCTGCATGAACAACTAATAACCAACGTGAAAGTCTAATGACAACAGCAGAAGATCATGAACACAGGGGTTTCACTATTTTTTTAGGCTGAAGGTACTTTCTAGAATGTAGGAGGTACCAAACAATTTCGGCAAGGGGTTTGGGAGCCGCTCAAGGCTCCCAGTGGGTTCATGGCAAGGCCCTGGTAGGGGGACCAGGGGGGCTAAGCCCCCCGGAAGCTCCTGGATTGTAGAGATTTTGAGACTTAAATTTTGACCTGAAAATATGGGATTATGTCTGTAATATTTGCTTCAATTTTGTGTATAATAAATGAATTTGAAATTAAGATATAGCATAATCATAATTGATTTAAGTCTCAAAAACCCTAAAATCTAGGAGCTTCCAGGGGCTTTGCCTCCTGGTCCCCCGACTAATGCTGATATTTCACGTGTTAACTTAACACTGGAAATTTCCTGCGCGTTCACACAAATCACAACAGATATCAGGAAAAAGAACATGTATGAGGCAATGCCAAAGCCGAACAACATGATTTGACACGTTTTCATAGAATCTTCATCTTTATTAAGCTTTTTGCTCTGCATAAAATAGTCAGTGATTGCTTTTTTTTCGTTTAGACATTTTATCGTTTTTCATCAATGATAATACACCGCTTGAATAGGGACTGTTAAATCATTGTAGTTTAAAGCGCTTTTACAATATATCCAATCTGATCTCCAATACTGTAGGTGAAGAAAGTACAGATACAGATTCCGACGCGGACCTTGACAAAGACACTCCCATAAATACTAGATTACGATTTCGAGTCCCACAGAACGATCTTATATTGTATTAACTAGATTTTTGCACATGATTTTTGTTTTGTTTTTATTTTTTCTGCCGGTACCAGACGCTACCGTAGCCGGGTAAAAGTACTGGGTACCGGCTCTTAATAAAAGCACTGTGAACATGCATAAATTTGAACTGCAGATTTTTGGTAAAAATAAAAAACAACCTTGTAGTCTGTTATTGCAAATTATATAATAATTAATGAAAAGTCAAGAGAGAGGCATGTATTATACAAATAATCAATGAAAAGTCAAGAGAGAGTCATGTATTATACATTATCACTAGACACGGACAATTACGGTAATTACAACAGGAAACTGAACCATTAACCTGATTATAACTACAAAACACTGGTCTAGAAAATCATCCTTGGTGGGAATAATAAGTTAACTTGATAGGCTTATATAAGAATGAATTAAGCCCCATGCATTCAGATTGGTAATAAGAATCTTGAGCCTCTTTTTCAATTGATTACATGCTTTTGGAGTACAAAATTGATAATTTTTGTTCAATAAAGATTCATAATCTGCCAGCATGTTGTCCAGACATTATATCTGGTTGTGTATAATAATATACAGATAACTAATTTTTCATGTAAATTTCAAATTTTCCAGGTATTGTCAGACAGGTGTAGATCAAAGGTTTATAGTAATACACTCCTATATTACCCACAAAGCAAGCAATTGAATACACATTATATGTGATGTATTTGTTATAAATTGAAATATTTATATATGTTTTTTTTTATATATGTTAAAATATGTACATCATACAGTATATGTATGGTTATGCAGTAATAGTTAAATTACCTTAAGAATTCAAAAGTTGCGGGTAACCGTAATAATTCGTAATTTATGGTAAACCATATTTAACTCTTGTGATTAGGAATTGTATTCAGTGAGCTTAAATTAAAATTCTTCTTTTACCCTAAAAGTCATAAAATGGTATTTTATAAATATTTTTGTTTAATTCCTGTTTGCTTTAATTTAATACACATGTTTATATTTTTCTAGCATTTTATCATGAATATGATAATTAATATGATAGACTTTAATTTTCAAACCCCCTTTAAATAACAGATGTACATGTAGATAAAAATCCAACTACCATACAATCATGAGCAAGACCCCCTTCCAGAGATGAAAGTCTCCAAGTAAAATACTGACTACCGCCGAGTACCGGGTATATAAATGAAATGAAACTGTCACCATCCAATGAAATATTTCATGCTTCATTGAACAAAGCATATTATTATTAATTTTTGTTAATAAAACTAAAAAAATGCCAATGATTTTATGCATGTTAGAAAATGTATATGAATATTTAGATACATGTAGTACTGCATAAGGTGCCATCGTGGTCGTGGTCATATGGTAGATTGAGACCTGTGCAGTCATTGCCTATCACCACTAAAAGTGTGAGTTCGAATCCCTCTCAGGCGAGCTCTACTGGATACAACATTATGTGATAAAGATTGTCAGTGACTTGCGACAGGTCGATGGTTTTCTCGGAGTACTGCGGTTCCTTCACCAATAAAACCGACCATCACAATATAAATGAAATATTGTTGAAAGTGGTGTTAAGCACCATAATCCTAACTTGTAGTACTGGATAATAAAGTTGAAAAACTTTTTTTTCGTTCTGCAATGTAAAGATATATCTCTTCTTTTGAAATTTTTACATTAATATTATAGTTAAATATCTTGTCAACTACGATTTTTAAAACCTGAATCAAATCATTTTAATATTGCCAATTATTGGCACAGTGTAGGTACACATGTAAGTGTTGAAAAGGTTAAATTTAGGGTCAGATTGAGGTGAATATCAAAACTGATTGTAATCAGCACCTATATACATTTGTAGCTTTCAACATCTTATATATGAAATAACCGATCTAATTTCTATAAATCTTATATTATTTAATGTATTCCATTATCGTAAAAATCTCCTTTTAATTGTCTACCGAAGTGCTACCATTGAATTAGGCGGGTAAAAAATCTTTAATACTTATTGAACAAACATGATGGAGACTTGTTATGTTGGTCGAGCTTCCTGGGAATGGTCAGCGTTGATTACCTGTAGAATATTACCTGGTGTTTACCTGTTATTCTTTACCTGACCATTGATTATAGGATTTCCTAAGCTAAACATACATGTATATTGTATGATAAAAAATAATAAGAATACTCACATATACTGTATTTAATCTCAATGTGTCCTAAGTTTCAAATTCCGAAACTATCCTGTACATTAAACATGTATTTTAAAATGTACTATGCTGTTTTCTTAAATTGAGCCTTTCTGCATAGATTTGTATCAACTATATGGTCAGATTGTAATTTGTATGTTGCAAAAAAAATATATATACAATTACATACAGTGTATGAGATAAAGAAAAAGACATTTACCTCCTCAGTGGTGTACCAGTATTGGTTAGCCATGCTTGCCTCAAAAAATGAGGTTGTTTTGTGGTTTTCACTATAAAATTGGTATTTGTTGCCTCTCTGCTAGATCATGCTAAGTTAATGAGTTGTAACAGCAAATACTGGTTAGTCAGTACAGTGTGTCAGAGTCCTGCCTATCTGTGGACGGTTGTTGCAGTGAACTAGCACTGTAAAATTTCCAACTAAGCATATTGGTCCAGTCTTTAGAACAAAGCAGACATCATAATCATCTCATCGAAATGAAACTTGTTGTCACCATGCCATGATATAGCTGAAATATTACTCACATCACGTTTATCATCAAACACTCAGTCACTAAACAAGAAGAAGAAATACCTAAAAAAATTCACAACATGCAAGGAATAACAAAGGTGTCCCAAGCTTTTCTCAGAAAATTTACCAGGAATGGTATCAAATTCAAGTCATTTTTTGTGATAATTCACCAATTAATTGTTTAAATAAAAACTGTTACAATAACCAAATATGATGAGATTTAGATTGATTGATTGATTGTATTTCAACTCCTATTTTCATCATGAAAACAAGTTTTTTCAATGATAAATAATGTAGTAAAGGATAGCTCTGTGATGAGCTGGGCCTGATTATCCTATAGGCTAGTATAGACTGCAGCCTAGGGCCCCTCAAGCTTGGGGTGAGGGTCCCTAAAAAGTTTACTTCAAGCTATGTAAATGTCGCTAAAATATATCATGAGTAACAAATATTCAAGATGGGTGCGAGCAAGTTAGAGGTTGGCTCCGTCTGAGGGGGACCCATAATTTCATTAGCATAAGGGCTCCAAAAGGTCATAATCAAGCCCTGGTGATGAGGTATGCGTACAGTATGAACAGATATTTCAAACACATCGAGGAAAAGCGGAGGCATACAAATGAAAATAGCAATTGAGAAATTTCCCCCAAAATGTGTTACAAAAAATGTATGTGAAACAATATTGAATGTTTTCCAATTGTGTCTCATGTTTAATCAATCATGTCACCAGTAAACCAATCCCTTAAACACTATTAAGGTATTACAATTTTACATTGATTTTAATTTGTCAAGCCTAAATAATTAAGATGAAAATTGAAAGCATTTTATTTAATTAAAGAATTATGCAGTTGCATGCAAAAAGATTTTAAATTGGCCAAGTAAATCCAGAAAGTTTTAGAGAGATATATTCTAAGGAAAATTTTTATTACAAGATTCCCTTTCAATTTCACATATCACTTGTCAGCATTTTTCAGCTATGTCGTGACGATTAGACTAAAATGAGGGAGGAAATCGGTACAAGTATAGTGAAATGACCGGTAAAACCCAGGTTATGGATAGGTGTCTGAAAACCGTTACACTTGAGGCGGGTGTTCACTGTTGGGGCACGAACACATCAGTGGTGTTAAGCTTGTCAGGTCAGAGATTACCGACCCTAACAACTCGTCCACACTTTCCCTTTTGTACACAAAATATGAAAAGAAATTTTAATAAGTAATGGTTAGGGTTAGGGTTATGGTGTTTAACGCCACTTTCAACAATATTTCAGTTATAATGTGGCGGTCAGTTTTATTTGTGGAGGAAGTACCCAGAGAAAACCACCGACCTGTCGCAAGTCAATAGCAAACTTTATCACATAATGTTGTATCGAGTACACCTCACCTGAGCTGGATTCGAACTCACAACTTTAGTGGTGAAAGGCACTGATTGTATAGGTAGTTATAAATCCAACTACCATACAGTCAGTGAATCACGACCATGATGGCCCCTGTACATGTGTGATAGAATCTGGGAATAATGTACCCCAAGCACGAGTCACATTATTCAAATGTTGCATTCAATCAGACGTGTCACATGACTTAGTTTACCTGTCAAAGTGGCATACATGATACTAATTTATTTCTTATATAATATACATGTTCAGACAGCATGGGTTTTTGCTTAGAGATGGATTTAAGGTAGTGGGAATTTAATAAACATTATGAAAAGAAAGTTTAAACAGTAATGGTCATCAATTCCACCAATATCTGTTAATATCAACAAAACAAACAAACATCTCTCATCTTAACTGAACTCATTGAACACAAAATAGACATGACATATGATGTTAGAAATCCAGTTCCTGGCTTGGGATAGACACACAAATATGGTGGGGTTAAGCCAGTTAATGTATGTTAATATTGTCATTGTTCCCTATAATAAATCTACTTTGTAGTAAAGAATGGTTCCCATTCTCTGTCCTAATTTTGGCTTCCTTCAACTCTTGTTCATATTTTTTTAACTATAAAATGTTGCTTTTTAAGTAAAAAAAAATACAGATCAGGTATAAAAGTTGTTGTTCCTTTAAGTTTATTTTTTTAAGAATATTTCAGTAAATCATATTCGTTTCTTTTCCAGGTATACACAAATAGAATCATACAGCCCTCGTCGTAATCATCGCCAAGCTAAAGAAGAACGGGTAAGTGAATTCGATGATATTACACAACCAAACAAATCCCAGTCCTGGATATCTTGAAGTCATTCAAAATTGCCACTAAAATTTTAGCTGGTTTGTGTTCAATTAAAAACTTAGGCTTACGATTTGAACAAGAAGTGCTGCAGGTTTTCATAAAGGTATTCTGAGCTGTCTTGTGTCCCTCACACCAAAGGCCACGCCTCTTATCGGGCCAGATTTCAGATGCACTGATGGAGTAAATTACTACCGGTACTATATTGCCCCTCTCAAAAGAGGCCACCCCTCTTATCAGATCAGATTTCAAATGCTCTGATATAGTAAATTACTACTACTATATTGGCCCCCTCAAGAGAGACCACCCTTCTTATAAGGCCACTTTTTCATTGCAGAAGGGACGGCCTTATAAATTAAATAATAGACCCGTACACTTCATCCTCAAGTACATGTAAGATATTATATTTGCGTACATTGTATTATTTCACATTTTATTATATCAGTCAATAGTTATCTATAAAGGAGAAAAAAAGACATCTTACGTAAAACAAACACGAAAAACAGGTCTTATTATTTTATATCAAAACACAAACAACTTTAGATGATAACCTCTACACCACCCCCATTGTTACCTCGGGTTCCCTTACTGATAGTACAATATCCCTGTTGTTACCTCAGGTACCCTTACTGATAGATCAAAATAACATTGTAAGCAATTTTCTCTGACATGGAATATTGCATGATGTGAGATCCAACTTCCAAGTTACAAAGTAGAAATTATGTAGACAGGATGGAGGAATGTAAACAACTGTAATATTAAGATACAATCACTATAATCTTACTATTTCTGAGGTCTATGATCTTTCTCTAAGAAGTTTTATTTGACTGGATATGGATGTCCTTTTAAAACTAATGTATTTGTGAACTTTTGTAGCTGTGGAAGCATAGCTCATAACAGTCGGTTTTTTTCTTCTTCAAAAAATGTTAAGAGCTAGCGATAGGGACTTTTTCACATTAAATTTTAAAATATTTTACTATTTGGATTGCCGATTGAAATTTTGGTTTTAGAGACGAGAATAAATGCTTCATGATACATTATATTAGTATTATGTTATGGTGCGGTGGTCATCGTTGTTCATCTGTAGACAGAATGGTTTCTGTGCGATAGCTTAATTTCTAGTTGACTGATCAGACTGAATTTTTAACACAATGATCCTTGGTTCTCAATAAAGATTAGTAGCTGCTTAAAAGGAAAACCTTTTTAAATTTTCTTCGCTGAGTCTGAAACCATTGAATTATTTGAACACAAGATGTTATGTTTTGCTTCTTTTATGGTCCTCTACAATGTTTACCTGTTTATAATTATATGTTATTAAAGGGCTAGTTGCCATTGGAGGACATATTTAAAATAGGACCCAGTTTGAAATTGTATATACAAAAACTTCTCATAAAGTACCAACTTTTAATTGAACTCTAATGTACATTTATGAGCAGATGATAGATGTGTGTTCTTGTGAGACGCTGTTTTATATTTTAATGTACACGAATCTGTGGCCTACTATATCGCTGAACTCTTTTTTAAAGGCCTTTAAGAGCTACAGTTCTGCTGCTACTTGAATGAATAGACTTTAAAAGAAAAATTGTCGTTCCTGTTACTATGGTATTTTTTTTTTTAGAAAATACAATTGCATAAAGATCATTGAATGTAAATTACTCCATTCTGATCTGGGAGGATGGATGATGTCCTAATAGTTGTACATAAATATATGTTATATATATATATACACCTGAATTGATTACTAAGGCATGTAATTGACTTTATTAAAAGGTTAGAATATTGATCTAACTCACATAAAAATGTTACATCCTTTCAATACATTCTGTGTTACTACCATGAGTTATTATCTCAAGTCAGTCAGGGTCTAAATAAGTGGGTCTATGTTCATGAAATATTTGGACCAAAAAATGTTGAGTTATGTACACTTTCAGTACATTGGATTTACAAATTGCAAGTATTTACAGAAATTATTGTCTCAAATGATCAATGAAAGCAATAATAATAATATCATATTTGGACGGAAATATGATGAGCAGCATACCCTTTCAAAAATGGATTTGTAAATTGCATGCATTTACACAAATTATTTGTCTCAATAGTCAATGAGGGTCTAAATAAGTGGATGTCCATAAAATGGGAGGGACACTCAAAATAATAATAAAAAAAATAAAAGTATCATATTTGGATGGAAAAAATGATGAGCAATGTATACTTTCAAAAACAGATTCATAAATTGCAAGCATTTGTAAAAATTGTTTTCTCAACTGTCAATGATGGTCTAAGGGATCGTCGCAAAATGTGACAGTTTTTTTCAAACGAAATTAGTTTCGTTTGGTAGGTGGGTGGTTTTCAGCTGTCACGTTTGGAAAAAAACCAAAATCGCACATTGAGATTTGTCAATAAATCTTTAAAAACGCACTTAAGAAACGGCATGAAATTGAATGGAACATCGTTTTAATTTCTTTCGAGTCTGTATATTGTACTGCAGTACTGAATAAGTAATGGGTGTATATGTACACAGCTCTGGTTTTCTGTTTGCGGTTCAACTAAATATCATACGCAACGAAAAGCAACGGTCTTTCTTTTGCACAATAAAAAAAATAATGTTTTCGATTCTTGGAACGTTTACTGTTGTCAAATTTAAAATAAAACTATAATGTATTAAACAAGTTTTAACCAAAGAGAGTAAACAACAGATACCACGATGCTTATGGCGGGTTTTTGTTCTTGTGTACATTGCAGAAATAGGCTTTCGGTAGTTTGTGATTGTATTGATCGCTTTCGGTATTTTGTTATTGTATTGATTAAGTATTAAACATGACAGCTCCCAATCTCAGTCGTAACTACTCGGCCATTCTCGCTACCCTACAAATAACCTAGATAGTAGAAATTATTCTTAATTTGTTTGCCGGAAGTTAGGTAAATTAAGCCGCACAAAAATATAGTCCACGAAAATCCAATATGGAAGACATACTAAGTAAATTCTAATCATGCAAAGCTAATTAAAACTTTAACTTTTATCCATGAAAATAATTGAAATATAGAAAATTGTTTAAAATATAACTTTATCAAACTTTCATTTAACTGACATGTGAAAAGTAGTGCGATTTATACGCCTAATGCATACGAGATTATTTGTAGGGTAGCGAGAATGGCCGAGTAGTTACGATTGCGCCCAATCTCTACCGAGAGTTGTCGGTCCTACACTCTCTCCAATCTGTCAAAGCCTAAAAAGTAGTCTACCTTTGTATTAAACTGGTTTCCTTTTTATAAAATATTACCAGTGTAATGTTCAGCAACTATAGAAGCTATTACAACAAGGAACCAGAACAGCACTGTATGACTGATCACTGTATAAAAAATAATCCCTCATCTTCGTTTGAAAATAAACAAAGAAGCTTCTCAAATATTAGTTATATGGTATTCTTTCCATATTTTACAATATATGGGGTCATTATAACCGGTTTATATCAAGTTACCCTTTAATAAACGGATTTTGACAAGATTTTTGGTTTTTAGGCATTGACAGAGATTGGATAGAGTGTAAGGACAGACAACTCTGGGTAGAGATTGGGCAGCGTCCTGTACAAAACGTCTTGTGCAGACAACACTATTTGGTAGCAGGACAAACGAAAAGAAAATGTCCTCAAAAATACACATTCATTATGGTTCACATGTATAGAAAGGGCTTTAAATGGATTTCTTGATATACAAGATGCATGCACTGCTCCACAAATAATAAATAAGTGTTCCAGATCTTTGCACTTATTATAAGAATGCACATTACAGAGATGTCCATATTAATCTATAAATATCATTTTATTGGTACAGTATGTTTGTTGAATTATATGTACACTTAGATGAAATCAAGTGTCTGTGATTTTGAAAGGATAAAGATTCATAGATAGACCCATTATCATGACATGCATATGGAGAATACATGGTTCTAAACCCTATAGTGTTAGGTGGAGTTTGGTTTATAATACATCGGTATTCTGTTTTTCACACTTTCATTTGGAGGGGGTGGGTGGGTGGTCTGAGCCAAATGAAACTAACTTCATTTGAAAAAAACTGTCATATTTTGAGACGATCCCTAAGTAATAACTGAGGGATACTAAAAAAAAATTAAAAAATATAAATATGGGAGGGACACTCAAAATAATAATAAAAATAATAAAAATATTATATTTGGACCTTAAAATGACGAGTTACGTATATTTTCATTAATGGATTTAAAATAAATTGTGGGTGTTTACACTTCATGCACACAATATCTAGTAATTAACACTGCATTTTTTCACGTCTCCATGACAGTTTAATCGATACTTCTGTTTTTATGACGAGAACAATATTTTCAGAATAAGTTGTTTTTAAACATTTTTCAAATAGTTACATACAGTGATTTATAGATATGGATTTTTTTAGTAAATAATTTAATAATAATTGAAGAAAACTAATTCTGGTTTTTATTTATTGTATTTAAGCCCTCAAGTGATCTCTTCACAGAAGATGATGATATTCATTCATGCTTTGTCGGGTACATCGATTTTTACCCAACGCATATTGTAAATGCATAATATAGGTCATTGATTTCATCTCAAAAAGTTAACGAGGAAAGGAGATGTAATAATACTTAAGATATTGTTGATTTTATCAGGACTGTAACACTAACAGTAACGTATTGAGAAGTCTGTAACTAATCACAGATATAATGATATATAAGTTAATAGCATTTTAAGTTAGGCTTGGATACTTCCGTGGCTTTTAAGTACCATACTTTTGAATTCTATTTTGATATTACACTGTTGCCAGTATAGTAGATCATGTGTCAAGTTAAACCAAAGACTATAAAATTTGTAATGGCTACTTATCTTCGAAGCACGCAGCATTAAGGAGTAGGAGCTAAGACTGTTGGCCCAATCGGAATCTAGATAATGTGTCCGAGTGAGGCGATATGTCAACCTGCGGACTGTTGTTTCAGTGAGCAAGCTCTATAAAAATCAAACTAAGCGCCTCGGTCTAGTACAAAGCAGACAACATCCTCTCCATTATCTCATTGAAAGTAACTTGTTCTCACAATGATATACATTTTTTAGCTAAAGAAATAATGCTTGCTTGCCATTAAACAACAAACACTTACTCACTCAGGCTGTTTACTATACATGTACAGTAACTCAGTCTGTTAATATAAGATACTAACAGTATTTTATCTATGGATGCTCCCATTTTCTCCCACTCATGACTTTCGAGGGCTTGTAGCATGATATACCGGTTCAAAACTCATACATTTATGTTTTATGTTGGCCATGAAATATTGTTATTATTACTATTAGTGTTAGATGGCTGGAAGCCAGATCTTGTCATTAAATCGGAAAACATAAAAATGATAAAAGGGGAAATTTGGAGTTTTTCAATGAACAATTTTCAACAAAATTTGTATTCCTATATGTAAGCAACAAGTATAGCAGGATTAAATGATTCCACAATATAGTGGCCATTCTCTAATAAATATTGGTGATGCAGTGGTTTTTATCATATTTTTGTTGAATTTTCATCTGCCTTTGCAATCGGTGTAAAGTCTGTGAGTTCCATTCAGCCCATGGTCAGTAGTGTTCAGTAACTCGTGACAAGTCATTGTTAGTTCTGGGTAAATATATTGTGTAAATTGGTGCCCTTCAGCAATATCGGTAATACTGATTAAGGTTCTCCTCCCTCAGGTGACCGTAGTCAATTATGGCTATCCTGTTTAGGTTCTTTGGTTTTCTTGCTCCCAAAGAGTTCTAATTTATTTGGCTTTCCAATTCTTTGACTTTGAGCGTACCTGATGAAGGTTATTCCAGAAATGTGTCATGTGCTCTAAATTTAATATCTATGTTTTTATTTCATGATATTACTTGAGTATTATTGACGATGGTGTTATTTTTAAGGAGACATAACACGTACTAATCTCTAATCCAGAAATGTATTGGTACAAAGTTTCTAATTATGACAATGAGAACATTTGGTCAATTAGCTTTTAATGTTAATTGAGTTAAGTAATTAATGCTAACATTTTGAATACCCTGTGTTCTAAAACACATCAATATTTAATTCAAACCATCAGAAGTTCAGAATGATCTTATCGCTCAGTACCTTGTCAACAAGACCTTTATCTCACGCTATCATTGGATTCCAGTGCCATGCCGCTAGACAACGAATCTAACCATAAAGATACGGTTTGTCGCTTAAGTAAGTTCGATAGAGAACCATTCAATAATTATTTTATAATGTCAAGAAATCTTTGGAGTCGTTCATCCAAAAAGACGGGATATATTAGTTTTAAAGTTATGTATGTTACAGATGATTTAAAATATTTATCTATTGTTTGAGCATTTTGTTTGGCCATAATAATATTGAAAGAAAAAAACAGTTAAAGGGTCTTGCCTTACAATATCATTGTAAAATAATGATAAAGAAAACTAGATTTTTATAGCCAACTAACTAATACAGATCAAGTAGGCTGTAAAAAGGGGGGATAATGGTGTTAAATGCCACTTTCAACAATATTTCAGTTATATATTGGCGTTCAGTTTTATTGGAGGAGGAAACCAGAGTGCCCAGAGAAGACCATCAACCTTCCGTAACTTTATCACATACCGTAATGTTGTATTCGAGTACACCTCTCCTGAGCGGGATTCCAACTCACAACTTTAGTGATGATAGGAACTGGTTGCACAAGTAGTAGTAAATCCAACTACCATACGATCATGACCATGATGGCCCCTCATATTCTTTATGATATTAAGTAGGCTGTAAGGGTGCAAGTAAATAGTTTAAACAAAATTTATAAGAATACTGCATGAACATGGAGTAATACTTCAACAATAAAAGTATTTCAATAATGATTTAGAAAACTATAGAAAAAGATGGCTGGCAATAGCATTATTGTATTTTTTTTAGCAATATAATTTTTATTACCTTATACTAAATTATCTAAATTCTGTTGTTAAATCTTTTAATAAAAATCAAACAATTTATTTTTTAATATATATATAAATTTAATCAAATGTGTTATCTATGCTATTTTTTTTAATAACATTTTTAAACAATGCTTTTTTTTCTCTCATAAATATCACATTACAACATTTTGTATTAATCATTAATGTTGTTGATTAATACAAAATGTTGTAATGTGATATTTATGAGAAAAAAAAGCATTGTTTAAAAATGTTATTAAAAAAAATAGCATAGATAACACATTTGATTAAATTTATATATATATTAAAAGATAAAATCATTATAAAATAATAAAAATAAAATAAGTGATTTTTTTCCCCAGGGGGTATTGAAATCAATCATTGGCTCACAGTTTTTGAATTGAGGAACCTAGAAATTGACATAATTATTCAAAATTGTGTCAATTTCTAGATGAAATTGATACAGATTGAAACATGGTACCAATATACAAAATATATAAATTACTTAGCTTGATTGTCCATATGATGGCATATCATTAAATCTTGAATCAAATCTTGGTCTGTGAAAAGCTTGATCTTAATCAAATGAATGGAGAATGTGTAGTACTGACCAATTTTTATGATAATTACTCCAATTTTAAAAGGAACTTAGTGACAAGTCATTATTTTGTCATTTTGCATAAATTTGTTTGCTTTGGTTGAAATGTAGACATTAGAGAAAAGACTACAATAATTAAATAATATAATTTAAGAAATATATCTATGAAATTGGATCCCGGGGTAATCAGTTAATATTATATAATGGTATTTAGTAAGAATGACACTTAAAATCAGAAATACGTGATGAAATCAATAAAAACAAACCCAAACTCTGCAAAGGGGCCCGATAAAGGGAAAATTGTAAACAAATTGTATTGCATATTATTGACAACACTTGAGTTGTCTTGATTATATTTTTTTCGAATTTTCTCTAATTTAAAAGAGATATCATCTAGCGTTTTCTCCTGAAAAAAAGAATATATAAAAAACTATGATGCAATTCTACTGTCAAAATACGATTCGGTCGAAAAAAGATACTAAATTATGCTTACGTGTTGAAAAATGGAGCAGGTCGGTATCACATCTTTTTTTCATTTTTACACAAAGCTTGCTGAATCCTCCTTTTTGTGTCGTTTTCGTGTAGAATCCGTCAATGTTTTTGTTTGTGCCATGTGCATTTTCTTCAACAAACAATTTCGCACATGCACAAACACTTTACCGAATGAGTTCACTGTGTAGGTCGTATGAATGTATGAATATTGCGCAGGTAAACATTGGAGTCTTGACTGGATGGAAGAAAATCAAACAGCAACGTATTTCCTTCGTTCTAGGCTATTTACGTATGATATTATGAAAAATTTCAACTGCAATTAGTATAAAACATCAAATATTTATTGGCAACTTTTAATATAAAAAAAAATTCTGACAGCCTGTATGCCTTCACTCAAGTTTAGTACAGGTCTGAATAAATCTGAACCCTTTTAAACTTCATTTTCTCACGAACAAGATACAAAAATGTAGATACAATTTACAAGGCATTAAAATGTTACCATGACAACATAATGAGACAACAAACAACCGTAACAGAACATTTCAGCGGGCAGAAAGATCTAGATTTTTACCATTATTTAGGACAGAAACTCTCATTATGACTTGTAATTCTTATAATTTGCCAGAGGGAAGGGAAATACTGTTACCCATTTCTTAATTTGTTGAACCTAGACAAGTTCAGGTTAGAATGACCCTCCTTCACCATATATCTTAAAAAGTACCTGATAAAATCGTTATTGTTAATTACTCCCTTTTGTCAAACATAAAAGTTAGATTAATTTTTTTTCTCAAGATTAGTTATTGTTTTAAAGATGTATTGTTAGAGATAGTAGAGATACATATTATCTTCGAGGACTTTGGTGGCTCAATGAGTTAGGTAGTTGGATTACCTAACAACTTATAGAAGCCTATCACCAATACGGTGTGGGTTCACGCCCGGCTTTGTAAATTACAAAAAAGAGTGCACTCGACTCGCAGCCGCGAGTGATCAAGTTTACCAGTTGTTTGCCCATGGTCAGTGGTTCTCTCTGAGTACTCGGCTTCTTTCACCACTAAAACTGGTCGCCATGATATAGCTGAAATATTGCTGAAAGTGGCGTTAAACACAATAAATCAAAACAAATCAAATCAATCATATTATCTTTGTAACCGTAGCTCCCAACGGTCTGTTTTTTTACCATACAGTAAGAAAAGGATATGACAATGTCTAAAAACCATAGCTCTTAATGGTATTTTTTTTTACCGTAGTGTGAAAAAAAAGGGACCATTGAGGGTACGGATCCACATCTAAGCTACATATGTACTTGTTTAAATTGAGAATATGAAACAATTTTTTAATTTAGATTTTTTTTTTAATACATGTAGTATTTTTTAATATAAAAGTTAAATTTGAATGTTTCTTAAATTTAAGAGAGAAAAAAATCTATTGAAGATGTCAGATTGACAATTAATTGTATTAATTGTGAAGACGTTTTAAAATTTAAAACTAAGATAACAATATAATTTATCTTTACGATTGTACATGTATATTTAATAAAAACACTGTTAATGCCAGGATGAGACAGGTGTATTAAGAGCTCATGACACGAAGGTGTCATCGTTTCTAAGTAAAGCATGACAACGGGAAAGTGTATCATCTTTTTATACATATTATAAAGTACCTTTTGTATATTGTGTTTACACAACATAATATTGTATCAACCACCAGGGGGAATTGGTTGTTTGTCATCTTGTGTTTGCACCTCTGCATGTAGTTGTGATTCATTATTTGTACATGTACATGTATTACTTGACAGATTGTGTTTCTGTTTATTTAATGTTAAAAGTAATTACCGAATTTACCTGATAATTTATTTGTATTAAGGCTAAACTTCAGGTTTCCTCCACCAATGAAACTGACTGCTACAATATAACTGAAATAGTGTTGAAAGTGGTGTTAAACACAAATTGACAATAACCCTAAACCTTAAAAAATTCTGGTTTGCTATACCCTACTTACAAAATTTGTTTTAACAGGAAACTGAAATAAAACAAAATGTTAATTTAACAGGAAACTGAGATAAAACAAAATGTTAATTTAACAGGAAACTGAGATAAAACAAAATTTTAATTTAACAGGGAACTGAGATAAAACAAAATTTTAATTTGACAGGGAACTGAGATAAAACAAAATTTTAATTTAACAGAGAACTGAGATAAAACAAAATTTTAATTTAACAGGGAACTGAGATAAAACAAAATTCTAATCTAACAGGAAACTGAGATAAAAACAAAAGTTCAGTCAAATATCTGAACAAGGCTTGTAACTCTAAGGCCACACAAATACCTGTGTTTCTGTTAACCCTACCAACCCTAATTTTTAGTGCCTTGTACGTATACCTTAAAGTTTTTATTGTCATTTTTTGAGTGGGTTGTGGTTTTGGTCTTTAACGTCACTTTCAACAATATTTCAGCTATATCATGGAGGTGAGTTTTACTGATGGAGGAAACCAGAGTACCAGGAGAAAACCACATACCTGCCGCAAGTCACTAACAAACTTTATCACATAATGTTGTATCGATTACATCTCACCTGAGCAGGATTCGAACTCAGAACTTTAGTGGTGATAGACACTGATTGCACAAGTAGTTGTAAATCTAACTGCCATACAACCACAACGGCCCCGTCATTTTTTGACAAGCACTTTCGAAGTCAGATCCTGTAAAACCTAGATTTAAAAAAAAGGTTTATCTCTATTTACCTACCCTATTTTACACAAATGTTAGCGAAAACAGTTTTTTTTTTGTCTAATGCAAAAAGCAAATTTGTACAAAAAGAATTTTCTTTAAAATTTGTGATGAAATATTTTGAGTAGGGACAGTTTTGTTTGGATCAGTTGGGTTTCAGGCTTACAGCAAGCAAAAACAATTTTGAATGGTCTTTGTAATATATTCAATTTGTCAAAATTTTAACTGATTTAAAATCATTTACTAACACATTACATATTTTTGATAAAAATCTTCTAGAAATAGCCATAGAAGATTATAATAGTAAAATAATGTTTAATACATGTAAGAACACATTTCATATAATCAGGTCTTGGTCATATATTTTTAAATCGGTTATTTCTGACTATAAATTTATACAAGTATGTAATTAACTCAATTGTCGAATTGATATTTCTTATTATATGACGTCTACATTTATATATATAGATGTTAAATACTTGATTACAATTTTAATGTCCATATTTGATCAAAATTTTATTAAAGATCAAATTTATAACACATTTAAGTATAACTACATTTCAAGAGCTTTTGTAAAAATTTAATATTATTAAGCAAGCTTTTAAGATGATCATATATTATCTTCTAGAATTTCAAAGTTTGCTGTCAGCGATGTGTTAAGTGTGTTTGCTTTACCCATGTGTGTAAAGATCGGAACACTTTGTTTTAAACAAACATACCCTTAGCGTTTTAGGAGTCTTAACGACAGTACAATACATAAACATACAAAGTACATGTGTATGTCAAAATGTTTAAATCGTAAATGAATATTTAAAACAAAAATTGACAGAGAATGTAAATTACAAGAAATTAACGTTATGAAATCAACAATTTATTTGTTGAAAGAAATTCTTCTTGTTTTTAACCCCAAATATCTTTATTTTTTTAAATTTTTATTGCAAAGCTACAACTGCTCTGGTCCCTTGGACAACGGTGGTGTGAAGGGTAAAATAGGCTAACAAAAATATAACATTTTATGTATAGTTTTTAACCTGTGCCTCAGCAAACTTCTTCTTTTGTACTAGTTTTTAAACTTGCCATGTCTTTTCGTATCGTTGGACACTTGAAGCTGTTTAATTTGAAAATAAAAAAATGAATACTTCAATTTTAAAAGGAAACGGTCATATACAACATTTTAATGATACAATTGCAAATTTCAATTAAACATGACCCTGAACACAAGTTAAGGACCACAAGTATGAAATTAAATATCGTTTGAAGGTAAATACCATTATTAAAATGTCGGGAATAAAGTGTGGAATAAAATAAAAGGTGGGGATTGTTGTCAAGAAATAAAAAAAAATATGTATGTATGTTGACATGGGAAGTGTTTCTATGTGGTTTATGTGAATTAATAATACAGCCAAACCTGTCCATGTGGCCACCTCTATGAAGCAGTCACCTTTTTCTAGTCCTGTCATAGAAAATTTTATGTGAATTGAACCTCTTTTAAGAGGTTACCTGTCTTTTAAGGCCAGTTTCTCTTTGTCCCAGTGGTGACCTCTTAATACAGGTTTGACTGTATGTTTAAAATGCATAGAAAGTCTGTATTTTGAAGAGAAATATTAGCGAGGCCTTAGAAGGATCTATTCCAAAAGGCATTTTGAAATGTGATTTCTGACCTAAAGGTCTTGAAAATGACCTTTTACCAAAAGCGATTTGCAATCTTGCCAAATATTAATTTGAGTAATTCTTTATAAGTGGCACATGGCCATACTTCAAAATTGAAACCTTCTGGATCCTTATAGGCAATCATTTTCTTTGTGATTGGAAACAAGGGTTAGGAATAAGATATATTTAGCTATCACTTGTATTACATCATCATATAACAGTGATTCAGCTGGGTATCTGTCTCAGGACATTTGCCTACCTATTTCTCAAATTGTCCTGAAGAACTTTATATAAAAATTAGTTTAATTATTAAAGAATGTCCTAAAGAAATTTTGATAAAACTGGCAATTGTCCTGAAGATTTCAAAGTCTAGCTGAAACACTGTATAATACCACTGGATCACTATTAATTAAAAGAATAATTCAAGCTTTTGTGTGACAGTGATCGCTTATGAAGATGGTTACTATTTTCCAAAAGGACCATTTATACATGTACCTGTAACTTTGGTTGGCAGTTGAAGCCTGTACCGTGCGTCAGTGGTGAAGTGGGTTGGCCTTAGACCACATTTGAAACTTGTGTGGCCCAATGGTGAAGTGGGTTGGCCTCAAACCACATTTGAAACTTGTGTGGCCTAGTGGTGAAGTGGGTTGGCCTCAAACCACATTTGAAACTTGTATGGCCGAGTGGTTAAGTGGGTTGGCCTCAAACCACATTTGAAACTTGTGTGGCCCAGTGGTGAAGTGGGTTGGCCTCAAACCACATATGAAATTTGTGTGGCCCAGTGGTGAAGTGGATTGGCCTCAAACCACATATGAAATTTGTGTGGCCCAGTGGTGAAGTGGATTGGCCTCAAACCACATTTGAAACTTGTGTGACCCAGTGGTGAAGTGGATTGGCCTCAAACCACATTTGAAACTTGTGTGGCCCAGTGGTGAAGTGGGTTGGTCTCAAACCACATTTGAAACTTGTGTGGCCCAGTGGTGAAGTGGGTTGGCCTCAAACCATATTTGAAACTTGTGTGGCCCAGTGGTGAAGTGGGTTGGCTTCAAACCACATTTGAAACTTGTGTGGCCTAGTGGTGAAGTGGGTTGGCCTCAAACCACATTTGAAACTTGTGTGGCCCAGTGGTGAAGTGGGTTGGCCTCAAACCACAATTGAACTTTGTGTGGCCCAGTGGTGAAGTGGATTGACGTCAAACCACAATTTAAGTCTGTGTAGCCCAGTGGCAGTGATGAAAGTCAATGATCTCGAACCGCAATTAAAACCTGTATGGCACAGTAATGGAAATTGTTTAACTCAAACCACAAGCTTATCACCACTCAAGAACTGTGGGTTCCAGCCCACTTCAAGTGTTGAGGTTTCCAAACATCTACCCAAGTGGGAATTTAAACATTTGAAAGTGACAACGAACATCAACAAGATAGATGCCAATATGTATGTCACTGCTGACAATTTCCTACAGTATACATACATGTACATTTTATACATATGAAGATAATGAGACTGATATACATGTGTTAGACGATTTGGTTTCTCTGAATAGTAGAAACACCCTGAAAACTTTCTCACTTAATCAGAAATTGTAAAAACATCAGTATTGTTCAGTCAATTCACAGATATATTAAAGCATTAGCAATAGAAATAATCATTGATTCCTCGTCATAATTATTTAACACCTTCTACAGGCCATCCAGGAATCGTAGAATCATAATCGCGAACAACCAATTAACTAATATGGTATTAGAATTTGACATGTTCTGTAAAAGTTTTGGGTTAATAAAAAGCCAATCTTCATCTAAGATTAATAGGAACCTGCAGACTCTTTAATTGGTGTTGTAAAAGTTACCTGGCATCCATTGATTTTTTTTCACTGAGAGAGAAAATAACTATTGCTTTCTCGGTTAATGGTTCGACACGTTTCCGCCACTTGTTTTCAGGTACATTGTATTTGATGACAGTTTTATTATTTGTGTTCCTTGAAAAAAACATCTGGGTGCAGTTATGTTTTCTTACCGTTCTCATGCTAATTATTGTTTAAATGAGTTTTTTCCCACAATCCTGTTGGATTTGTCTTGGGTTGTTGTGTTTCAGGATTGCTCACTTTAATGTTGTTCTGATGTTTTGATAAACTAACATGATAAATTTAATCTGTTGTCTTGACAGCAGTGCTAATTTCTTGTGTTTCTAATAGAGGTATAATTATCCTCATGAATATAGGTAAAACACTGCTCAAATGACATTAAGCAATCAATTCAATCAATCTTTCAATCAGTTACAATTCTGATTGATCTAGAAAAGGGCAAGAGTTCTAATGGTGTGGCCTTTTTTTTAATGTATTCAGTAATTAGAAAACAATTTAGAGAAATCTGAAGGGGCAATAAAAAATGGACAATCCAGAAACATTGGCAACAATGGTCACAGAAGACTCAGGATGAAGACAAACAAATCAAGCAGCCGAAAGCTCTAGTATCCCTTAACCCATCCACCATGATTTGACAAATTAAGTTTAGAATTGTAGCTGTCTTGATCTACAAGTACATTGCAAAGTAGTGATGTTACAAGTATATATTAGTCTTCATGCTAACCCGGGACAAGTAAAACTGGATTCGGACAAGTGAAAATTATGGAAGAATTTGTTTGAATAAATAGAAAATTTTTCTAAGTTTGGCTTTCGGGTTAAGTAGGTGAAAAAATTAAGGCAAAGACTGTATGTTATAAATCTACTCTCTAAATTTCATATTACGGGTAAACACTTCATTCTAGAAGATGACATACATGTATGTACGTGCAGATTATTGAATATTAATACTAATAGTTACTGTGTGATAGATTTGTATATTTAGATAAAATCTAAGGATTAAAATCTTAAAAGCAAATTCATGTTTGTTTTTGACATTGAAGAGGCTAATTTTAACAATCTTAAATTACGATACATTCAACATTGTAGGAGTAGTTTAAAGGTGATTTATTCACATTTTTGCCGCTATCTCTAAATGACACGGCTGTGTTTTCCTTGTTCCTTCCTTTAACTACAAAATATTTCGATATTCCTTTCGTATGTTAGGATTCTTGTGTTTTCCATGTTTTTTTCCTTAGCTACAAGATATTTGAATATTCCTTCCGTATGATAGGATTCTTGTGTTTTTCTGGGTTTTTTCCTTAACTACAAAATATTTGAATATTTCTTCCGTTTGTTACCAGATTCTAGTGTTTTTCTTGTTCTTTCCTTAATTACAAAATATTTGAATATTCCTTCCGTGCCTTAGGCTTCTTGTCAATAAGTAATAATACCTACTGATGTGTATTATTATTTGTTATGAATTTAGATAAAATTAGTTTTATAGTACTGGTTCCCTGTTTTATGAATTTAGATTTAATTAGCTTTATAAGTACTGGTTCCCTGTGTTGGTAATTTTTATTGTCTATTGGGTTGTCTAGTGTTAGTTGATAGATTTTTGTTTATTAGGCTTCTCAAGATAACAAATACAGATGTTTTGATCGGTTTCCATGTGTACATACATGTGTGTTAATTCTGATAGTGTTTACAATTTATACTAAAAAACAGTAAGTGTTTTTTAAGTCAATAATTATATTCACGACAAAATATCCTGTTTACAAATACTAAAACACAATCAGTGTTTTTTAAGTCAATAGTTATGTTCGCAACGAAATTCTTCTTGTAAAATGTAAGGTACGTGACAATTTTTTGTCTTGTTGAACTTCGGACTAGAAAATCCTTGACTCAATTTCAGTTGTCCTGAAAAATAGAAAAAGAGATATTGGAAACTGTCTGTGAACATATCATAAATGTCTTAAGTCTTACAGTGATTGATCTGAGTCTCTGACATTTTAAAAACATTTATGCAAGCGCTGATCTTTAGAAAACAGAATCTGCAAACAAAATCTAATTCACTTAATTCATAGGAAGTTGCTTTAAAATCTATCGAAGATTGTCTCAAAACAGTGTTCAGTTTTCTAGAATATTGACCCGCCTACAGAAAACATTAAGTATTTTAAGTTGATATGATATAGAGAATATTTGAACAATTCATTCCATGTTAGTGGTTGTTTAAAAGCCGTATTCGCATGTTGGCTATAATCCTACAATCAACAAATTTGTTATAAAATACCATCGGAATTGGACTCCGTCCAACGAGCGTTTAATCAGATTATAGTTAAGTATTGTATTGTAATCAACAGGCCTTTAATACCAATGGTTTTTTTTCTTCTAGAATATTTATACCTTGAATATCTAAGTTTTTAACACTGTTTATTTTATATATATAATTACTTTGCCCATTGATCTTGAAATTTTTGTCTAGTATAAATGGCTATATACTGAATACTAGTTTAATGAGTACTTTCAATTTTGTTAAAGATTATTAAATTCTATTAATTTTTTTTTTAATTTTGTATTTCTTATTTTTATCAAATTAGGGCAAGGTGTCATTCATCGTTTCTTATTTTAATGAAATTTATAATTTTGTATTTCTTGTTTTTACCAAATTTTCACAAGTCTTGATCAGAATATACTTTATTTTCCTTTTACTCATTGGCTATCAAAATATCTGTCCAAAGACTTACCTTTTACCTATGTCAGGTGTATATGCTACAGTGTTTGTAAACATGGTCTTGTCATGAATATACAGTTAGCTGAACTATTGCTCCCATGACATTAATCTACAATAAACCAATAGACATTAAAACAGGACAATTATTCTAAGTACATGTACAACAAATTTACAACCAGAAGATACCAAACTTTGATATAGCCGTCAATTTTAATAATAAAATGAAGGGCAAAAATACCATGTTAGAACTATTTCGAAATCCAATAGGGAAATCGTAGAAATAGAACCAATACCTCTCAGCACACATATACATGACCGCTCACTATCCTTACTTGGCACAGACACTTCAATAAAAATTGTTGGTATTAAAATAGTTATATTGGCCTTTATGCCTCCCTTCTTTGTGAAATGATGCAGACATGCAAATGTTTTCTACTTGTGAGCAATATGGTGACCCATATATTTAACTAATGGAGCAGCTTTGTTGTAAAGAATACTGAGACATAATCTTGAACTTTATACATAATATATTTATTTTTCATGCTACATGTATAATACAAATATACGTTGTTTTTTTTTCTTTTTCAGCTTATACCAGCACATCATAATAGATACCTAGAAAATGTTACAGGAAAAATCCACCAAGTTCCTATTCAGGGTAAAACAATCGAGTATGTATTGGTTTTATTATTATACATATATGTAAACAAATGTATATTAGACAATCGCTTAAGTTATCATGTGTCTTAAAAGCTTGTTGAAGCATTTGATTTCGGAAATGTATGAAAAAAAATTCTCTTTTTCGTCCATACACAAAAAATTTAACTGATACATGTACTAATTTGTGCAGAATTATTAGATGTTTTTTTCTTCTCTTTATAACCAAATTTTTTTTTATTCCAATTAAAATCATAGAAAAATTGACAATAATAATAAGACATATGTAGCAGTGTCACTCTCATACTTTCTTGCAATTTATCAACCTTCTTAACACAAATCCTTGAAAAAAATTGTAAAGTCAAGATTTTTACAGTTAAAATAAGAATATCAGTTGAACTATGACTATTAAAGTCCACATAATGACCCCTGGCTGCTAGACCTTGTTGCATCACAAATTTATTTGATTATAGAATTACATCATTTATATAATTATATCTGCTACTACTCATTACGTAATCATTATTAATGCCGTTTTTTATAAATATCTGCTGTATTTTTATTAGTTCGTCATTACATGTAGGTAGCCTTACTTTGATTAATGTAAGTCCTGTGGGGGGGGGGGGGTACAAAATATTTTTCACTAGGACCACCAAACCCATATGAAATTGCATGAACACTGGGGAGGGGGTGGGGAAGAATTTAATTTCCTTATTTCTCAACTTGATTATTTTGTTGCATTCATTTCACTGATAGCAAACACAGACTAAGTGACTGAAACTCAAACCTGTTGCTAGCGTAGAAAATTAAGTCCAGACCCCCACATTGACCGAAAAAGCTTGAAGAAGACATTTTAAAATACCTGATTTAAGATATTGTTTTGACAGTATTATTGGCCTAAACTTTAAAATTTAATACAACTGTACTTTAGTTTTATCTCCCACATATATCTGTCTGTTCAAAGGAACTGTAAATAAAACCTACAAAAAATTGTGTAAATTAATTCCGTGAGCAAATTTGTTTGAAACCTTAAAAAAAGTTAAGACATTTAAATGTCTCATTAGCTTCAATTTTATATACTATATTGAAAGTCTATTTTAGGACACTCCACTTTGAGGTTAAAGAAAATGCTGCTTTCTCCTTTGTAAGGATTGTGCCCTATTTCAAGGAATTTCTAAAATTTGAAACTTGAAAAAAAAAATGTTAAAAAAATAGTTTTTTTTTGTCAATACATAACAGCAAAATAAATATCAAAATATAATTCTTACTCCATATTCATTATTGTTTTCCTTGAAATGTTTTCAAAAGAAGAAAAATTTAACCAATTGATGGCCACTGCCATTATTTTTGGCTTCAAAATATATTTCATGTTGTGGCCTTAATATCTAAAATAACTGTTAAAGGTAATCAGATAAGGCCAAAAATAGCTGTGTTTCTAATTAAGCCTACTGACCTTAATGTTCAGTACCTAGTACCCTTAAACCCACAAACCCTAATTTTCAATACCTAGTACCCTAAAAAGTTTGTATTGCCATATTTGGACAAACACTGTTAAAGTCAGATCCTTGTCCTGTATAACATATAGGTAAAAATAAAAAATAAAAAAAAAGAAGTTCTGTCAACCTACCTATATTTACCCAATTAATTTCAAGAATGTTAACTGAAACCGGCATTTTTCCCCTTGGCCTTAACAATAAACATATTGATAGAATTAAATGCATTTAAAGTCAAATTGTTCCACTTGCTCAATTCGACAATTGTGTATTTTACCATTTTATGTTTTTAGTCATCTCAATTTGAAATGCAAAATTATCAGAATTTTTTTTTGATCTTTTGGATTTAATTAAATTTGTCCATCAATATTATCATACAGAAACTCCCATGGTTTTCATTTTAATTGATGATTTGTTTGTCATTTTCTACTTTATATTGAAGTCTCCCTTTGTTATACTTTGTATTGAAGTCTCCCTCTGGAACAACGTTTATTGACACTGGTTGAAAAATCAGGATGAACACAGCTGAAATATACCAAATTAACATTCCTACATAGAGCTTAACATGAAAAAAAACCTCACACCAGCTGGACTTCAATTTAAATTTAGTGCATATACCTGTGAAGTGTGACCAAATACATGTAAAAACCTGTTAAATTTGACCAAATACATGTAAAACTGTCTAATACATTTGTGTATATCTCAACAGATCAAAGATAAATCGTTGAACCCATTAGACTTCAAATGATGGAAAACAATTAATTTTTAATACCATGATTCAATGTTGTTTAAAACCAGTATTTCCTTCTCACCCTCCTGATGTGCACATCCTATTTTATTTTCATTGGAATTGTACATTTATTTTTTAGGTTTCCACATGGCTGTCAAATTTAAGGCATTTTTCCAACTTTGTTGTTTAACATGACACACCTTTTGTGAAAAATCAATACTTAAAAAAAAAAAAATTAAATTGATAATGGAAAGTTCATTAAGGTCTTTGAAACTATGGTAAGTAAGGTTAATAAAATGTAGGGACTTGAAATTACAAATGTATGGTAAGTCGCGTTAATAAAAACAAACAAAAAAATGAGATAATACGATAACAGGAAATGCCTTCAGTAGGACCATTCTATGCTATTACTCATTAAGTACTACATATAACATTCAATATATGTACATGTAGTTCATGCATAATGCCTTTATTTTCATATGCTTTTAATTGTGAATATATCATTTTGTTTAGTTCATTGTTTCATTTAATTATTTAATGTTGATTTGCAAGAAAAACCTGATGTTTTTTTTTTTACCATTATGATTCATAAGAAGCTTAAGAAAATTTGTCTTGCCTAATGTTAGTTTTAAACATTTGTTCCTAACATTTTATATTTCATTTGCTGAATAAGTTCCTGCAAGATCACTAAGAAAATACTAGTATTGTTTACTGTTTCTATGTTACTGTTTCTATGGAAACTCTGTAATGCCAAAAATATCCATTTTATATATTTATGTATCGCTCTATCATCAATAACTCTCAGCTGGTCATGCTCTGATTACTGTCTCCTCATCAACCATGGTTCAACAGATGGAGAAAATACTTGTAGTCATTAATTATTCATAAGTCATTTTAAAACATTTTTTGATTTGTTCCAACAAACTGTTTTTATAGCCAATCAAATCACATACAAAGTTTTTAAACTTTCAACAGATTAAGTAGAGGAAATGAATGGGTGGCAATTACCCGAGAGTTATCGACAAGAAATGACTGGTCAGATTATATCTTTCATAATCTGTTCAATATCCGTTGTTTAACAGTAGAATTTGAGTGATGTTATGTTGGTATGAAATCTACTACTAAACACATATCAGTTACAGAACAAACCCAAAACGACAACTTTCATTTGAATTGACTCATGGGTAATGAGCGGAGAGTATCATAGCGTGACTTACTGATGATGATAAAGATCCAGCTGTCTTTTTTTTTAATATTACTTTTACTAGTATTACAGTTTCTATGGGAAATTCTGTGATATCAAAAATACCCATTTTACATTTTTGAAGGCTCTGACCTTATGTTACGTTCAGAATATGAAAAGTTTAATCCTTGAATACTTGCGTACATTCCTATGAATGCAAAAAATAGCATAGCGTTTTGATGTTGGAATCACCTCAGAATGTTTTACACAAGACTTGCAGGAACTTAATTTGCTATTTGTTTTAATTATATTTTTATTATGCTAATTTATTCATTTACATTTTCTGTTTTAGAATTACAATAGCTAGATATATTACAGACATATACTTACAGAGAAGCTGCATCAAGATTAGCAATCATTGCAGATTTGTTTATACATGTACCTAACCAAAGATTTCACATTGTTATTTTACAAATCTATTTTTATGGGTTGATTATTAGGTATAGTGCATCAAAATATGGGGAGGGGAGTCCTGAGAACTGGAATCTCTTATTTTCATAACAAATTGCTATGTAAAAAATTGAAAGGTTATGCAGAACAAAAATACCCAGCTCCCCACCCCCTTTTAAAAACTCATGGAACTTGGCCTCTATTTGTATTGAGTCCTGTCAATTCTGTGTTGAATTTTTTGGGGGTTTAAAATGAGGTACACATTTAATATTCATTACTACATTTGTGACCTCGTAAGATTTAAGGTGAGAGGTGATTGTTCGTTTTGTTAAGATTGGTGGAATTGTTGACCATCACTGTTTAAACTTTCTTTTCATAATGTACACGAAAGATTTATTAGTTGTATTGTATTGTCCCATGCTAAAGCCAAGTACAAGAGAGTATACTTTATTTGACTTATTTAAAATACAAAAAAAAATATTTAAAAAAAGAACAGGTCTACATTTTTAATTTCTTCTTGTACGTATTTTAACTTGTATATACTTATATATGACCTCACACAAATATTTGTTAGAGTTGTTTTAATCTTAGAAGAGAGGATTACCAGTTCAAATTAATATACATTAACATATTAAAAAAAATCAACATTGTTTTTTTTCTTCCCACTGCTCTAATATTTAAAAAAAATTCTTAGAATAAAAGGTATAAAGATATTTGCATAAAAGGTAAATTATTATACACTGAGAAAAAATGAAAAAAATAAAGCAGACTTCTAATAGTCTTGAGATATTCAATGACAATAGCACCGGTAATCAGATGAACTTGTCTGACACTTCATGTCAAACTTTCCTTTTCCTTGTCTCTTTTTTTTTCATCCCTATTTTCTAATATATAAGTTACTACCATGACAAGGGGCCTTTGTGGTCGTGATCGTATGGTAGTTGGATTTACAACTACCTACACAATCTGTGCCTATCACCACAAACGCTGTGAGTTCGAATCCCACTCATGGCAAGGTGTACTCTATACAACATTATGTGATAGAGTTTGTCAGTGACTTGCAGTATTCTGGTTTCCTCCACCAATGAAACTGACCGCCACGATATAACTGAATTTTGTTGAAAGTGGCATTAAACACCATAACCCTAACCTCTACTACCAGAACAGTGATACCGTATGCCTGCATTACTCAATTAGCAATAACATACATTTTTGGAAAATTAATTTTTCACAAAAAATGATTAAGAGGGAATCAATACAACTTGTAACAAAGCAACATCTCATGTGGAATCATGGAAAGAAAGTTTAAACAGTGATGGTCAACAACAACACCAATATGAACAAAACCAACAATTGTCACCTCCGCAACTCACTGAACATAAAAAAGACCACGACAGATGATGTTGGAAATCCAAGTCCTGTGGCAGGGTTAAAACAGTTAATGGGATCCCAACCCTCCCCTCTTGATAAAAAACCTTGAAGTTTAACAGAAAATACATTAAGAGTTGTAACTAATAAAATTATAATGATTTTATAAATAACATTGATTGTGTAAGTAATTTAATTATTTTTCTGGTCACGCTTCAATGATTGTAATAAAATTAAGACGGTTACCTCTAATATCTTTATTAACATATTATAAGTCATAAATATTATTAGTTAAATGTTATAGGCTTGACCTGGTTCTTAATTCTAAATGTTTTGGATGGGAACCAGTCTGAATGAACCTGTAATTTGATTTGAAGGACAGGTTGATCATTATATGATAAAAGTTCAATGTGAAATCTTTTTTATTGTCCTTGTTTTACTCAGGCCAAACAAGAAAAATGTGTGGTTTAATTAGTCAATCTATGAAAAATTATTTTTTAGATAAAAATTTAATTGAAATTTTCGAATAAGTCAATTGTGTGATTCAATAGATCAAAAGCACATCCTGAGAGCTACTTTTTTTTTATCATAAAAATCACATAATGATTTTGAATATAGGATAGAAAATTTAACAACTGAAATGAAGTTTTAATTTTCTCTGGCTATATATTATTGTTCAATAGAAAAAAAAAATCTTTGCAAGGCTTTTTGGCAGTATGTTCCAAAATAGAAATTTCTCTGCAAGGCTTTTTGGCAGTGTGTTCCAAAATAGAAATTTCTCTGCAAGGCTTTTTGGCAGTGTGTTCCAAAATAGAAATTTCTCTGCAAGGCATTTTGGCAGTGTGTTCCAAAATAGAAATTTCTCTGCAAGGATGTTTGGCAGTGTTCCAAAATAGAAATTTCTCTATAAAGCTTTTTGGCTTGGTGGTGATTTCCAAAATAGAAATTTCTCTGCAAGGCTTTTTGACTGTTACAAAAATAAATACCACACACTTTTCAGTTTGGTTCGTCATGTACTAATATATCTTGTAAGTGTTTACCCAAAATCATATATATTAATATAGAGATCGTAACATTTTCTCCTGCTTTAGCACACTTTCCCGACCAACGGTTTAAAAATTATTTACCCCACATGCTGGTTAAATTGTCTTGTGAAAATTCGTCATATAATCTCCTTGCTTTGTTTCCTGTGTGCATTCTTTGTAATGTTAGGAGCTCTCACTATCCAAGCTTATTTTTTATCGAGATGTCAAAAAGAGGCCAACTAATTATGACAACATCATTGTGAAGGAAACACAAATTGTTAAATATATTGGTGGAAAATCAAATTACCATTTAAATCACAAAAGCTGTAAAATACTCTTTTTGTCTCTGAGATTGCAAATATTGGCCAATAAATTCAGATTTTTTTTTTTTAATTAACAGTTTTTATTATCAGAGCATCGTGTTTCAAATTAATTAAAAAATCAATGGATGTTATCGGTCAGAAGCAACGTTTGATAAAATAATGACTTTTAAATATGGAATTAAAATAAATAAATTGTGAAAATCGCTCGTTTCATCATACTCTATTTTATTCATATTTTTTTGTTTGCTCTTATTGTTACTTCATGCCTGATTGATTTTTTAATTAACTAAATCATTTCTGTAAGTGTTTCAAAGGAAAATACAATTTCTGATTTTTACAAGCATGCAATATTTTATGCATGGAATATATATTACTTTGATGTCGTACCAGGACAAGTCAAAGTCCTAGAAATCGACAATTTGTTTTGAATTTACGGCGTATTAAACAATATAAATGAAACTTCAACACATTAAAAATGCAAATTCCAAATCAGCTTTGTGTCGCAATTAAAAAGAAAATCATTTGTTGTAAAGAATTTTCAAGCTATTTTTTTATCAAATCTTTTGTTTTTAAAGACACGTCTTTCAAATCTCAAAATCTGGCGAAAATAATCATCTAACGATTGAGGTGGTTCTGAAGTAATCCTTGCTAATTCAAAATAAAACCTCACTAAATAGTTGAAATGTTTATAATCTGGCTGCCATATTACATGTTTTATGTTTATGTGGTATAAAGCAAAGAACCAAATACCCCCTGCATGTTGTGTTGTCCTTTGTGTGATTTCACCTCATTATTTACCCCTCACTCAATTTACTAACATGTTTAATACATTCTTTTCTTTCAGCATTTTTATCAACGGGCACTTCATTGATGGTGCAATTAAGTGTTGTCTTATGCCTTATCAGCAGAATTCAATGCATGAGGCTATGAAAGTCATTGCAGAAAAGGTAGCCGAATGTTCAAACTACAGATGTGACGAGTGAGTATTCTGATGCATTCAGTCATCCATACATTTTGTTTTATTCAAATGTTATTTCAGAGTTTTTGTTAATGGACAAGACATAGATAAACCGACAACGGTCGGCCTTTCCTCCAAGCAGTCTGAATCTATGGCCGATGCAATCAAGGCCGTTCATGAAGCTATTAAAGACAAACATCAGTATCGTGTAGATCAGTAAGTAGAAGGAATTGTGGGAGTTTTCAGTGTCGTGTGCTGTAGGTTTGTTGGTGTTTTAGATATTATCGTTTCTTTATAGCTGTCAACTATATCTTGCACAATTTCTGTACTGACTGTTCGACATTTATTACCGTAAACGACCTTTAAGGGTAAATTTTTGCGGATGATACAAGGCTTTTTACGGTAATAATGTGGCAACTTTATGAGACAATGGCCTGATTGTTTCAAATTAGATTTGTCTGGCAGCCAAAAGATCATCTGTATTATGATATACAAATATTCATCAAGGAACATAATTCAGTGCCACAACTTATCTTGATACAGCAAAAACAATTATTTTACCATTACTCTTAGGATGAGGAAATTATGTCGTCTGCTCATTGGTTATATGTAAATAATGCATATCAATATTAATGTATGGATTTTGCAAATTTTAGAAAATATCAGAAAAATTACCATCTGGACAGGGTTACTGCACTTTTGACACAAGAGTACAATGGATGTCATGTTGGACCTTGTTATAGAAAACTTGTACGACATCACATTCTAGCTGCCAACTTAGACATTACCAGTTTAGTTTTGGTTATAAACTGAGATTGTGCCAATATTCAAGTCTAATTCTAGTTACTGACATTAAAGTATTCTAGTTACTGATGTTGAAGTATTATCACTGTGATCTATGAAAGTCGTAATCGTGTCATGAATAGGATCTGTTTTCAAATATTTTTACATATGAAATTTATTTATTTTTGCATATTTTTTTTCAGTGACTTCATATAATATACAGTCAATTGTTTCTATCTTATATGCACTGTCTTATTGTTTTATATTATGACATTATATATATACATCTGATGCCTATCTGCTGTTGTCATGGAGATATATAGTTTTTGTTTTATTACATTATTTATCCTGCAGTTGTGCTATTTGAACAACCAAAATCTATTGACTATAGATTTGTGCTTTACACAGTCACTGACTGTATGTCATTTTTCAAAGCCGTAGTAGTCGTGATCGTATGGTAGTTGGATTTACAACTACCTATGCAATCAGTGCCTATCATCACTAAAGTTGTGAGTTCAAACCCTGTTCATGTTGAGGTGTACTTGATACAACATTATGTGATAAAGTTTGTCAGTGCCTTGCGACTGGTCGGTGTTTTTCTCCGGGTACTCCAGTTTCCTCGACCAATAAAACTGACAATATTGTTGAAAGTGGCGTTAAAGACCATAAACTAACCAAACCAACTATAAGAACGTGGCTTGTTTCATATTGATATTTCACTGTTTTTCTTCATTTTTGGGAATTAAATGCTACAGGATAAACAGAATATACATTACATTGTCTCAGAAAATAAAATTTATTTGTATTCAGCAGAGAACAGGTTAGAAATATTCGGTAAACCTGACAATTCTACCAGGTCTTAAGCCTCATACAAATAAATTTTATATTCTGAGTCAATGTTAGTATACTTTATATCTGATGCTGTCTTCTGTGGTTAAGGAGATTCATGTATCTTGTTTTTGACTTCACCAGCATATCATAGTATACATGCACAGAATCCTTGTTTGTGTGTGTGTGTGTGTGTATGTGTGTGTCTTTTTTCTAGCAGACTGCTTGGTGTCAGGTGTATACATGTTTTTCTTCTATTACTGTAACATATTTATTAGCTCACCTTGCCAAAGGGAATGTGAGCTTTTGCCATCACTTGGCGTCCGTCGTCAGTCGTCCGTTGTCTGTCGTCTGTTAACTTTTCACATTTTAATCTTCTCCTCTGAAACCACTTAGCAAAATGAAGCATCTATGGAAGGTCCTCTATAAAGATTGCTCATTTTGTCCCGATCCATTAACAAACATGGCCACCACAGGCAATTCTTGTTTCTGATTGGACGATTTTAAAAAATATTCTCCTCTGAAACTGCTTGGCCAAATGAAATGAAACTTGGTAGGAAGCATCTATGAAAGGTTCTCTATAAAGATGGCTAATTTTGTCCCGATCAGTTAACAAACATGGCCACCGCAATTCTTGTTTCTGATTGGTTGATTTCTAAAAAATCTTCTGCTCTGAAACCGCTTTGCCAAATGAATTGAAACTTGGTAGGAAGCATCTATGGAAGGTTCTCTATAAAGATTGCTGATTTTGTCCCGATCAGCTAACAAACATGGCCACCACAGGCAATTCTTGTTTCTGATTGGACGATTTTTTTTAAATCTTCTTCTCTGTAACCGCACAGCCAAATGAACTGAAACTTAGTAGGAAGCATCTATGGAAGGTCCTCTATAAAGATTGCTCATTTTGTCCCGATCCATTAACAAACATGGCTGCCACAGGCAATTCTTGTTTCTGATTGGTTGATTTCTAAGAAAACTTCTCTGAAACCGCTTGGCTAAATGAACCGAAACTTTTTAGGAAGCATCTATGGAAGGTCCTCTATAAACATTGCTCATTTCGTCCCGATCCTTTTACAATCATGGCCACCATAAGCAATTCTTGTTTCTGATTTGTTGATTTCCAAGCAATCTTCTCCTCTGAAACTGAGTAGCCAAATGAACCGAAATTTGGTGGGAAGTACCTATGGAAGATTCTGTATAAAGTTTCCTCAAAGTAGAATGAAAGGTGAGCGACACAGGCTCAGCCCACTGAACCTCTAGTGTATAGCTCATACCATTTTACAAAGAGAAACCTTTTTTTAGCAGACTGGATAAACACACCAGAATAGAGAAGATAATCATCAAAGCACTTGTATTTTTAAAATTAATAGTTTTTAAATGAAATATAGATGCATATTATTAAAAAAAAAAGTGTGTACTTACACGAACAATTACGGTAATGTTATTTTTTTTAAAGTGTGTACTTACATGACCAATTACGGTAAAAAAGAAATTTAAAGTGTGTACTTACATGATCAATTACGGTAATTCTCTAACTTGTTTTTTTTTTTTTTAATTCTAATGTTACCAGATAATTCACAGTCAATGGTAAGATTTATAATATATTAACTTTCATCTTTAAAACTCAAATATTGAACTATTTTTTTATTAGTCAACACGATTCAAACTTTATAGCCAATGATGTTTTTTTAGCTATAATACGCTCCAATTTAAAACAGTTGACACATTAATTATGAAATCCAAAATAAAAATAAAAAATGATTTTTATTACCAGGTTATGCGATTTAGAAGGACATATCCTAACAGATGTGAAACAGATAGAAGGAAATGGCCTTTATGTAGCCAAAAATTTTTATCATAGATTCCAGCCTGGCAGATATGAACCTCATGGACGAAAAAACATTATTGTCCCACTCTCTCCTAGAGATAAATCGTAAGTATACAAAAGGGGGAAAATATGAAAGATTTGGAGGGAGGATGTGGGGTGGGCTAAAACATTATTGTCCTACTCTCCCATGGAGATAAATTGTATACAAAAGGGGGGAAAATGATGTTAAGCACCCATAACCCTTACTTAGCTTGAATAATTACATCTTTTGTAGATATTTGTTTGACACTATGACATAATATGTTTCAGTACTGGCCGACTTCTCTATATCGCCATGTACCCAATCTCGCGATCTGGCCATCAATCGTGATTACCATGCAATTGTATGAAAGGTATTGATAAAATTTTTCTCCAGCAGCTAATTATTATTTTTCTCTCGATTTAAAAAAAAATATACCTTAAGTCTTACCCATTAATGGGATTTATCGGCAAATTGAACATTTTCTCTTTGATGTGTGCCACTGATAAAGTCTGGATCACAGAACTGGCCTTGATCCACAAAAATATTAGGTCAGTTCGTAACTCGCATGCTCGAGTTTATCAGTCAATCTGACGTAAAACATATTATGATGTCACCGATAAAAGCAATAATGTCAGTTCTGAAGGCCTTGACAGACATTATCTCAAATCTCCCAGCTCATCCTATCGAACTCGCTGAGATATTAGCGATAATGTCTGTCTCGACCTTCAAAATTGCCGTTAATCTATATACACAAGTGTTGGTGAGGTTAGGTACTTGGTGAAATAAGAGCAGCAGCCTGTATAGATGTTGGTATTAGTACACTTAAGAAAAATTGTTAACTTGATCTCCACTATTGTGGTAATTGGATATGTTTTTTTTCTTTTACAGACAAACAAAATATTTGTGGAAAGAAAGGTAAGAATTATGATATTAAAAAAAGAGATAATTGCTGATCATATTTCTGTTAATGGCTAATTAATTATGGCTTCATCAATTTAGTTTTATGGCTTATTGTGTGATCGATTGCCATTGTTTGTTTTGGGTATAGTGGCCTTCCCTTTCCACGGACATTATTTGAAAAATAATGGGATGAGGGGTTATTTTGGTTGCTGTTGACTTAAGGGACAACTTAACTTTTGATGACTTAAGGGGCAAGTTAACTTTTGATGACTTAAGGGGCAAGTTAACTTTTGATGACTTAAGGGGCAATTTAACTTTAAGTGAAATGTCCCTAGATCCTCATTGATTTAAAAGATGAATGGAAAAATCTAGTTCCAGGATTTTCCTGATTGCTTAAAAAAAAATTTTTGCCAGTCTATAAGAATAGCCCCCTAAAATCTCAGAAACAAAGAAGATGTTGCTGTAGTTACATGTAGCCATTATAATCCTAATTGACTAACACAGAAATATAAGTCTACTAATTACTGTGTATTAGATAGAATTGATGTAATGTTTACGATTTTAATTTTAAACGTTATAAACAATTTTTCAAAGATTAGTGATTTTTTTTAGTAATTATGTTGCTTAAGCTTACTAATGACTTAGATAGTGCAGTTTAGCTTGTCTAGAGATACCATAATTAATAAAGCATGGACAGCTACAACAAAGGGACCTATTACCCCCAGCATGGGCAGATATTATCTGAAAACCTTAATACTTGAAATGGGTATTGGTCAGTGGTATTGGGTAATCGATTAGAAATCGGCTATATTTACCACTTGGCCAAACAGACCTCTCTCAAAAGAGGTTTGGTTTTATATCCATAATAAAGAGTAGTAACATTTTTTAAAATAGTCTCACAAAACAGGGTGGTCTCCCTTTATAGATGTTTCTCAAGACAATCTTCACTGTACTCTTTGTATACATTAATATGTAACAAGCTTTTTAATTGGATCATTGTTTGTCTGTGGTCACATGGAACTTTTTAAATATCATGAGCACCATACTGTTTTAGTTGGAATTATTTGGGCAGCTAGGTTCATCTTGTCGCCACCTACATACAATGGTAGATTTGCACACATATACATGTATTAGTGTGTTGTGTATTATAGTTGGAGGACATACACATCTACATTTATAATACACATATTACATTATAACATCAGCCTTAGCCAATCCTGTCATACAACATCGTCCGTAACCAAATGACTGGTCACGCTCCAATACTCTCCACTCATACAGAGGCTGCTATATTTTCTAATATCATGTATTATTTCTGCCACGCCAAGATCTATTCTAACTTTGGGCAATCTGTGCTCATCTTATGGGTGATAGATTTGTTTTAGAATTATTTACATTCATTTGCTTGTAGTTGTATTGTGGTAGTAGCCATGACAGTTAACTCTGAATTTTTATAGAATTTCAAGATAAAAAAGTAGATTCATTATGACAGCCAAAATAATTGATAGAACTCATTTTTCAATGATAGTGACTCGGGCCTAACAGTCGTAGATTATTATATAGTATAAGTTTTGACTTGTTCTCCAAAATTTCAGTGTTCTTATTTGCTGTTTTTCTTTCGAGTGGACTATAGACATACAATGTTTCTAATTCATTGCTAATTTTAAATATAGTATAACTAAGTATGTATCTCAATCTTAGATTTGGACACAAATTGTGTAGTAATGTTTGAAAAGTAAAAATGCTATTATGGAATTTTATTTTATTAAGTGAATTCTTTTAAAATACAACATTTATGGAACTTTTTTTTATTAAGTGAAAAGTCCTTCATCTTTCACTTTAAATATGTCAAAAGAAAAATTAAAAATTTTGCATTTGTGGATGATATTTTAAAATTAATAAACATTCTGTGTCCAAATCTAAAATTGTTTCAAATCGGAAAATGGAATACTCTGTCCTGTATGTACAGCAATTGTAATCACTTTGTTTATCATTCAATGTGTCTACAATACAAGTACAGAGTAGGGTAGCCATTTTTTAATGTAGTTATAGTGGTCTAATAAAAATGTATGCCATTTTTCTGTAATCCATGTATTTGTCATTATATAAATTTAAAATTTTAAAATGAATGTATTCAATTTTAATTTATTTTATTGATACGTCTCTTTCAATATTAAATCCAGACCCAAGTGTATTATTTTATTTTTTATTTTTATGTATTACTGATGTGAATTGCAAAATTAAGTGGATAAATTTGTAATGAGTTTTCTGCTCATAATCAAAAATATTAATTTTTTGTAAATGCACAAATTTAATTTCAATTTCAAAAGACAAAAAATTTGCACATTCCAATTTGATTCTAAAATTATTCATTTTTACATGAGTTATTTCCCTTAGGCTTTAATGTTGGCAAGAATGACCCCTTTCATGCAAAGTTCACATGATAAATATAAAAATAACATTTAAAATTTTTATGTTGTAACAACTTGTGAATTTTCTAGTTGCTATGAAATTATCCGCTGATTTTTTACAGGATTCAAGTATTCACAAATTTTAAGAAAATTATACTCAAAATCTTTTTCCTTTCCGTTACTTTTGCAAAAACGGGTACCATTTTGCCCGTGATAAGGGAAATAACTCCTTTTTCAGACATTCTGGTTACAATAGAATGGCATACAAACATACATGTAGTTTTACACTTTCATGCTCAAACTGTCGTCTATTTATTTCTTCTGTGCTATAGATCTCATTATGGCGGACCAGGCGACTTCAGAAGACCTAGGTAATGCAAGCATTTCTCTTTTATTTGCAACAGTTGCCATGGTAATATGGTTGTTATGTTATTTCTAATGTTATAATGAAAATTCTAAAATATGCCATATGCTTAGTTGATACACATGTCTGTTTTTAGATATTATGTGAATCAATTTTATTTATTTTTATACACATAATATGTCTACAATTAAATTTTTGAAATTTTCTGAATACAACAAAAAAAAAACATTTTTCAAGCATTGTTATTTGGAACTGTTGCAGATAATTTTGAAAAGTATTTTTTACAATTACATGTTGAGTTTTTTGTGAGTTTCAACCTATAACCATGGCAACAAGCATGTTCCAATATTTTTAATTTGCATTTTAATATAGTTAGCTGGCAGAAATGAAAATGTTCTTTATCCCTCACCCTACCTGTGTTTATCCCATACATAAACATACACATATTTATATATAGTTGTCATGCATCATTGATTGTCACCTTAAGGACCAAATTAATGCCCTTACTGGAAATTTTCAATCAAAATTTAAAGCAATAGATATTACTAATTTTGGTCCTTGTACATACTTCACACATACAATCATGAATTGATATTGCTAATTTGATCCTATTACACACTTCACACATTCAATCACAAATTGATATTAGTAATTTTGATTCTTGTACATACTTCACACATCCAATCACATATTGATATTACTAATCTTGATTCTAGTACATGCTTCACACATCAATCACAAATTGATATTTGATCATTGTACATGCTTCACACATCCAATCACAAATTGATATTACTAATTTTGATCCTAGTACATACTTCACACATCCAATCACAAATTGATATTGCTAATTTTGATCCTAGTACATGCTTCACACGTACACTCACATTGATATTTGATCATTGTACATGCTTCACACATGCAATCACAAATTGATATTTGATCATTGTGCATGCTTCACACATGCAATCACAAATTGATATTTGATCATTGTACATACTTCACACATCCAATCACAAATTGATATTTGATCATTGTACATGCTTCACACATCCAATCACAACTTGATATTACTAATTATGATCCTAGTACATACTTCACACATCCAATCACAAATTGATATTGCTAATTTTGATCCTAGTACATACTTCACACGTACACTCACATTGATATTTGATCATTGTACATGCTTCACACATCCAATCACAAATTGATATGACTAATTATGATCCTAGTACATACTTCACACATCCAATCACAAATTGATATTGCTAATTTTGATCCTAGTACATACTTCACACGTACACTCACATTGATATTTGATCATTGTACATGCTTCACTCATGCAATCACAAATTGATATTACTAATTTTGATCCTTGTACATACTTCACACATACAATCACAAATTGATATACATGTTTGTTAATTTTGGTCCATGTACATACAGATACTTGGTTTTTTTATGTCATAATTTATTTTTATTGAAAGAATCTCCCAATGTTCTTAGCATGCCTGTTTACTTATTATATTAAAATATCAAATTTGATGGGCAGGTTCTTTACTTTTTTGGTTTTGTTAGAAGTTTTGGAAAATGGATTTTATGGTAGATTTGGTGTTGAAGTTGACAAAATGTGTGAAATTTAATTGTTATATCATTTATTATTATTAGTCCATAGTAACAAGGAGAGCCAGAAAATTTAAATATAATCCATGTAGAATTTGGGCCTAGATTATTGAAATCTTTCCTTGAAATCATTTTCATATTTATAATTTATTCTCATTTCAAACTTGAACGAAATGATTCAACGTACCAGTTAAGGGAACATTAAGTCTTTGTTGGTATTTGTGAAAGATAAAATGCATGCAAGATGACGGCCCATTAAACGATCAAAATTATATGAATGGAATATAATTTGAGAACATATTTTCACAGATAAAGGTTAATAAATGCATTTTTATTGAATTTTAAAAGCTTATAATGAATTAATATTCAATCGGATTTATTTAGATTTAATGCTTTTATATAATTCAAAAGATGATTTTTTCTACTTCATGTAATAACACAGCGTTGACCTTTTCTATAGAAGAGAAGACTTGGTAGTAATGAGGTGTTGCGATACTGGTTGCTAGGGTGGTTACGACAAGTAAACAAATACCAAGATGCTCATTTCTTCACGTAGAAAGAAATTTATTCACCCGTTTATTGTTACGTATTCTATCTTAGACCATTTACCCTTTTTTAACGTCCATTGTATGACAGGATGAAATTAATTACAAATTTAAAGATCTGGTCGAAAGCACATATCCATCAAAAGGATTTGTGCGTTTATTGATCGTGGAGTATCAGAAAGAAAAATATATCATTGGTCGTAATAATAATCGTGGTTGACAACTTTTGTTGTTATTGATGGGTGGCTTGGTGTACACTTGAAGGCCTAAATAAACCCCTTTATTACTTTTAAATATAATAGCATCAATTGATGCTCTTTATTTCCTGTTCTTTGGTTAATAACAGGGTCTTGTTCCTAAGGATGGAGGAATAAATATTACCTTTTAATTATGTTTTATATTCAGATTGCTATGTTACTCTTAGGGTCTTAAGAAAATCACTCAGATTTATTTATGCTTTGAATCGAACATAATAATTACATACCTGGTATATAATACTTATTTTTTGTAATTTATATAACGGTATAAAATGGTAACTTGTCCATTCAATGAATATTTTTATTTCGGTTGCATTAATTGTCATGATTTAAATGTGTCAATTTCAAAAAACTTGTTGGATTCAATAAGTTACAAGATCGAATCATTTCAATTTTGAAATCTTATTGAAAAAATTTAATAGGATCAAAGTACATTTTGTCGTGTGGTATGTTGAAATGTAACAGAAATTTAGATTAAAAAGTTCCAGAATTAAAAAGGGACAGTGTCACCATGAATCATTGGTGGAAAGGGTTTTCAGTTGTTTTATGGTATGGGTGTGTGGTCTTCATTTTTATTTCTTCCCTCTAGCTACGATATAACTAAAATTTGTTGAATGTGGCATTAAACACCATAACTAGATCTGTCCGTCCGTCACATGACGAAAGTTTGTACACGCATCTCCTTCTACATTTTAAAAGGAGATTCCTTAAAACTTGGCATCTTGGCTTATTACCATATATGAAGAATACATATCGTTACCACATTTGAACGGATCATATTTCTCCAGGAGTAATTACTGTTTTTTGCATTTATATGTTTCATAAAAATTCTATTTTTCACAAAATATTTAGTTGTATTTGACAGAACTCTCTGCAATTATCCCTTTAATTTTCATGATTCTTGTGCTGATATGTGTTTCCAAACAAGAGGCTCAAAGGTACCAAAAATTGTTGACTTTTTCAGTTGAATCAACCCTCCACTAGACACTAATCCTTTAATATTCCTTCTCTAATTTAAAAATTATACAGTATGTCATAAATGGTATTTTTCAAGGATGCTGATGCCCAATGCAAATGTTAAGGTTTCCAGAAACCTGCCCAAGGCCGTGGGGAGATGGGGTTTGGGATTCACATATCAGTTTGTTACATGTATCCACAATTTTTCTTCCCTATTAATTCTTGTAGTTAGGTTATTGCTGAAAAATTGCTTCAAATGACGATAAATACATTTTGTACCAAGAATCCTAATCCTAATCCTAATCCTAATCCTTACACAAAAAATTCAGGTACTCATGTTATAGCTGAAAAATTGCTGCAAATAACGATAAGTATCAAGAACCCTAACCCTTTCACAAAAATGTCTGGTACGACACGATATAGCTGAAAAAATGAAAAAAACAAAAAAACAATTACCCAACCCAACCGCATGATGCCATTTAATAAAAAAAAATATGGAAGGTCAACTTTTACTTTCTTCTTTTTTTATAAGCAATTGAATACATTTGCTGACTTTAAAAGGATATAATTATGTTTGGTACTCATGAAAGCTTGTACATGAAAAAGATGGGAAAAATGTTTATGGGAAATTAAGTAAGAAGGTGATTACATGTACTTAATCACATAGTGGAATGGAGGATTGACATGAAAACAATGTTTTGATCAGATAATTACACGTTTTTCATGTAGAGAGAGAGTTTATTGATTTGAGACCTTTAAATTGGCATCTAATCACAGTTTCATGAATTTTGTAAGAGGAAGATAAAATACCAATTGGAGCGAGGGGCCGTTGTGGCCGCCGTGATCGTATGGTAGATGGATTTATAACTACCTATGCAATCGGTGCTTATCACCACTAAAGTTGTGAGTTCGAACTCCATTCATGGCGAGGTATACTCGATATAACATTATGTGATTAAGTTTGCCAGTTTGGCAGGTCGATGGTTTTCTCCAGGTACTCCAGTTTCCTCCACCAATAAAACTGCCGGCCACTATATAACTGAAATATTGTTGAAAGTGGTGTTAAACACCATTACCCCTTTAACCCAACTGAAGCGAACAATGCAAAAAAAATATATATATGGTCTGTGTAGACAATACGCCACTACTAACACATCAATTTAAAATGAATTAATATGATAAAACAAGTATAGACCAGGTTTCTCATATGCAAGGTCTGTGTAAAGTGAAAACCAAGGCTAAATGTAAATTTCTTTAGAAGACAGAATAATATTTGGTATCTTAAAAATGTTGTCGTAATGGCTAATTCATCCAAGGACAATATGGTATTTTATAACACCTTTACAGGGCTTTTGACTGCCATTATTATTTTTTGTGAATTAATTAACTTATTTAATCTTATAAAGGGTTTACGTCAAGATGCAAATGCTGATAAATTATATATATAAAAAACCATTCAAGTGGCTTTAGACACCCATAACACATACCATATTTGATCAGTAATTAAAAAAAAAAAAAAAAGATAACACATAATGTTGTATGGAGTACACCTCGCCATGAGTGGGATTCGAACTCACAACTTTAGTGGTGATAGGTACTGATTGCACAGGTAGTAACGATAGCCCCCTATATAGTAAATAGAAGCATAGATATCTAATTTATTGAATAAATAGTTTATATCATATAACAAAAGTATGGTTAACAAGAGTATGTAAAGTTATTTTTTTGTTTTTTGAACCAATTCCAATAAGGACTTTCAGTTCACTTTCTTTTGTTATATTTTTTCTTTCAAAACAATAAGTTTATTGTCTTGAGTAACAAACTTCAGTTATGGCTGGTTACATAAATACAACGTAATATTACTTATAAATCCTGTGAGGAAAACCATGAATCTTGAAGGAGTACTATTATTCGATTAATATGCTAAATATAATATAAAAAATAATAATACAGAAGTTCTTATAATGCAATCAAAGGACACCACTCTTTTCATTGCAGATTTCAGATGGTCTGTCGGCTGAGATAATAAAATACTACTGGATTGTCCCTCTCTAGAGGAGCTAACCACATTACAAGGCCACCTTTTACATTGCAGGAGGGACCATCTTATAAGAGGGGGACTAGTGTACCACTGTCAATTTTAATTTAGAAAAATTCACATTACCAGTAAATAAAAAGGGGGAGGGCAGTTGTCACTTACAATACAGAAAATCACACCAAAAAATTCATATCCGAAAGTATGTTAATATCTGTGTTATTAACATCTTAATTTTCACATTAAAATATTTATCATATGATGTTTTCAATCATTGATAATTACAATCCAGCAAATCAGTCTAAAAAATTTCATATCCAAAAGTACGTTAATATCTGTGTTATTGACATCTTAATTTTCACTTTAGAATATTCATAGTATGATGAATTCATTCAATGCATAATATCATTGATATACAAGGACAAAAAAAGTAGGTAAATAGACCTTAGTTTGTGCATCTTTTGTCCATTTGTTGTAGCTACTACCTTATGAGGTACCTTCAAAGATTCTTCCAAAAAAAATATACCCTTTAAATAAATTCGCCCTCATACAATTTTTTTCAAGAACTTTTGCCTTAGATTATATACTTTTATAAACGTTTTCTTAAATTGTCATGAAAGAGAAGGCACAAAATTATTTTTCTTAATGATTATTAATAATTTCCCCCTTGGGGAACCTCATGGATGTACATTTCAATTGTTAGCATTACTTCAAAGAGAAACTTATCTGTCACTTGCCAATTAAGATAAGATAAGTACTTTTGAAAAGAGAAATTCATGTAGGATTTTTTTGTAATTGTTTTTCTCAATTCTTAGTTAAAGTTATTGTTAGCACTGAGAAGCTACTAGAATTTTAAGTGTACTGTTATAATTATAGATTTGTATTGTTAATGACACAAAGAACCTAATTTAGGTCTTTTGTTAATTAAGATATACCATGGCAGGGGTCAAAAATTAAAGCAGAATTTAATTTGTTGTATGACACTACTTCTTTATTAATTTAAAAGTATCAATTACCGATCGTAGTAAATTGTCCTTAAAAAATATATTGTCAATTGGCACTCGTCACTCCATGCGATCATTTGGTATTATGAGAAATGTTACAAAAATGGATATCCTAAGTACAACCAAATAATACTCTTCAACAACTAAGAAAATAAATTAAATAAATTCATTTCACTGATCGTCTTTTAATATTGAATTTTGAAATTAAAAAGATAAAAAGCATTTGATATAAAACTTGAGTCGTGTGCGTATTGTAAACTATGATAGATTTCTTTCATTCATATTTGAACAAACAAATCACAATTTGTCATTGAAAAATGTTGAAGATAAAAAGTAAATAGCAGTGAGTTTCCACGACATAAAATCGTTAGCATAACATTTTATTATGGTATACCAACTAATAATTTTCTTTGCATTTTAGTAAAAATCTTTCCAACCCTCGTGTATAATTTTATGCCTGTTTTAAGTACAAATTAACAAATCTTTTTAATTGTAGTGTTTTTTTATTAGCTTACCTTTCTAAGGGCCATGTGAGCTTTTGCCATCACTTGGCATCTGTTGTCTGTCGTATGTCGTAACTTTTTCACATTTAAATCATCTCTTCTGAACCAATTGAACCAAATTAAACCAAAACTCGCTATGATGATCTTCTCAAAAATGTGTCCAAGAGCTCCATCCTCTGTTCAAGATGGCCACCACTCCTAAAAATAGAAATTTCTTTAATGACTAATGCAATAACAGTAGATAATTTATGCTTATTTTTCAAAGAGTATGTTGGTGCCAATCTTCCTGATTTCTAAACAACCATTGTATTTTCAGTCTTAAGAAATGAACAAATAGCATAGTATCGGTTGTTATATGTAGTGTGTAGATTGTAGAATTGCATTGTCTATAAAGTTCTGTTGTTGATAGTAATGGTTTATTTTTCAGAACTCTACCACCAATACAGAGTAAAAAGCATTCACCAGACCACTCAGTTAGCTCATATCCTGAAACCAGGTTAGTCTACTATAAGTACAGTCAAACCTGTATATAAAGGGCACTCAGGGGAACCTAAAAATGTGTCTTTTATGTCAATTATGAGCAGTTGTCCTTTATATACAGGTTAAAATTATATACACTATTCATTCATAAGAAAAATGAGACTGTCCTTTATAGACTGATTTGTTATATAGAGACTGCCTTTAAGGCAGGTTTGACTGCATAAACAATGTTAACAGGGATGTCATTACTTTTTTGAGTTGTAGGAGAAAAAATAAAAGTTATAGGAGAATTAATAGACTAGCAAAGCGAGTCTCCCACCTCGTGATGGCAGGGTGTCTGGGGGCCTTAAGCGGCTCCCAGAAGCTCTGGGGTAAATGGTGCACAATCCTGCATTCTAGCCTTCTCCTAGCATCAAATTTGTTGCCTAAAATAAAATTTTCAAAACGTGAAGAAGATGCATCCTCGGAGAGCCCTTCAGACACAGTTTGAACAGTAATCCAGACACTCGTATAATTAAGAATAATTGAATAATAAAGATGTTATTTTCTAAATACACTGAAATGATGAATAAGAGTAACAAAGCTAACAAATGAGAACATTCAGTAACATACCAACCATTGAGAAAATTCACAATGCATATAGCATACTTTAACTAATGACTGAGAAAATTTACAGTAGCATTATGCTATATTCCATATGGTGGCTATTGAAATAGGGAAATTTATTCATTAAAATTTATATTTTATTTTGAATACAAATATACCAAAAATCACCATTTATTCATACATGTCTTGATTGAATTTACCCTGAGATAAGACCCATTTATTAAAAGCTCGATAGTATCTTAATGCATTCAAAACTGAAATATGGTAAGTATAACATTTGGTGTGCTTGAACAGCTTCTGTTTATAAAAAGAAGCATGTTGACATGCTTTTAATTGGACAATAAAGTTGTATGTCATTTAAACTTATCACAACACCTGCACAATTTAAATCAATCAAAATAAAATGTTAAGATTTTTATTTTGATAGTAGAACTGGTAACTCTGACAAATAATATATGTGTAACATTTAAACAAGGATTTAAATAGTATACAAATCCTTGATTTAAACCAAACTTCATATATAAGAATACATGTATGCAATGGAAACGGAAATTTACATTTATTTTGAGTGAATTTATCCCCCCCCCCCCCCTTCCCCCAAATCCACTTTCAATTCATATGTATTTTTATTTTAAAACTGGTGAATTCTGACAACTCTGATCACAATTTTTATATTGTATGTAAGTGTCTGTCTAGTATCATTTACTATGATTTTTATATGCATAAAGTTGACTGGTTTTTTTTTATTTCAAAGTTAATATAGACAATAGACAAAAGATTTATTAGCACACACACAGTTACAATAACTGGCAAAGGCCCAATATGATAAGGAGATTTGACATTAGTACATTAATGAAGTCAGTATGATGTACATTAATAAAATGAGTATGATGTACATTGATTGTATACATAAATGTATGATACATTGTATATATTTAAGCACATTGTGCACAAAAACAAAAAAAAAGAGAAAAAACACTATCACTGTGTAATACATTTTCTTTTTTTGCATATAATTTCAATATAAGATGATAATAACTTTAGTACTCTTTTCGACTTAGATTGAAAAAGTATTTTATTTTTGGAAATACCATTCTTCATTTTGAATGGATTATATAAGTGAGATAATTTGTATTCAAATAATTCTCTTTCATGTTTGTAAATAGGACAATGCGATAGGAAATGGTTCTCATCTTCAATTTTATTGTCTTTACAAAGGGTACATATTCTATCGGTCTTATCCTTTTTGGAGTATCTGCTCCTTTATTGTCAATCAAAATTGATGTATCTAGGTCAAGTGTCATCATGTTTATCTCCCAAAATCTTGTATTTACCTTTGAAATGTTATATTAAAACTTTTGAAATTAATATAAAAATATATATTCTAGTTGCCTGTTTCATTGTTTTCATCCAATCTCGGGTTTTTAATGAATTTGAAGCCATACAGCGAACCTGGCTTTAGACGGTTTTCAGGCACCGCCATAGTCGATGTCTGTACCGCAGTTAGGGTGCTCCAATTGAAGGAGGAATTAAATCAAAAGCTTTAGAATATTTTTCGGAACTCATCACGTCGTTTCATATAAGAACACGATAGACACGAGAGTAAAAATTTGTAAACAATTCCACGATGTCAATGTCCTGTAAATGCAATATCAACTTGATAAATACATCATATCTTTCAAAGAAAATAATTTAAAGTTAGGATTTAATGCATACACGATTTTCCTTCATTTGACATTTTTACCAATAAGAAAGTTACCGGCAACGACAGCTGAAATTACCGGAGATTTTCGCTGGTTGCCGGCTTCTAATGACATCCCTGGTTAAATATGATAACTTACATGTACATTGACATAGTTTTAAAGATGTTACATGTGTTTTTTGATATCTCCAATTCAATTGTTTCCTCAGTGAAACCTGTCTAAGCCTGACCCTGAATAAACTGGAATCCTTTATAAACCGAACTGTTAAGAAAGTCTGTATGTAGGAAATCTTTGTAGACACAATAGTTGATCCCAAGGAGGTTCATTTTAGATAGGTGTCTCTGTGCACGGTGATTTTCTCCAGGTATTCTGGTTTCTTCCACCAATAAAGCTAACCACCACGATATAACTGAAATATTGTTGAAAGTGGCATTAAACACCATAACCCTGTTTCACTGTACTACTTTAATATTTGGTGTATTTTATATTAAATACCATAAATTACTGTGTATAATACACATTGATGTATAATGCACACCCTTTTATGACTTCATAGTAAAAATATATCTGCATTCTGAATTCTGGAACTCATCTAGACTAATAAAATAAAATAAGATTGTATTAAGCACAACTTATGATGGTAAGTTGGGCAGATTTCCAATGTCCTATTCTACAGAAGTATAGCTATCTATTTTTATTGCATGTTCAAGATACAATGCCTGTGATAAGACCAGTCAAGCAGGAGATCTTGCATCATATAAGTACATGTAGTACATTTCTAATATTGAACATTTTTATTTTGTGATACAGACCATAAAATAACCTTGACTTTTCAAAGAATTCAAGGGAATGAGATTGGGTTGGGTTATGGTGTTTAACGCCACTTTTAACAATATTTCAGTTATATCGTGGCAGTCAGTTTTATTGGTGGAGAAAACCATCGGCCTGCCGCAAGTCACTGACAAACTTCATCACATAATGTTGTATCGAGTACACCTCGCCTGAGTGGGATTCGAACTCACAACGTTAGTGGGGATATGCACTGATTGCATAGGTAGTTATAAATCCAACTACCATATGATCACTATGACGACGGCCCCTGTAATGAGATTTGACTGTTCTATTGTTACTGGTTACTGTATAATTACATATAAACATATGATATTTTATCCTTACATATTCACAGATTGTAAAATTTCACAAAGCTCAAATTCTACAATAGAGGTCTTATAAACCGTTGACATTAGGTCTATTTTGGTCTCAACTGTTAATTTTTTTTAATTGTACAATTTTGCTTTAACAATTGGATGTGAACGTATAGACCTTGTGGTAGTAATAAGCTCATTTAACCCAATCATCACTTAATTATTATAATTACAATCATTTATTCCTTCAACAAGGTCAACAATTTATGTACCTGGTATCTGAACTGCATTTGTATCAAATTCACTGTTGCTTCACAGCTGATGATAGTTCTATTTTCATAAACAGGTCATTAATTAGACTGTTGGTTATTGGTGTTTAACACCACTGTTTACAATATGTTTGTTATATCGTGGGGGACAGTTTAATTGATAGAGGAAAGTGGAGTACCCAGAGAAAACAGGGTTTTGGTGCAGGTTACTGACAAATATTATCACATAAAGTTGTATGGACAACAGGTGGCGATAAACTCACATTACTTAAGTGGTGATAGTCACTAATTAGTGGTAGGTACTACATGTAATTACATAGGTAGATATAGATCAAAGTACTTTACGAACGCAGCTGTGGGTAGCCCCTAATCAGACTGTTAACACACATAACCTTATGGAGACAAACCATTTATAATTCATGTACTCTTGTTTTATTTATAGAAAAAGAAATCAGGTGAATGGTGTTCCACTTAAACCAGCAAAACACACGAAACGTACACAGAGACAAGCAGATTATGACAAAGGTATATATAAAAATAGCATTGTGTGGACAACATTTTTATATTTACAGATAATGCATTAAATGAAAGTATAGTTTACTGAGATCCCTTGATAGCATAGTATTATACAGGTATTATATATCATCGTTCAATTACAAAATTTGATTTTGGCAAATCTAAATATAATGTACTTTTGAAATTGTTTTATAATTTAATTTTAATATAAAAAAAAATGCAAATACAGTAAAACATGTATAAACCGAACCCCTTTGGGACTGACAAATTTGTTCAGTTTAGACAGGTATTTGGTTTACACAGGTTTAAATTACATAGACATTTAGTAGATGGGACTGAAAAGTATGTCTGGTTTAGGCAGGTTTTCGGTTTAATCAAGGTTCGCAGTAGTTGCAATTTATTATCAATTTATTAGAAAATACCGTTTGAAATTATATATACATTGTATTATGATAACAGAAAAATAGGACAAGCTTTATAGATATAAAAATACATACACATAAAAACCAATGTGGCCTGTAATATGAAAAAGTCTATATTTAAATCAGCAAAATATAAAAATGCTATAAATATTAAATATTATATAATTTGATTTTAAACAATAGCAAAGGTAAGTTTATTGCATATAGACAATTAATCAAATATGGTACATTGTCACTGGACAAGGGGGAGGTAATCCAATCAAAATAGTGCCACTAGTTTTTTATCTTGTGTAAATGTTTGTCCTACATATTTGAGGCTCAGTGGTGACAGCTTTATGTATGTTTGTATGCACTTGAAATTACACTATCATAAAGATAGGGGGCTCATTTATTTAAAACTGTTTTGAAAAACTATTTTTGAAGATTTGAAAATTATTTGTGGAGTGATTTATTTCAAAATTGGCATATATTGCCCTCTTTATCAAAGATCAGGTTTTCATTTCGAAATAGACGAATCATTAAATTGATTTAAAATTAAATCTGCGTCTTAAGTACAAGTTATATATCTTACTGTGTTTGATTTAAGAAAGTTGTTATTTGAAAAATAATATTTAGATAAGGTTTACGGATATTTGTGAAGATATACCACAAAACGTTTTTTGGCGACAATTTGGATACTATTACCTGCACTGTAATTCTTTGGAGGAAAATAGTGCAATATCTTTAAATTTATTACCCATATAAAACAGGACGTATCATTCGGCTTACTGGACAATTGGTTTAATAAAATAAAAAACAAAAAAGTGTGGCATTGTCGGAACAGTTACACTTCACATGACTGCTTACTCTCCTGTAAAAGTTTCAACATAATTTCAAAAAAGATTTATCATTTATATTGTGGAAATCTCCTTCAGACAGTATAAAAAGCATGATCTATAGTCTGAAAAATCTGGTACCTCTCACTAAGGAATATGTACTGTACTATTTACATTTAAGCAAAATACAATTGATAATTATAGGATAAATACTCTTGCATCCCGAATATTGAAAATAAATCATGAGAAACCGAACAACACAGTAATTTATGAATATTTATTTATGAATATGTATGATTATGAATATATATGAATATGTATATGTATGAATACGAATATATATGAATATGAATATGTATTTATGAATATGTATGAATAAGAATGCATGTTAGTGCATGAGTGAATTACCATCATTGCTCGAAATGGAAGAGTTAGTTATACTGTTGAATACATAGATTTGACACTTTGTTTGCTCCATTGAGACATTTCAAACAGGATCTTGTGTGTCATTGTTGAATGCTCAATGATATTGACGATTAGGATGCTATTGGTACTGTGATATCTCACAATGAAATAAGAGTTGTTGTTTCACCGGGTGAAATACTGATTTTTTTCTGTCACTTGTAAATCTCAGTATTTCACTAGAATCTATGTAATAAACTTGGTTATCAGTAATACACTGCTTTTGTTTTTTATTGTACACTTTTGTTGGTAATAATGTTGCACATGCTATAATTGCAGATGACGGTGGCGTGTTTAAAGCGAAAAACCAAAATAGAGACACGAGAGGAGCAAAGGAGGTGCGCGATACAGGCGACACGAAAGTAGATCTTCCAATTGACCAAGTTCGCGCAGAGGAAGTTAAAGTTAGTCAGGATTGACGGGTTTTATAACGGGTGGCATGAATTGACATGAATTTGTCAGTTTAGCATGAAATTTACAACCATTTGATTTCAACGTCATTTTCAATAATAGTTTCCAGTTTGTTTGATTAAGTTATCGAATATTAATGAGGATAAAAGTAATTGTGGCTAATTAGCTTTCTGGATTTGATTGGTAATTAATCATTAATCAATAAGTAATCAGTAATGTCAATAAACGGAGAAAGTAATTGTTTAATTTGCTTAATTTTTTATTGATGACAATTATATTTGTTCTTTTCTGAGTTCAAACATTAATGACGGTTCTTGTGGCGTAATAGAATATTTTAATTAATCAAGAAATTTGATGAGATTTTTTTTTACTATTAAAAGGGAGTGGGGGGAGGGCGTCGAAGCAAATTAGTTGAAAAACAAGACTAAACTACGATTTTATTTTGTCGATTGGAAGAGAATGAGTTTTGAGTATTGCTTATCCCAACACAGCAAATGATTTTTGGACAATTGTCTTCTTTTAGCTAGAAATTAGAGGAAAACAAATCTTTTCATGAATTCAATCATGGTTGATAGCTTTCTGCTGTTTGTCACCCATTTATAGCAATTTATTCTTACAAACATTTATCCTTACAAACTTTATTCTTACAAATATTTATTTCTATATACACACAACTGTATATATATCAGTAGAATTAAAGAATTAAATTTCATTTTTAATATATACATACATCTTTTTAGAAATAAACAAATCAAGCACTCAGGAGAATGAATATTAAAAAAGTAAAATTTGATTTTTTTTGGGGGGGGGGGGGGGGGGGGGGAATTGAATTTTGTAAGTTTATTGAAAGATCTCTTTTGGGTTGTCATGAATAATGGCATGCACAATTGTTTTATATAAAGAATTGTCCTTGTGCACTGTAAACTGTTCTGACTCTAAAAAGAATTTTCCTGTGTGTCTAAGAACTTTATCAATGTATTCTGTCAGTTTTATTTTTATCAAGTCAAACTTTATTGAAGGAAAAAAAAAAACAGATTTCTTGTTTCAAAATGAAAATTAATTTTATTTACTGGTAAACTTTTTAAAAAATTTATGAAAAATTAGAAATTTAAAGTTTGACTTATGTTTTATGTATGTATTTATATTTCTCTTTGTACAAGTAGAATGGTCACACACAATTGCAAATATAAAAAAATTTGCACTGTAACATTGTAATTCTAACATTTCATATATCATACATGTATCAGTTTTTAGACTTTTCTTACAAAAATTACACTCTATCGAATTAATGTGTTATTTATGCCTTAGGAGATGGCTGAAACTCACACTAAGCATATTTTCTGGATTAGTAGTATGGGCCTATGTGATCTGTAGGTCTTATTGATTCTGATCAAATGATTGTTGTTTAACATCATGTCAGAACTGTAATTCAGCTGCATTTACGATGAGAACAAGTTTACTGACAATAAAGCATGTAGGTTAAAAGGTGGAAATCAAATTAGCCTTACTATGAAAAAAAGGTTTAGATCAGGGGAGATAACTGGTGTATTCCATGGTGGAAATATATTTAGTGTCATAAAAAGGTATCATCAACTTAGTAGTCCAAAAAATATGGTTATCAACATATAATAGTAAACACAGCCTTCTGTCATGTGATTTGGTAACTAATGGTAACTAGGGAAACAACAATATTTTTTTTATTTCTATCACTGACTTAATTAGTATATCATCACTAGTATCAATCATTATAATTAATTAATGACACAGTTTGCTGGAGGATTTTAAATATATTTTTATAGTATCATTAATTAACGACGTTTATTTCAAAAACCTGTCAGAACTTCTGATTTGTATAAGTGTGAAAAGTAATAGATCATTTGCACTTTTCTGACTTGATTCTAATATTATATTTCTTTGCACGTTTTTTATAACAATTATTTCCCTTTAAGGTGGACAAAAGGTCTAATTTCATACAAAATTCAATGAAAATAGCATATTTTTCCCATAATCTGTACAACATTTTAATGTTGTAACAACTTCTGTGAACTTTCTGTTTGCTATAAATTTGTCCTCTGATTTTTTTACAATGTTCAAATATCTATAAATTATTAAGAAAAATTTACTCAAATGCTTTGTCTTTTCCGTTTCTCATGCTAGAACAGGTACCATTTTGCTCATTGCAAGGGAAATAACTCCTATTTAAAAAAACATATAAAATGTATAATTTTAGAATCAAATTAGGAATATTCAAAATGTCTATTGACAAAATACTTCCAGCAGACAAAGTGTATCATTTCATAGAAAGCCCACAGTATAACCAATCAATATTCTTTCTTCTATCTAAAACTTCTCAAGGAAGAGGAAACTTTTAATGGTGAAACTGAAGCAAAAGATCGAAATGGTGTCCAACTAAGTCGTGAGCCATCTGATGGGTCAGAGATGCAGGTTAGATTGCATGCTGGGATACCCTTGATATAGATGATATTGACCCCTACCAAAGTTATCTATATTCTTTTGTTTGCTAGTTTCTTTCTAAATATGAAATGGAAATGTTTCTATGGAAATTAGATTCATTCATATTTAATTAGAAGGAACCATATGGATTTTAAATGAATTGTGTAACTCGAATATAACTTTCTTTTCTAATATATTTATGTCAAATATGTAGCAGCTTTTATTAATATATATATATTCCTGAATTTATTGCAAATGTTGCATGCACCATTTTGAACACCTCAATTTTGTTCTTGTATTATTATGTTAAATGTCTATACAGTAGTCCCCATCTTATAAGGCCACTCGTCTTAGCAGGTAAGGCTTTACTCGTCTTAGCAGGTAAAGCTTTACTCGTCTTAGCAGGTAAGGCTTTACTCATCTTAGCAGGTAAGGCTTCACTCGTCTTAGCAGGTAAGGCTTTACTCATCTTAGCAGGTAAGGCTTCACTCATCTTAGCAGGTAAGGCTTCACTCATCTTAGCAGGTAAGGCTTTACTCGTCTTAGCAGGTAAGGCTTTACTCGTCTTAGCAGGTAAAGCTTTACTCGTCTTAGCAGGTAAGGCTTTACTCATCTTAGCAGGTAAGGCTTCACTCGTCTTAGCAGGTAAGGCTTTACTCATCTTAGCAGGTAAGGCTTCACTCATCTTAGCAGGCAAGGCTTTACTCATCTTAGCAGGTAAGGCTTCACTCATCTTAGCAGGTAAGGCTTTACTCGTCTTAGCAGGTAAGGCTTTACTCATCTTAGCAGGTAAGGCTTCACTCGTCTTAGCAGGTAAGGCTTTACTCGTCTTAGCAGGTAAGGCTTTACTCATCTTAGCAGGTAAGGCTTCACTCATCTTAGCAGGTAAGGCTTTACTCATCTTAGCAGGTAAGGCTTTACTCGTCTTAGCAGGCAAGGCTTTACTCATCTTAGCAGGTAAGGCTTTACTCATCTTAGCAGGTAAGGCTTTACTCGTCTTAGCAGGCAAGGCTTTACTCATCTTAGCAGGTAAGGCTTCACTCATCTTAGCAGGTAAGGCTTTACTCATCTTAGCAGGCAAGGCTTTACTCATCTTAGCAGGTAAGGCTTTACTCGTCTTAGCAGGCAAGGCTTTACTCATCTTAGCAGGTAAGGCTTTACTCATCTTAGCAGGTAAGGCTTTACTCATCTTAGCAGGTAAGGCTTTACTCGTCTTAGCAGGCAAGGCTTTACTCATCTTAGCAGGTAAGGCTTTACTCATCTTAGCAGGTAAGGCTTCACTCATCTTAGCAGGCAAGGCTTTACTCATCTTAGCAGGTAAGGCTTCACTCATCTTAGCAGGTAAGGCTTTACTCATCTTAGCAGGTAAGGCTTTACTCATCTTAGCAGGTAAGGCTTTACTCATCTTAGCAGGTAAGGCTTTACTCATCTTAGCAGGCAAGGCTTTACTCGTCTTAGCAGGTAAGGCTTTACTCATCTTAGCAGGTAAGGCTTTACTCATCTTAGCAGGTAAGGCTTCACTCATCTTAGCAGGCAAGGCTTTACTCGTCTTAGCAGGTAAGGCTTTACTCATCTTAGCAGGTAAGGCTTTACTCATCTTAGCAGGTAAGGCTTCACTCATCTTAGCAGGCAAGGCTTTACTCGTCTTAGCAGGTAAGGCTTTACTCATCTTAGCAGGTAAGGCTTTACTCATCTTAGCAGGCAAGGCTTTACTCATCTTAGCAGGTAAGGCTTTACTCATCTTAGCAGGTAAGGCTTTACTCGTCTTAGCAGGCAAGGCTTTACTCGTCTTACTCTTAGCAGGCAAGGCTTTCGAATACGAGTTTTATGCTCTTACTCGAAAATCATCCAATAAATAGAGTTCTGATTGGACGATTTGGGAGTATGAGTAAGACCGTGAGGCCATATTTCAAATGGACTGAGATACTAAAATACTTTTAATTCCCCCCCCCCCCTCAAGAGAGGACGCCCCTCTTATAAGGTTACTTTTTCATTGCTGAAGAGGATGCCCTTATAAAAGGGGGACTACTGTGTTACTAAAAATAGCATGCTATTAACGGTACATTTTATTTTACCAAGAGCAGTATATTCAATTATTTACACCTTTTAGTTTTGCATTCCAGCTTTGAATGATATTTGAAAATATTCCGCATTAAACAAGGGGTTCTCTTGTCTCCTTCCTATTGTAATAGACCGTTAAGTAATATTATAACCACAATGCTTTTATCAATGTGGTATAGATTGGTTACCAGCTCTCCCCAAGATTGTTCAGCTTGTACCTATAGGTTGTAAATACCCGAGTACTTACCTACATTTAATAGTTTTCTCTCCATGACTGCTTTCCACAGATCCTGGTAGCCACAAAATCACTGAAAGTGGCTTTATTTACAAATTCAATCAGTGGTATCAATAGCTATTATGTAATGTGTAATGGCTGATTATCTACGACTTTTTCTATGTAACGCTTTTGAAATCATTTGTAAATTAAAGAAATCACAACATTTTGCTTGACCAACTTCATTGACAGTGTTTCTTCTGATCTTGTATTCAAACAATATTTACAATGTGAAGATTAAAATACTAAGCCAAAGAATATGATTATCCCCATAAAAAGAACCACAGAGGCTTTTATCGAAATTGAATTGTTTTTGAAAAATTCCATCACTCACCAATTTATGGCCTAAGGGAGATAACTTTCATATTTCTCATTTAGAACATCATTATTTATTAATAGATGCACTGCTACTTACAATTTAATTTCATATTGCTCACCAGTAATACCTTATATAAATATATATTGTTAGTGAAACTAACAACCTGGACTGGGTTGCACCAACCTCAATTAAATATAAGTGTCAATAAAATCTTAAGTGTAAATTAATTTCATGTTCCAAGTGATTTCAAGTAAATTTAAGTGTCAATTAAACCTTAAGTGCAAATTAAATTCATGTACATTTGAAGTAAATTTAAGTGTCAATTAAATGTTAAGTGCAAATTAAATTAATGTACATTTGAAGTAAATTTAAGTGTCAGTTAAGTTTTAATTCACACTTAGATATATTTAATGTTTGTACAACCCAGTCCATGTCATTTTCATCTGTACATATTTTACACACTAACTGTCATACTGTTTATTTATATAGATGTAGATGTGATTTTTTTTTATAGTAATCTTTATCTCTTTTTATGAAAATCTTTACTTTGAAGTTTGCTTAGAAAATACATGTATAGTAATATTCAAGTTTTAAATGACTGTTTTCATTTATCATAAAGATAAATGAATCTTTTTTTTAATCATGTTATATTAAATAAGGAAATTTAATTATAATTGTTATTTCTGATCAATTTCACAAAATTCTCGAAATTTATTTAGTTATGGGATGTATATTTCACGTTCTGTTTCATCTCATTTATTTCAGGATGAAAGAATAAAGAAAGACAAACAGGGCAAGGTACGTGATCAATGAATGTTTATTCCTACTTGCCAAAATCAGTTAAAAATAAATATTGACAATTTCCGTGGAAGAAATTGTTTAAAAATAAAAATGAATTATTGCATTCTATTCATTCCTTGTCGGTAAAGATGTCTTTGTTGTGTTGGTGTAAAAAACACATTTGTTTTGTTTGATATCAGAATTTATGAAGAAATATTTGTGGTTTAAAGTGGTAAAGGAATATATGCACTCGCACCACCCTTTGTTGTGTCTTTAACAATTTACCAACATAACAGTTTTAATTTATGACTAGAAGTGGATTTCTTTAGATTTTGGCAAGTATTTCCATAGTTATTAATTACATATTTTTAAATATGAAAGTTTTTGTTTATTTTTTGTATTGAGTTGTTTAGGATAGTTTTTAACATAATTGCACCATATATTTTGCACAGTTTGTATTATTTTTCATTTTAATTTTTTTTTTTATATATATATATATATATATATTTTATGGTGAAAAGGGAGATAACTTGCAAAAAAAATGTGTGAAGCGGAGACAACTTTTGATTTTAGTCAGTCTTCAACACCAAGCACCTTTATTCCACTAATCACCTGAATCCCTGTTCTTACCTTTATTCCCTTCAGTCAGGAAAATTATGCAAATAATGAAGACTGTTTTTTCTTTGCAATTATATTATTCTGACTTTTGTGTAATTTTATTCAAATCTATTAAATATTGTAATCTTTGCCATTGAAGTTACTAATTGTATAGATATATATCTGCTTGTGAAAAAATGATGTATATTTTATATATTGTAAAGTTTGTACTTGTAAAAGAAACAATGATTTGCATTCAGCTATTTTTTGTACTTATTCGAACATTCATTGAAGACGTATCTGTGACAAAAATATTGATTTTTTAGTATTATTATTGTAAATTTTCTATTATTTTTTATTCATGAAGATTATATGCAAAAAAAAATTGTTTTTGCTAATTTTATTATTGTTTTAAAAAGCTGAATGTTACTTGTTTCTACGTGTGGGATTATGCTTCTTTGGATATTTTGCATGGTAGCATTGATCAGATCAAAATGTTATCTTAGAGCAAACATGACAGGTTTTAATATTCGTTCAAAAAGTATATAGCCTTAGACAATGTAGCGATCCATTATTTGATCTCAATTTCCACCCTTGGTACATTGATTAGGAGAGAAAAAATATAGAAATGTTGCCAATAGGTTTTTTCAAAGAACTAAAAGTACTGTTGTCCACGTTTTGAGTGTTTCAAAGTACTAAAAGTACAGTTTTTCATGTTTTGAATTTTTCAAAGTACTGAAAGTACTGTTGTCCCATGTTTTGAGTTTACTATGCAGTCAAATACAGATTTTTATCTTATTGCATAAACAATCATTGATCTGTTTGCTGTGATAGAAAATCTGTCATGATTGCTTTAGGAATTATATATGCTATTGTATGCATGTTCAGATTTTCAATAAATGCTTATCAATATCTAAGAATATCTTGTTATCAACAGAATATTTGTAGTATGCAATACAATGGAATGCAGAAAAAAAATGTGGAAATGATATCGGCCATTTTGATGTGTTTTAATGCGACACCGTGCACGTTGTTATCCCGAAATTCACGTCAATGTATTCCACAGTTTGATTGCATGTGGTATGACATAATTTAGTTTTGTATGTGGAATTCCTATATCTATCATTACTAATGGAAAAAATGTAGAAAAAGCAAAATATTTAATCGTCATTGTCAACACCAAGTCCAGTCTCCCAAATTCAATACCAATATCAATTAAGGTTTATTTTAAATGATATTTATATCAGTATGAAAGAAAATGAGGTCTCTCTATGACTTAATAACATCTAAAAATATTGAATAGATAACTTAGCAATAATTTAGCATTAATTCTCCTCAGCTATTTTTATGTGTACACTTCGCTGAAAAATTACTCCCTTGAAAAAAGGTTAAACAAAAATGTACTAAAAAGTACATGTAGTATGTATTATCATGTGCTCGCTCATTCTGGTTTCCGGTTACTTGTATTTGTATTTGTTTGCTTGCTCATTAAGGGTTGGATTTGCTAACCAGATCTACTGCCATCATGCAAAATTAGGGTAGCCTTTTATGATAGTTAAAATAATCCGCTCATCCAAAAAAAATTTATTAAAAAGGCTGTTTTTTATATTAAACTTTGCATTATTTTCCTGAGCTGTATGTATTTTTTTTCTCATTCTAATATTTTACACAGTTAACCTTCTCTGCTTTGTGTGCAGTGTGCTATTAACTTTTTGTTTTGCTTGTGATTTGCTTGTATATATATACATATATATATTTGTTGCCATGCAGCTTCACAATATTTTTTTTACATTAACAAACAAACGAAAATGTTTGGGTTTTTTTTTAAATCAGCAGAAATTTATTATCTACACATTTTTACCTTTGATATATGGAATATAATAAAGAATAGAATTTCATAATTTTTATCTGGAAAGGTTTAATAAAATAATAGTTTTAAAAAAGTAAATTAAAAAAAAATGGTATCATTTGTGCATGCAAGTTGAAAATAAAGGTCTGAAAATGAAACAATTTTGGTAAATTTAGTAGTTTTGGCTTCAAAATGACATGCAATATTTTTACATTATAAATTTGATTTATATGAGGGTTTTTTTGTAAAAGGAAGGAACATAGCTGTTTAAAATGGAATTGTTGAAAAGGGAGATAATCATGCTATTTTTTTAGAAAACATCTTGAAAAAATTTCAGACTTAAAAATGAAATAGAAATTTATTGTATATATTTTTTTTTATAGAAACTTTCATGTTGTAATGCAACATGTTCACATAGCAACACGTTTAACTCCATAGAATATAGTCCCTCCCTCTAAGTATATTGTTAACTTTTAACCCAACATACAGTGCTCCCTCGGTCTATCGCCAACCTCGTCTATCGCCAAAATTCTAGTCTGTCCCGATTTCCCCCATTAAAAATACCCCATTATACTGCCAAACTCAGCTACCGCCATCCACCACTGGTTTTCAGACACAAAAGTCGTAAAACCAATTTAAATTCCCCCGTTAGTACCGCCCACAACTACCTTTTGACAGCTGTGAATTGATCGGTAATTATGAAATGTCAAAACTGGTCATCGGACACGGTCATTGATCTCATAGTTGAGGGTCGGAACAGGTGATCAGTTATTTTGATTAGAATAATTACCTGTATTTACTTTTCTAGTGATTACATTTGTACTTTTAATCCTGAGTAAAATTTGTAATTTAATTAGTAGTCATAAAAATGTCGTGCTTGAAGAGAAAGCGTAATTAATTAGACGACAAACAAAAACGTGCAATTATAAGCTATGCAAAGGAAAATCCAAAATTAACATAACAACAAATTGCCGATAATTTGACAATTAAATGGGATCTTCCAATAACCCCACAAATGAAGATGAACTGTTGCTGTCACATGTTTATAATGACCTTGATGTCCCGAGCTACAAATGACGGTTCAAGAATTTGTCAACATTGACAAAGATCTGCAAACTGTACAGGACATTTCCGATGTGAATATAATTATTTTAATTTACTTATTTATTAAACATGTATTATTTATACTTATGTATTTGTACAAGTGCAAAATGCATGTCAGTCGAGTTGAAAGTTTATCTTTTCATATGATCACATAACTTTCGGTTTTCAATGTCCCTCAGTTTATCTCCAAACTCGTTATACCGCCAAACTACCGACTGCACAGAAGGTGGCGGTTTAACGAGGGAGCACTGTATATCAACTGCTAAAATGTTTTTCATGGAAGCCATACTAAATTAATTTTTATTGCGAGAACAAGTGGATAGAACTTGATTTTTACGGTCGTAATACTTGGTTTAGACAATATTTTATTCTGGAAAAATATAAATGATACAATCAATACAAGATGTGTATGAAGAAAGAAGTGTGCAAGCTTCTGTTAACTCGTCTACAATTATTTTTAGTATGCATTTCATACTCTTCCTAAAATTAATTTTTTTACTATAATGTCTGGTCTTAGCATCTTTGGAACTCTGAATGAAATATAATTTAAAAAAGGTACTAAAGAAAAAATTAGATAGTCGAATCATTAAGAACGGTGCATTCAAATGAAAACCTATTATAACTATGGCACATTTTTATTTGATTCTACCTCGATATATTGTATACAGTTGAACCTTGTTGTATTTGACGGAGATGAACCTATAGTATTAGTTTCAAATTTGCACAGTATTCAAGTTATTGGAGTAAAATTAGACGTAGATTACTATGAAATTACCATATTATTACTTAAAGTAATCCACGAAATATAGAATAATGGCAGTCATGAAGGTCGAGATAGACATTATCGCTAGTCTCGCAGCAAGTCTGAAGTTCAAAACTAACTTTACTGTTTTTATCTGTAACATCACGTAATTTTCAGCATCTTGTTCAGTCTGTTGATACTGACAATATTCCTTGATGAGATCAAAGGTAAAATGTATAAATTATTGATAAATCAACTCATCCACGCTCAAGATGACGAGGTTCCACTGTATATATAGATTTATCCTGATTTTAGGTTAAATCTGGCAATATGATTGGTTGATATTGTCCTAATAAATTTCAGTGCAATATTTTATTAAGTCAATTCGAATTATCTCCCTTACACCGTTGACTTAATATTGATTTTATTAAGTCAATTCGAATTATCTCCCTTACACCGTTGACTTAATATTGATTTTATTAAGTCAATTCGATTTATCTCCCTTACAACATTGACTTAATATTAAATTTGATGATATGGATACAAAAGCAAGATAAATTTATTGTCAGAGGTGAAATATGGAGACAAAACCAGGACAAATTCCATATCCCATGGAAAACTGAAAGATGAGATACATGGTTGTATGGATTCAAAATCATGATAAATTCATTGTCCTAATATGGAAAACATTAGATATGAGGTTTCGTTGCAAAATCAGGATAAATTCGTTACAGTGTACAATTGTCCTAATACGGAAAAATATCGGGTCAATAAAATTCATATCGGGCGAGGCGAGGCGAAACCCCGTCGCCTCGCCCGATATCAATTTTATTGATCCGATATTTTTCCGTATTAGGACAATTGTACACTGTGTAACTAATAATATTTATATATTAATGTTGCACTGTATATAACTTGTATTAATTTGTTAACCCTTACTGTTCTACCTTGTACTTTCTTTATTTGTTGCATTCAAAATGGAAGAAAACAGATATTTTTAGCTTATTGAGTCAGTTATGTTAACACAATAGAATGTTTCCTCTCATCATATTTTTGAGGTACCTGGTATTTTTTTTATGCATAGTTTGGGTGCTTTTTTTAGGTTTTTTTTTTTTTTTAGAAATTAAGTCATTTAAGGAGGGCATATAGCTGAGGACCCATTGCTCTTATGGTCTTTTTTTCTCTTTTTGTGTGACTACTATGATCACAAAAAAAAATACCATAAGAGCTGCGATCACAAAAAAAGAAAAAAAGACCATAAATGCTATATCTATGGTTCTGCAGCTTGGACGGAGTAGAAAAAAATATTTTTGTAGATAATCCCTACAGAGCTCAATAATGTCATGGCATATTGTTTAGATATAGCATATTAGCTTTTTCTTTGATTTCATCATTTCATATTATCAGAGTGTAAATTCTCTTCTGAAGAAAGACTTTCAGTGTAAAAATTGAGTTGTGCCATATTTTGTTTGCTGTAGTGGTAAAAATTCCTCTTTTATTGTATTTTTGAGATAAGTATCTGCAAACATTGATTTAGTAATTCCATATAATATATTTTTTAGAAGCTTTAGACCAAATTTTACTCCTTTGACTTTTCCTTCATTATTTGCTAAATACCTGTTTTTGTTGATTAACCAATTAATTAAAAAATGAAAAATAACTAATTATAAATAGAAAGATTTACATGACTTGTGCAAGACAAAAACCACTAAAAGTTCTGTTATTTTATATAAATACATTGTCAATAGTCTCACAGGTTTTGTGTTTGAGTATGAAATACAATGTATATTTCAACATGCCTTTCAATACATTCTGTTCAGTTCAATAATTTGTATCCAGTATTTTGCCGATTTGCACAGTAGAAACGCTCTTAAGCCATCTTTTTATTATTATTTTTTATTTCCCAACCGTAACCTTAGCCAGTCAACAATCCAGGCCCCCAATTTTATTGACATCCATCCCTAACCATATCAAATACTATTAATAGAAAACATGAAAATGAGGCTTTTCCGTGGGAGACAACCCATGGGAGACAGGGTCGTGTGAAGTGGCCAAATTGGTAAATGTCCAATCAAACGTAGAGATTTAATCAAGGTCACTGTTGGAACCATAATAAACGTCATGAATGATTTGACGTCACAATGGAAATCGTCCCAAAGGAATCACAAGTTTTGCCTTCAGTCCATATGTGTGTAGAGCTTACCATCAAATCTGATGGAAGAACTAGGTCTTTACATTCTGCCAAAATTGAAGATCGGGATATCTTTCATTTGTGTAAGGTATTCTACTTCTTACCTCTGCACTCCACTTGGGAAAAGGCAGAATTTCTTACACTCATGGAAGATATCTCTGATCTTCACCATGGACTCATGTAAGAACCTATTATTCTCCCTGTGTAGCCAAGTAATACTCTATTATGCCTCTTGGTAGTCATCTAGGAACAATACTAAGTACTACAAATATCCAGACCAATCCCTTTTTTATCCTCTGTCCCACAGTGGAGAGAAATAGCAAATCACTAAGGAAAAGGCCTCGCTTTTCATTACAATTTCATGTTTATTTCGTGAATAATAAATCTTGCAAAATTGAATGTACTTGAAGGTTATTCCAGAAATGAACTGTGCATGCTAAATTAAATATCTTCGTTATTATTGTATAACTTCAAAGGAGGATTTTTAAAAACAAGATTTGTAAAATTAAAAAAAATACCATTCTTGTCACATGACATCTTTCTCACTTGTCACATTTTTATGTATCAATGTTAAAATGGGGAAAATCATTTCAGATATCTAAAGTTTTGAATGCAACCAATATAACTCAACAGTTTCCTTGCTTTTCTATATATAATTCTTATTCTCACTTTAAATTATATGCTTGGTGTTGAAGTGTAATCATATATTGCACACGAATAGTTTGATTTTTGTTTTTCACATGATTGTTGTGTGTTTATTCTAACTATGCTATGCTACACAATAGGATATAAACAGCAAGCCTTCAAAGCAGGCAGATCACTCTCATGGCAGACCAGTACAAAATGGTGACAGGTCAAATGGTAAATTGAATGGGGAGCCGTCACAGAGCAAAGGCAACGTAAACAACAATCAACAGAGCAAAACGTCGCAAAATGGCAAAAACAGCATGTACAAGTCAAACAGTAAAGCGCCCCCTGTTCAATCTCAAACTAAATCTAATGTGAAAAACAATGACATTAAGAATGATCTAAGGAAAGAGGAACCTCCAAAGTCGAGTAAAACTTACAATAATCACGATTCTATTCGTTCATCAACGCCAAAAGAAAACAAGAAGAATGCTCCCCCGCCAAAGACAACACCCTCACCAACGAAGGACAATAAAGTCCCAACTCCATCTGAAGAACATAAGGTAGACAATCTTACTGAAAACTAAACTTATTAATTTAAACCACTAAGTTTTATCTTTTTTTTATTATTTTTTGACTTCATGGTTCAAGATTTTTTATTGCTGAATACAGTGGAACTTGTGCAATCCGACACCTGAGTTTTCCGACATCCTGTGACATCCGATACAAATTCAAGGTCCCAAAGTATTTCTGTAGCACTCTTTGTTAAAAAACCTTGTGTATTCCAAAACCTGACACTTCCGACATTTGAAACTGTTTTACAGCCCCAATGTTATTAATTACACTTAATTAATCCTGTCTTTTCAGACCCTTTAGTCTTCTAATTAATTAATTACCATCCTTCCATGTGTATTATTAAATATCAACCATTGACAAATTGATAGGCTTGTGTACACAAATATATTATGATTTGAACTAATTGATTGGCAGGTAATTAGAGGCTCATTAATAAAAGTAAGGTTACCAAGAATATGGTAATTAAAATTTTACAATTAAATGTTTTCACTTTCTTTGTACAGGACATGACTACAACGATTATCTGATCAGATTATGAAATTGTTCTAAATATATTAATTGTGTATAAATTAGATATTAAACATATTTTCATCTACATTGTATAAACATCCCTTTCCATTGTAGTTCTAATTATTTAAACCATCCTACATAATCAAACATACACAATTTCTTCTCTTGTTTAATTTGTGCAAATTTCAGTTAACTAAAAAGTCAACCCAGAGTTTTCCGACATCCTGTACAATATGACACATTTCCCTGATCCCTTGATGTGTCGGATTAGACAGGTTCCACTGTATAGTAGTTACAGTAAATTTGGTAATAATGTTAGTTTTATAAAGATTTCATGTAATTTTATTTGAGAAAAAAAAAATGGTAGGATAGAATTGAATTCAACAATTTTGAGTCTAATATTTGTTGTTTTTATGAAGCTATTGAAATCTAAATGTAATTAATAGCCATTCAGTATTCTAAATATCTTCATTTAGAATAATTGATCTACCTTGGCAATATGTTTGGTTTATCATATACATACTACTGTTTCAGTCTTCTGCTTTCTATTATTAGACACATGAGGTCAAAAGAAAACTATAATATTTAACTCATTAATGATAACCATTCTCATACTTTTGTCACATGACGTCTTTCTCACTTACAGTATCACAAAACATATTTTTCGCTTGTCACACGACAGGTTTCTCACTTGTCACATGACGTCTTTCTCATTGTCAGATGATATCTTTCTCACTTGTCACATGACATCTTTCTCACTTACAGTATCACAAAACGTATTTCTCGCTTGTCACATGACATATTTCTCACTTGTCACATGACATCTTTCTCATTGTCAGATGATATCATTCTCACTTGTCTTCTTCTTCTTAATTCCTTCTCTCCTCGTGAAGAATAGAGCTGGAAACAAGTCCTCTCCATTTGCTTCTGTTCTGGGCTGATCTTACTGCCTCTGTCCATGATTCGAAACCAAACTCTTTCCTCTCCTTCTCAGTGGTACGTCTCCATGTTTCTTTTGGTCTTTCACTTTTTCTCTTCCCTCCTGGTGTCCAACTGAGTGCTATGCGTGGGTGAGAATTGGCATCCATTCTTAGTACATGGCCTATCCATTGCCAGCGACGTTTCTTAATTAAGGAGCTGATCTTGGCTACCCCTGCTGTTTTTCTTACTTCCTCATGGGATATTTTCATTGGCCAGTAAATTCTAAGTATTTTTCTTAGACACTTGTGTTGAAAGGTGTCTAGCAGTTTTTCGTCTCCTTTTGTCATTTTCCATGTTTCACTGCTGTATAAAAGTACGGCGATTACGTTTGAAATGAAAAGTTTCACCTTGGTCTTTCTGTTGAGTTGGTTGCTGCTCCAGATCTTATGCAGCTTGTTGAAGGCTACTCTAGCATGGCCAATTCTTCTTCTGATGTCTTCATTTGTGCCTCCTGTTTTGCTGATGGTTGTGCCAAGATATATAAAATCTTCCACATCATCTACGTCCTTTTCATTGATGGCTGTTATTGGCATTGAGCCGCATTACTTTTGTTTTTCCTGCATTGATTTTTAAACCCTATTGAGTAGCGTAGTTGTTCAGGGAGTTTAATTTGTTTTGCATATGGTCTTTACTGCTGGATAAAAGTGTGATGTCATCTCCGAAGTCTAGATCATCTAGTTTTGTTGTCATTTTCCATCTAATGCCTGTGTTGTTATTAGCTGTTGTTGTCTTTCTCATTATCCAGTTTATAACTAGGAGAAACAAGAAGCCCGACATGTTTCACCCTTGTTTGACACCAGATCTTACTCTAAACCATTCTGTTGTTCCCGAACCGTCCACTACTGCACGTTCACTGTCCTCATACATGGATTTAGTCATTATAATAAGCTTTTCAGGTATTCCATAGCTGCCCATAATCTTCCATAAAGTTTCCCTGTGTATGCTGTTGAAAGCTTTTTCGAAATCAACAAAACATAAGTATAAGTTAGAGTTCCATTCTATGGCTTGCTCTAAGATGTTTCTTAAGACAAAGATCTGTTCCGTAGTTCCTCTCCCTGCCCTAAATCCAGCTTGTTCCACTCTGAGTTTGTTATCGACACCGAGGCATATTCTTTTTATTAAGATCTTTCCCATTAATTTGGCGGTTGTTGATGTGAGTGTTATGCCACACCAATTTCCACAAATTGTCAAGTTCCCCTTCTTTGCTAGTTTTATAATCAGCCCTCTTCTCCAATCATTTGGTGTCTTTGCAGTTGTCCAGATTGTATTGAACAAAGTATGTAGTTCTTTGACTGTTGTTTCCATATCAGTTTTCAGTATTTCTGCAGTGATGTTATCCACACCCGCAGCTTTACCAGACTTTGTTTCCTTGAGTGCTTTTCTGATTTCATCTACTGTGGGAGGACCTGTCTCTATGTCCAATTCGTTGTTGTCTTCAATTTGTATTTCAGCTGTTTCAATGGGGTCTGGTCTATTGAGAACCTCACTAAAGTGTTCCTTCCATCTTGTTCTGATATCCTCCTCTTTTGTTGGAACGTTTCCATCTTTGTTCTTTACAGCGTCTACTTTCTTCGGTCTTTCATTACACAATAATTTGGTCACATCATACACTGTTTCCATATTCCCGATTGTTAGCCGCCTCCTGTGCCTCATTTGCCATGCCATGAATCCATTGTCTTTTATCTTTCCTCATACTTTTCTTTACCTCTTTGTCCTTGTCACTGTACTGTTCTCTATATCTGGATATTATTCTTTCTGATTTTGCATTATCAATTTTTCCCTCTAGGACTCGCCTCTCTTCAACTCTATTCCAGCTGTCTGATTTCTCTTTTTCCTTTGCCCAAGTATGTTTGTGGCAGTTTAGTTATATGCATTCTTGATGTTACACCATTTCTGCTCAACGTCCTCGGGATCATTGGTGGTAGATTCGCTGAGTGTACTGAACCTGTTCCTTAACTGTAGTTGGAACTGTTGTCTTATTTCTGGTACCTTATGTTTGCATGTTTCATACCGTGTTGAAGATGTTGGTTTCCTTCCAGTCTTGTTCAGTTTGAGCCGTATTTTAGTGATGACTAGGTTGTGGTCAGAACCTACATCCGCCCCTCGGTGTGCCAGAACATCAAGAACAGATCTTTTGAAGCGTCCATTGATGGCTATATGATCTATCTGATTTTTATGTTGACCATTAGGTGAAGTCCATGTATACTTGTGTATATCTTTGTGTTTGAATATGGTTGATGTTATTGCCAAGTTATTGATAGCGCAAAATGCTGTAAGTCGTTCTCCATTATTGCTCCTTTCCGATTTTAAACCATAAATTCCGACAATGCCATCCTCTCCTTCCTGTTTATCTCCAAGCTTTGCATTTAAATCGCCAGAAAGGATGATTATATCATGGCAAGGGATGTTGTCAATAACCCTTTGGAGTTGTTCATAAAACAGATCTTTTGTATTTTCATCAGCATCATTTGTTGGAGCATACACTTGAATCATAGTGGTTTTAACAAATTTGGACCAGAATTGTGCAGTAATAATGCGATCGTTAATAGGTGACCATTCATGCAGTGTCTTGGTTGTCTCGTTGGTGAGAGCAATTGCTACACCACTACTGTGATGGTTATCTTGTCTTCCCGAGTACAGAATAGTTTCTCCTGTTTGTGTCTTGATCACTTGTCACATGACGTCTTTTCTCATTATATCTTTGTTCATTTCATTGTTGATTGAACAAGACTGTAATTGTTTTCTGCTTTATCATAAAATCAAAATCAAACTACCTGTATGTAATATATGATTACACTTCAATTTGTTTGTCAGCTATTATGGTTCAAATAAAAGTGAATATTTTCATAATAGCCTCGATTCATTAAAGAAAACAATAGTTATTTGAGATTTTACAGAATTTCATCAATTTTTTAGACAAGTAATATTACTATTTTACATTGGTGATATTCCCATTTTTCTAAGGATTATAAATGTGATTTACTTCCAAAATATAATAGTATATTGAATTAAAGTTATTTGAACCATAGGACTGTTGTGTTTTCTTGTTGTGTTCAGTTATAATGTTTAAAGATGTTCTACAAACTACGTGTTTATTTTACCAGTTATCATCAGTCACATGTCAATAAATTGCATAATTTCTATTAATAAATCATTATTTCCTATTCTTTCCTCTGTCTTTCATAAAATCTGCTGTTCTGTTCAATGAAATATTTGATTCTTGATATGATGATGCCTTTTGTCCTTGTTCAGAGAATGTTACAGTTCAGATACGATTCGTGGACAATATCAGTTATGGTTAATTGTGTTGACTATGATATTGTATAATGTACATGCGGTCACCTCTATTAAGCAGTCACCTGTATTAAAAGGTCACTTTTTTCTTGTTCCGTCATAGAGAAATTCATATAAATTGAACCTCTTTTAAGAGGTCACCTGTCTTATAAGGTCATTTTTATTTGTCCCAAAGGTGTCCTCTTAATACAGGTTTGACTATAATATATGGCAGAAGAAATCATTTAGAAGTGCTGTCGACAATGTTGTTTGAAGTGAACATTGCCAGGTCAAACCGAAAAGTAGGATGATACAGAATTCTTATCAAGTCAGTAATATAGGGTTATTGCATGAATATTGTACCGAGCAGTATATCATATCACACAAGCTTGCGAGTGCAATATGATATATTTTGAGGGACAATATTCATGCAATAACCCTTTTATTATATATTATTATACAGCTATAATTTTAATCCAATCAAAAACACCCATTTAAGACATGTGACCGTACATTATTTTTCCTGTATTGTACAACCGGAAGCCGTATTTTTTCCGTATTGGACATCCAGACGTCCAATACGTTTTTTTTTTGTATTGTACATTATGTAAGGGAAGTAACTCGTTGGTTTTTCTGCTAGTAAATTATTTTTAATTGTAATCTACAATCAAATTAACTTATTCAGTATTTAACAGTTTGAGGGAAAAAAAGTTGTTTAGAATAATTGTTGATCAGTTATTTTGCTGTTTTTAATTCATTTTAGAGATTACGAGATCATTTTCCTAACGAAATACTGTTGTGCAGTTGTTCTATTTAATTTAGACTATTAAAAGTTAAACATAAAATTGTTGTTATAGTATTGATCATTTCAGCTGTATAATAAATAGGTCATTATACAGTGCTATGTACAATATGGAAATATATTGTACTCGTCCGTATTGTATTGAAAACCCGTATTAGAGGCGTCTCGTCCAATACGGGTTTTCAATACAATACATACTCGTACAATATCTTTCCATATTGTACATAGCACTGTATAATAACCTATTAGTAATAAATATTTTATGCCTAAAGCAGTTTTTATATAAATATTGTGTATTTTATTACATTTAAGTGGAATATTGAACTACTTCAAATATTCATATTTGAACTAGTGCAATATACATATAGCATGCAAATACAAGGCTATATTGCACGATTACATTCCATTGAAATTAATAGGAAAATATTTATTACTATATAATAATGGGTAATATAAGACTTAAGCCAGTCGACTGTAGCTTTAGTAATACATAGCAACCCGAGTTCACACACAGTTTTTAGTGTGGTTCGTCCTGCTCAATCTTCAGTTTTCTGTGTAGTGTTTTGTAGTTCATTGTTCTTTTTATTTTGTCCATTGTATTGTCTCCTTCTTTGATTTACGACTTCTGATTACCCCTTTGGTATCTTCAGACTTTTCTTATTGAGGATTTGACACAATGAAAACTCCCAAGCTAAGGCTGTCTGCCATATGAAAAAGTTTCAAAAAGAGGCAATATTTAGTCATAATTAGTGCTAAAGTTATTGAACAGAACAGCTGTAAATCTCTTTCTTTCTTTAATCTTTTCTGTCTATACCTCTTTCTTTCTTAATATTTTCTGCTCATTGCTAGATGTCGTAATCGTACATTGATAATCTTGACTATGGTAAGTCAAATATTCACTTTTACCAATCATACTAATTCAGTAACTTATTCTTTGGTTTTATAAAGTGTAAGCGTATTAATATATTTAATTAAAATTTCTTGCTACATTATGGCTGAAATATTGCATTAAAGATGGCATTGAGCAACAACATATAATGTGTAAAAATGGTATCTAATCTGTATAAGACACAAACCGCTTTAAGGTTTATACAAATATTCCTAACACATTCTGATTTCGATATTTAATGCATTTTAATTCGATTACAAGTAAGAAAATTCAGTAACATGGGCAAACATTATCATGACCCAAAGTTGAGATGAAGTATATTTCTACAAGTTTATTTGCCATTTTCAGAATCTTCATGCACACACGGTAATGGCTCGGTGACATATATGGTGTTTTTTTTTTTGCTTATTTACAAAAACAGCAATTTTTTCTGCAGTTTTAGTAGGTAGCACATGGTTTTTAGTAATTTTCATTTTTAAATCTTAATTATAGGTACATGTTCATGTCAATTGCAGGCACTTACTAAAGTTTATTTCTTTCAAGGCTGCGACAAAGATCCAAGCTAATTATAGAGGACATCAGGCCCGAAAGGAAGTGACCGATCTGAAGAAAAAGAAAGAGACTGATGACAAAAAACGAGCGAATGATGCCAAGAAAACAAAACAGACCAAGGAAGAAAATGAAGCAGCAACAAAGATTCAGGCAGGTTTCCGCGGCCATCAGACTCGCAAGGAAATCAAGGATAAAAAACAGGTACGTGATGTGCGAAATAGTAAAGAGGATATCGCTGCTACGAAAATTCAGTCGGGCTTTCGCGGTCACAAAGCTCGAAAAGAAGTAGCAGAAAAGAAAGCAAAGAGAACAGAACAGAAATCAGAAGAAGAAGTAGCAGCTACGAAGATTCAAGCAGGTTTTAGAGGACATCAGGAACGGAAAGACATCAATCAAAAGAAACAAGCACGAAATGACCAGCAAATGCAAGAGGATAAAGCAGCTACAAAAATACAAGCTGGATTCCGTGGACATCAAGCAAGAAAAGAAGTTGATAAGAAAAAGAAGGACAAGGTACAAAATCTTGAAGAGGAAAAGGCAGCTACAAAAATACAAGCTGGATTCCGTGGACATCAGACACGAAAAGAAGTTCAAAAGAAAAAGGTATATTACAGTCATGAAAAAATGTCTAATGATTTTATTAATGTAGGTGATCTTGCTGTTGTAGAAGTTGACAACTGTAAGCTTCAGGTAGAAAGTAGTAATACAGGGGAGATTAAACAATTTGAACTAAGTAGGTCCCTGTCTCTTGTTTCTTTGAAAGATGATAAAGATCAAACAAATGTTTTAACTGATACAAATTTAAAGCAATATAATAAGAGTAATGAGAAAAATAAGTCGTCTGCTCTAAGTAGGGGTGGAACTCATGTAGAATGTAAATCAGACGTCGCTGACGTAAATCAGACTGTCACTGATGTAAATCAGACGGTCACTGATGTAAATCAGACATTTAATAATGAAATGCAAATGTGTAATAGTGAAAGCAATAAGAATGGTGACGAAATAAATCTGTCTAGCGAAACAAAAAATGACCAGGATGTAGAAAGGGAAGTTTCTAAAGACAAAATTGTTTTACTGCCTGAAATATCTAATAAAATTGACGGCGATGTAGAAAATGAAGTTTCGAAAGACAAAATTCTTTTACCGCCTGAAATTTCTAATAAAATTGACAAGTCTAAATTTACAAGGTCAGATAGTAAAGGTCTGGAACGTAAAGTGAACCATGATCACCGTTTTCTAGAAAATCGTGAAAAATCAGTCGAGATAAATAAACAAAATGTAAATCAGTTTGGAAATATGGTGATTAATGTACATGATAAGACGGAACATTTGCCTTCTTTGTTCACATGTAAATCAATGTCTTTTATTGAACATGACGTTAAAGGAACTGGTATTGACAATATCAGATATGGGTTAAGGAGGTGTAAAACATCGGGAAGAATGAACGATCTTAAATTATCTGATGGACAAAACAATGGACAATCATTACATGATCAAAGACAAGACCTTAAGTTACCTTCAATCCTCCTTAGCAAATCACAGTCCTTTAATTTAGTGGACAGTTTAAACATAAATCTTGTCGATTCAGCTCGAAGTAATAAAAGTGAAATGGTCGAGTCAGATCGCTGCAAGAGTGCAGATATTAGTTCCATACCAAATAATTTCCCTGGACCCATAGTAAAAAATAATACTGTCCCTAATTTGTTAGATGATGATTTTGAAAAGACGTTTGCCATTTTGGTTGCTAGGTCAAAACGTCATAAGAGTTTCCCGTATTTTGAATTAAGGAAATCTTATTCTATAAACAATAGAACAGGAAGTGGTTTAAGATCAGCAACAGACAGTCAGGCAAGTGACCTAATAGACTTGGGTTACTATGAAGCACGTTTACACAATCGATCCCCAGGGGACGGACAAAGTTTGACAGTCAGTTTTGAGGTTGATAATGCTGGATTAGTTAGGGTTGACAGTCGTCTTGGAAAACTTTCTCATTTAGGGCAGATTGGTAGCTTTGGCGATACTGAAAGTTTGTGTTCCGAATCAATATTGAAAACAAGTAGAACTGGAAGTTTAGACGAAAGTTTAGAGATTGACTGGAAGAAAAAGGACACAAGTCTGATACATGAAATTGAAAATGAAGAAATTGAGTTGGAATTAATTAACATGAAATACTTGGCTGCTACTTATCTTCAAGCTGGGGTCAAAGGTTGGCTGTCACGTAACACTGCATTGCATAGACTGAAATTTGAAACTAATTCAGAAGAAGTAACAGCATTGCAGGCTTCTGTTAGAGGTATGATATGTCGGAAACATCTAGATTTTCAATTACACGAAGCTGATACGGAGGTTGAAGCAATTTGTCAAACTGATGCCGCCATAAAGATACAAGCATTGTATAGGGGATATAGGGTCAGAAAAATGAATAAAGCTAAAACTCATGACAAAAAGTTGAACGTGAAGAAACAAGTTACGTTTGGGGAGGTTTCTAGAATTGAGATTTTTGATGGGGAATGCAAAAGGGATACTGTTGTGATACAGAAAGGAATTAAAGATGAGGAAGATGGAACAAATTCCTACAAAGAAGAAAATGGCAAAAATAATACTGGTGAGACTATTGATCAAAATAAAAAGCACGCTGCAGAAATAATACATATTGCATACCGGAAATACAAAAGTAGACAAACAGAGAAAAAATCACTAGCAATAACTGTTGTTCAAACGACATGTCACTCGTTCCTTAGTAGGAAGAGAGGTATAGAATGGCTGAATCAAAGAGAAAAATCTGACAATACTTTAGCAATAATTAGAGCTAGTTTTAAAGGAAGGCAGAAGTTTGAGAAGGAAAAGAAACTATCACAAGACAAAGATATTGATGAAGCTGTCACTAAATTACAGGCTGCAGTCAGAAGTAAATGTGTGAGAGATAAACATTATCAGATAAAGAGACATGCTGAAGATAAGGCTGCAAGTCAAATTCAGTCGAGTTTCAGGCAATTTCTTGTGAAAAAAGAGCAAAAAAAGCAAATTCAAAATAGAAGAAATGCTGCAATTTTGATATGTGCTGGTTGTAGGGGTTTTATAATGAGACAAGAACTAAAAACACATAAGAAAAGAATAGACAGGGGAAAAATTTTGATTCAGGCAAGTGTCAGGGGATTCCTGGTCAGAAAAGATCTCAAGAACCAAAAAGAAATAATCAATAGAGCAGCGGTATTGATACAGGTGAGTGTTCGGAGGTTCCTTGCCAGGAAAAAACTTAAAAGGTATAAAGTTAAAGACAGAGTGGAAATGGCAACAATATTGATTCAAGCAAGTTGTAGGGGTTTTCTTACTAGAAAAGAGCACCAGGGACAAAAGGAAATAATTAATAGGGCTACAATCATGATTCAGGCAGCTATTAGGGGTTTCATTGTCAGGAAAAAGCTCAAGAAGCAAACAGACATAATTAATAGGGCTACGATATTGATTCAGGCAGCTTTAAGGGGTTTCATTGTCAGGAAAGATCTCCAGGTACAGAAGGAAATAATTAATAGGGCTACAATATTGATTCAGGCAGCTTTAAGGGGTTTCATTGTCAGAAAACAGTGTAAAAATCTTAGAGAAAGAGAAGACAGAGCATCAAGGTTGATTCAGACAGCAGTTAAAGTTTGGTTGAATAGAAAACAAATTCACCAGGAAATGCTAGGGCAACAAGAGAAAAAGGAAAAGGCAGCGTTAGTGATTCAAAAAGCAGTCCGAGAGTATCTGACCAAAATGAGAACATTGAAGGAAAAACTTAATACAGAGGCCATATTTGTTGTTGATGATATTCTTAAATCTGCTTACAGTAATTACACCATGAACGTACAAAATGAAACCATGACAGCCGCGGCCATTGTAATTCAGTGTAGATATAGGGGTTACAGGTCAAGGGTCAAATATACTGAAATTAAAGTGAATTATGCTGTTACAGTTTTACAGTCTTCTTTTAAGTGTAAAATGTTTAGAGATCAAGTAGCTAAAGATCAGAAATTCATTGCCAAGAATTGTAAATTATCTATTAATAGCCTTCAGGAATCAGTGAATAATAACTTTGAAAGGTCAAAAATGAGAACAAATTCACCTTCGGAAAAGAAGTTCAGTGCTGCTGTCACTTGTTTACAAGCAGCTTACAAAGCACACAAGACCAGAATACTTTATAAAAAACAATTTAGAGAATTGAACTCGCACAATGCCTCTTATCTCATGTCAGCTTTAGACATCGTCTTGACAAGTCGAAGTGGGTCGGAAGATGATACAAGTTCTTCAAAATCTGGGTCTAATTCAGGTTCTTTGACTGATATTGACAATGACGGGAACAGTTTAGTACAATCCAAAATGGATTCGACCGATTGTGTAGATATCCTCCAGACTAATATTCAAGGTACTGCTTTAAATAAAGACCCCATTGTAAACAATTCTAAATTACCACAGACTGGTGACAAAAGTGAGGTTGACAATCACGTTGACCCTGTCGGAAAAGTTAGTCATACAAACAGAAAATGTAATAATAGACCCTCATTTAAAATGACTCTGTCTTTTTCTAGTAGTTCAGATATGCTAGCGCCAATTAAAGAAGAAAACGATTTTCAAAACATGGCAACGAAAGATGGTCATGTAATGTCAAATTCAAGAAATAAGGAAAGTACGACAGATTTAAATGAAAATAATGAAAAACTAGAAAATTTTGAGTTGGATCATTTGAATAAAGCTGATATACATAGTAACGAATTTGACGATAAATCTTTCGAAGTCAAAAGTGAGCACGTAACAAAGCATTGTTTCCCGGATCAGAGTGATCGTTCAGAAATTTTGCAGAAAGATAGTACTGTAAAGGAGGGTGGAGTAAAAACTCATTATAATCTTGATCAAGCTGCTGCTGTTATACAAGCTGCATATAAAGCTCATAGAATACGACAGAGATGCAAGGTAAAATATGCTAAAAATTTGAAAAGTGAACTAAACGAGTCGAGTTTAGAGGTTATAAAACATTATTTACATAGTCATTTACAGGCAAGTTTCAGGGGGTATTTAAGTAGGGAAGGTCTTGTGCACTATTTTACATCAGAAAAACTCTTTTCATCTCCTCAAAATGCTTCAAAACAAAAAGAAATGATCTGGTTCGTTTCAAAACTAAATTCAATTCAAAATGGCGGTGGTGATGGTATTCTTTCCAAGAGGGTTAAAGGTTTTAATAATAAATCCTTCACTAAATTTCAGAATAGACATTTGGATGAGAAAGTAGATGCCATTACAGTCATTCAGGCAGCTGCTCGAGGTTTCTTAGTTCGTCGTCGAATAGAGAAACGTGAAAATACGAAGATGTTACTGAGACTTCGATCAGCTGCCCAAGAAGAGGTGATGGATATAATGGGCCTAATACATGAACGAGATAAGGCAGCTACAATGATACAAGCTAGATATCGTGGTTACAAAGATCGTAAAGAATATAAACGTGTTAAGGTAAACGAAAAAAAGGAGGAATCTGCGACATTTCTGCAAGCACAAATACGTGCTTTTTTAGCACGTAAAGACATTAATAAACGTTTATTAATGGAAATGCGCAAACTAGATACCCCATCTAATAGGCAAGGTTATCGTGATTCTCTTGATAAAGTTCAGGCTAGTTTCCATGGATATTTGTTCAGAAAAGTAGCATTTGAAAAACTTCATCAAATACTGCTTAGAAAAGATGAGATAACTATATTACAGGCAAGTGCTAGGGCATACATAGAAAGATGGCATATAAGACGGAGAAGAGTTGCTTCTTTGGCGAGATACCATAAAGCGGCTTCAGAGATGCAGATTTTGTTTCAAGGTTATTTGACAAGAAAAAAGATTGCACAAAATATGGCAAGGCGGAACAGCTCAGCATCTAAAATTCAAGCCGGTGTGCGTGGTTATTTTGCTAGAAAAGGCTATTTACAACAAAAACAAGCTGTCACAAGAATTCAATCAGGATACCGTGGATACAGGGCTAGGAAACAGTATGAAAACTTAGCAAGAGAAAGACGGAATTCTGCGGCCGCTGTTATACAGTCAAATTACAGAGGCTATAAAGTGAGAAAGGATATTAAAATAGAAACGAGACAACTTGCAATAGCTCAGCTACATGCAAGTTTCAGAGGTTTCCTTGTCCGTAAAGAAGTTCGAATAAAATTAAATCACATTGAGGATATCAAATTGCAGAAAGCTGCCACAAAAATTCAAACTAATTATCGTGGTTACGCGGACAGGCATAAATACCAAATTATGAAAAGAAAACGAGTAAACGAGCTTCGCAAAATAAATGCAACCACTGAGATACAAGCTCAATTCCTTGGATACATAACCCGTAGAAAGTTGAGAATAAAACAAGAAGCTCCCAGTGTTGATCTCAAAGACAATACCCCTAGATTTTTGGAGGGTTCTGCGAGATTTGATTTGCAAACAACTGGCAATATATCCGCTGTACGACCTAGGATAGGGAGATTACAAGCATCATTGTCTAATGTTAGCTGTGAGCAAGCATATGTCATTAATAATAATTGTTCAAACACCACCGATACTGCTGATTTTAAGTCGATGGCTCAGTCAACTTCAGCACATGTGGATTCCTTTTCTCATTTGCAAGAAAGTTTTCGTAGTTTATTATCTAAGCATAGAAAATCCTCCAAACCACCCCAACAAATCTTTTATGAAAAGACACGCCTTACTGCTGTTTCTCATGTACAAGCTTGTTTTAGGGGTTTTCTTACACGTAGGTTAATATCTAGAATGTGCCAGTATGACAGGGGTCAAAGTCCAATTAATAATGGTTCTGGGTCTCCCGTTCTTCCATCAACAACTGCTCCCATTTTAAAAAATCCCAATGAAATTAGATTAAGTGGTTCATACAAACATCCAGAACCAGATATACAGCACCGAATCATGCCGCTTTATAACTACAGTGGAGAAATTACTGCTGCAGATGAAACAGAAATTCCTGAGAATTTTTCCTATCATCGACAGTACAGTAATGATGAAATAACAACAGGAAATATAGATAACGACACAAACATGAATTACGAGATTCCTGTACAGTATATACTGAGAAGGAAGTCAAATTTGTCCATCGCCAATTCAAACACAGTTAGAACTTCTACACCAGTTGACGATAATAAACCTGTTCAGTATCTGTATCGTAGCCGTGAATCAACTCAACACCAAACACCAGGTCAAACATACAGGAAAAGCACTATGCATAACAGATACGAGGAACCCTCACCTATTCAGAGTGTGGAAGCAGATTTACCAAACCCTGTTATGATTGATCGTAGCCGATTTGAAGAACCTTCTCCATTGATGCGAACCAGTTCCAGAAGGGGTGATGAAATATCTCCTGTTCATGATACCGAACACCATGACCAAAAAGATAGAAATAGTTATAGATTTGAGGAGCCTTCCCCATTTCCAGGTAACCAAAACAAGATAGATGTTATCCAAAATCATGATAAACATACAATCCAAGATTCTGAACATTCAAATCCAAATCATAGCAGATTTGAAGAACTATCTCCTTTGCCAAGTGATACAGACAAACCTGACATTGAGTACCCAACCAGCCCGAGGGACACTGTTCATGACCGCACAACTCGGGACAAATTTGCACAACATTCTCCAATTCAAACGTCGATTAATGACATTGAAATTCATGAGAGGTCCCATGCGATGCGAGATACTGAAAATCTAAAAACAAATCGTAACCGATTTGAAGAACCATCCACTTTGCCAATGGACACCGTTCATGACTTCCCAACTCAAACAAAATCCCAGCGAAATCCTTCAAGTACAACTCTCAACTCAAATGACAGCGAAATGTCAATAGAAACGTTTTCTAGGAAACTAGTGAATGAAATCCAGTCCAGCATTCTGCTTAAAGATGAAGCATTGCTTGTTCTTCAAGCTGCTTTTAAAGGTTTTTTATTACGCAACCTTTCACATTCACGTCATCTGAAAAAACTTTCTAAGATGGACGTTGATGATAAAACTATCTTCGGTGACACAGCACTTCCATTTTTAAAGGCGGGTTTCAAAGGATACTTGACTCAAACTAGAGAAATTACAAGTCCTCCTGAGATGTAATTTACATAATTATTTTGTGGATAATATTAATTGGACAAAAATATCATTGTGGCTTTCATAAACATTTGGAGTATTTTCTACTGTGGAGTGACTACTGCGATTAAAAAACTTGTTTATGGCTGCAGAATATCTCATTTTCATTTGGTATCAAATTAAAGAGCAGTAAAAAATATTTCCTTACAATTTACTTTGATTCGTCAATCAACGTTTCCATGGAAACTATCCTTTACAGTTGTTCTGTAACCACATGCTTATTGCTTATAGACAGTTCATTGTAATGCTTCTACAATAAATATGGATGTTGTCCAAAAATGAAAGGCTGGAAAGCATCAGTGGATCACCGTCGCTATGTGTTGTATGTTGTAATGGATATACCAGGTCCTTTGATATTGTAAATCCTACCCACCCCCAGTCCCTCTTTTGGTTTATTTATCAGTTGTATAAATGTCATACTGGCACATATTAGTAATTTCTGTTACTCATATTTGACCTTAGTGGGTTTTTGTGCACTAATAAAACTTTACTCATACTAGCAGTAGTTGTGTAAATTTGAATGCACTCCATTTTCTGTATTAGAGAGGTAATCTGATTCTGTATTGCACTATGGTGAAAGGAGGTTTTACCGTATTACCATTTTGATTTGTATCTCTATCTTCTGGCTTTTTAGATTCTAAATATAGATATATCTCAAATTGCATTCAAACCTTAAAATGAACAAGCTACTTTGGGGAGGGGAGCAATAAGATACAGTTCTGATGTAAAATAGAGAACAAATCGGTAAAAAAATCTAATTGTGATTTTAAAAATTAATCTACAAGTGATTTTTTTTCCCTTACAGGTATAAATGAAGTTATTGTAATAAACTTGCATCAATGCTGATAAGATCAAATGAAAAACAAAAAATACCACACTGTCGGAAATCCAGTTCCAAAAACAATACCACACTGTTGGAAATCCAGTTCCAAAAAAAATACCACACTGTCGGAAATCCAGTTCCAAAAAAAATACCACACTGTCGGAAATCCAGTTCCAAAATCCTATCAAAAAATCGTAGAAACAGTGACAAACATTTATGAAATTTGCTAAAAAAAAAAAAAAGATTATTAATAAACAAATTGTTGATCTTTTCTATTTTAGTTAGGTTGTATAATAGATTTATAGCATGTAAGAACGAAGTATGGCGTATATTTTTGCAACTGACGATACTTGTATCTAAATACTTAGTTATTAACTTCAATAATTTCACGGTATTCAATGCTCATGAAATAAAAGATGACTCACAAAACAAAGAAAGACTTAACCCTAGCTTAGAAAAAGAAGCTTGTTCATTGATTTATCAATATATCATATATACATATTAACATCAACTTATATTATAAACAGCTTGGGCGGCTTTTATAAAGCAACAGTTGTTTCTCGGGGCTACAGCAAGATCACTAACACAGCTAACACTGCTAATCATATAGACATGTTGTACACATTTTATTTTACAGAAAAGTAAGATTGGTTCAGTTCAAAAAGTTCTCAACTTAAAACCAAGCATTTTGATTGGATGAGTGCTGAAATTGTAATTAAAACCAAGAATTTTGATTGGACGAGTGCTTAAATGGCACTTAAAATCAAGTATTAGTGATAATATTTGATCGGTTAATGATTTGGACACATTTTTTTTAGAATAGATTTGTTGAAATTCATTAAATTCTGTAGATTTGTGCAAGTGAAAAAAAAGCTATTGGACCAGTGTTACATCTCAATCTATGGCACACTAATTGATCTAATTCTATTTTTAGCCATTCACTTTTTGTATTCACAATTTTACTTCCTTGTTTTGTTTCATAACATTTTGTTTGATAATTTTGTTCTATTTATAGTGACCTAAATATAAATACAATATTAGTGTTAGTTGTATTTCTCATAATTGTTATTTTGTATTGAAAAGAAAAAATCAAAACCAATGTGCCATAGAAACTGAATGTGTATATATTTAGAAAGAATTGCATGTACATGTATTTGCAGAAAATATTGTAAGAAATTCTAATTACTATATTACAATGGTAGTGTATCATTATTGCACAAAGTGCTATTAATAATTCTTATGAGGACCAATATTCCTCAATATTTGAGTAATAACTGTTTTGTATGGAATAATTAATTTAATAACCAAAATTTCAGTTTGATTTACCGTTCATGTCACGATTTTTATTGTTTTGCACAAATGCAATATACAAATATATTTCACACTATTTTATTTTTTATGTTCATTTATGTTAATGCAATTCATATACTTTATCTATTATTTGTAAATTTTCCCTTCCTGCAAACATATTCATGATATTGTCGTTGATTTCTGACATTACATTCTATTGACGTCACTGACGTCTTCTTTGACAAATCTTTGCTCAAAATGGACTTCTCACCACATCTCAGGCTTTGCCTTTGATGCCATATTGCTAGCAAAACAAATTAACGAAACATTTATTGACTTATCAACCAACTTACAGCTGTAAAAAAAAAAGAAAAAAAAATCTTTTTAATTTCTACCATTGTATTACACAGTAGGATTTGCTATATTATAGCTCACTATTGTATGTAGTGTAGACTTGTTCTACCCATATCTTAGCTTTTATACTAATGCTTTCAACTATTGCATCATTTTATGTTTGAAATATTCATGCATTAGAGGTCTATATCTTATATCATCACTTATTGCAAAATTATATATTATTGCATATATTTTTATGCAATAAATATCATATTTATTGCAAGTACAATATATTGTATGCAATAAATGTAGTGTTTATTGCAAGTTCAATATGTTTATGCAATAAATGTAGTATTTATTGCTAGAACAATATAATTGTTATGCAATAATGTAAGATTTATTGCTAGAACAGTACATTTTTATGTGATAAATACAATATTTATTGCTAGTACAATACATTTTTATATGCAGTAATGTTTATTATTGCTAGATTAAGCAATACTATAGCATATTATTTATGCCTTGTAGTCATCCGTTGTTGCTAATGGGGTTGTTAAGGAAGTAAGTAGAATTAACATGCATGCTCATGATCAAATGCAAATTATGTTGTCATAGAGAAAAGATTGGTTATTAAGATTCATTGACCTTATTGCTACTTGCAATTTGAAGACACACAAACGTGTGTGTATTGAGGTTATGATAATTTTGAGAATTTTATTATTAATGTAGATCTATATATTTAGATGTTTGAAAATAATTTACAAATTTTTTTTTATTTGCTATAAATAGATGCTTAATAGTCTATTTCGCCGTCAAACCATTTTTTTTTAGCACACTTGGTATCAATGAATCTTAATAAAACCAGCATGTTATATAAACGAGTTTTTTGTGTATTAATTATTGTGTAAATATATCTCTTGATGATAAAAAAAAAAATATGTTGTGATTTTGGTGGATGAAATATCTATTTTTCCCAGTAAAAATGTCCTTTTTATTTTTTGGCATGGTTGATTCTCAAAATCACTTAATTTAGGCAGCAATTTCTGGGAAATTTGATTGACACATATGTATCAAACTCTTTTAAGCACATCATTGGAAGTTGGTCCAAATGTTTGTTTAAAGGGGTTTGACCAGCACATAGTAAAGTATTGTTCCTAGAAATGCATATTAGGCCAAAATAAAAAAATCTGTTTCTCTGGAATTTTGGAAGGCAAAAATGTGCCTGCCAACAGCAAACAATCAAACATTTAATGGAGGATTGATCATAATACATTGTGTGATGCCTTTTTTTTTAATTTTTTTTTTATTACAAATATTGACATTTTTTTTTAAATGGCAAGAAAATCCAAAGAAACACACATTTTAATTTGTTTGGCCTAATAAGCAGAAATAATCTGAAAATTGAAATGTATAAAATAATATGCAATAACAGAAATGCATGCTTTTTTTTTTGCATTAAAACATCGTATATATTGTATAATTCTTTCTGAATATGCATGATTATTTTACTGTCAAATCTTGTTGTGTCGAACTTTAGTATTGTTTCTCCTTCTTTGATTTATAGTGTCAGATTATTTACCGTTTTATTATATTCAAACTTTTCTTTAAAATTTTGGTCATTAATAGTAGTTTTTGGCTTAATTATCCCAGATAATTTGAATATTCAAGTATTTCAAAGTAATATGAGTGACCCCTTTCAACTTCAATACAATCATCGCCTTTTTCAAAGTTAAATTATCAGTCTTTTTCGACTTCAACACAATGTTAAGCTTTTTCAAAGTAAAATGATCTATCCTTTTGGACTTCTATGCAATGTTTGGCTACTTGTAGCTGTTGGCTGTTAGTAGTCCTCTTTAAATAGAAAAAGAATTAATGTTTGACTTTTTCAAAATTTATTTGTCTCTTTAACTTCGACACAATGATTAGTCCCTTTCGACTTTGACACAACGATTGGTCCCTTTCGACTTTGACAAAGTTAGATTTGACTGTATTTTTATGTTCAACTACATGTTATATTTTGATGGAATGAATATCTTTTGTATTAATATGTAATGAATTCAAATGTAAAAAAAATTGAAACAAGTAAACTTTCATTATGTATAGATGTGAATGTTTATTTTCTTAATTGTTCAATTTGTTTGTATATATTGTGGTAAGTAATTACATAATGTTTGTTAATGACACAAAGTGAGACATTTAACTCAAATGTAGGATACAAAAAATTATGTCTATAGTCAGAAATAAATCTTGTTGCATTTAAAGATAGTGTTTACTAGTTTCTTGTTTGACTTAAGATCATTTATTATTTATTTTAAGAAAAAAATTATTCATTAAATGACATTGGAAACATGATAAAATAAAAATAGACATATTTGCTTTGTTTTTTGGAAAATCTTCTTTTATTAAGGATTTAAGAAATGTTTTTGGGGCACTCTGTATAAAGCTCAGATAGATTTTTATCAATATGAAGAAAAAAATATGATATTAGTTATTTAATATATTAAATGAATATTACAGACATCTTGATCCTTCGGAGGTAATTTATTGCATGTTCTTACGGAAGGTAGTTTTAGCACAAGGCCAGGCTTTTTAGACATGTTTGAATGCAGGGCGAGCTGCACTTTTGCTTTAAATAGAGTGCCGTTTATTTATAGCTCCATATCCATCACCCTATTAACCTCAAAGACTGTTAGTTGAAAATACTTGGAATAGAATTCTGAAATACAGGGAGATAACTCAGCTGTTTAGTGGATATACATAGAATAGAATTTCGAAATAGAGGGAGATAACTCAATTACCCTTCCTGTATTTTGCGATAGCTAGCTTTATAGGTTGATAAATGGTGGATATCATATTCATATATGTTATTTGTAGATAACAAATTGTAATCTTAGTATGTCAAATGTAATGCTAAATTAAAATAGATTGTTATGTATTTATAAATATGTATCATAGAGCGTTTCCCTTTTGCTCTTTACTGAATGTTAGATTCAAAAACTATTGTTTAAGTAATATATGCATGATAAAGGTGTATAAAAATGTGTTTATGATTGTTTCAAACTTTATATGCAACTGTTTGATATTTTTTTTATATGTTACATGATATATGAAGATGTAAAAAATTTGCAACTTCAAACTATTTTTTGATGAATTACAGCGAGGTATTGACAATTTTTTATGATTGATGTGGTTTCTTTATTTGATATATTATCGTTACACTTTTCGAGTGTTGAAGGAAAAAAACAGTTTTCTTATATACATAAAAAAAAACAAATATATGGTAAAATTTTCCTGACTCTGCTGTGCAGTTAAAAAAATACATCTGATGACAGAGTTATTTCCCTTATTTTATTTTTTTTTCCTTTCAAATTCAAAAAAATCTATTTCAAAGTTAAGAATATATTTTTGAGATATTTTTATACTAACAACTTGCACACAGGGAACCAGGTTACAGGTTATAATCTGCAGAAAATCTTCTTGTTTTCTTTTTTTTGTGTGTGGGTGGGTGGGTGCTAGTTCTATGTGTCAAGGAAGAGACTACAGTATTAAGGACATTCATGTCTACTGGGATTATGTATCATTTTGACAAAGCAACTTTTATGTCAACTTGGGAAGATTATAAGTCTCTTCTAATAGAACTCCACGATATAACTGACATATTGTTGAAAGTGGTGTTAAATATCATAACCCGCCCGCCCCCTTTAAAAAAATGTATGGAAAATTCACAATTTTATGACACAGGTTAAACAAGAAATACAGAATATGGTAGTATGGGAAGTATTTGTCTTTCTACCTGTTAAAGGTAACCTGATTCCCTTACAGTTTGCATTTGTGTTTTTTTTTTTTATTGATATGGTACACATGCATATTTGATCGTGTTGTGTTTTTGTATTGGTTACGAGTGCATGCACACATTTTTGCATTTGGAAATTAAAAATGAATATACATGTATTTTAAATCGTCAGTGAAGGATTTTTTTTTAATGTGCATAATTTCTAATTATTCCAGTTTTTGTGTGTTCACACAATTGATTAGTTAACTAAAATTATGCAATGATTTCTCCCTCACGTTAATGTTATATTTATTTTCAATCTCCAAATACAAATTGTTGTATAGACATGTTATGTGTTTTGTGTTATATATTTCTTATTCAGGTTGGATTAATTGAAATTTAAGTACATTGTATTTAAAAAAACCAACCAACAGTATTTGATGAAGTTTCAAATAAAGCTAAATGTCCACTTTTTTAAATACATATTAGACTTCCCGGTATTTGCTACAAGACTCTTTAATTGATAAATGTTTCATCAGTATTGCAATAATAGTACCTAGAACATACCATACTTATAAAAACTATATTGTTTTAATTGAAATATCAAAGTTTGAGGTATAACAAATGCATTCTGGGTAAGACCACATGTTAAATGTGATATGTACATTCCATCAACCTCCGACACATCTCAATCTGACCAGGTGAACTTTAGATTGACCAATGAAAAAGCTGCTATCTTGTTTGGTTACAAGAAATGAATGAAAAAAAAACAAGAGAATACTAATATTTACCAGGACGAAAGGTCAGATGGGGGTTACGTCAATCAAATGAACAGCATTTAACATAGGGTTTTAATTCAGATTTCAACAATATGTTTTAAAGATATTATTATAGAAGTAAGAATTTTAAAGTCAACAGTATTTTTTATTAGCAGTCATGTTTTCTTGTATAAATGGGGCTTTGTATGTAGACACATCTTATAAATAAGTGAATAATTTTATAATGATGTATTCTCTTTATTACAAGTTATGCATACATGCAGTCCTGTTTTATGCATCAAAATTAATACATCTTTTATCACTTTTAAATAAAAAAGCAGTCGTGTAATAATTTTGGTCAAAATCGACAAAAGAATTTTTTTCATTGGGTCACCAAAACTGTTGCATATTTAGGTTTGTCTGTTTTGTTTTCATGAATATTCTGTTTTGTAATATTCTCCTTCTTTTATCACAGGAAGTAGATGCGAATAAAGGAAAGACTGTACCTCCCTCTCGCAATACATTTCCTGCACTAAATGGAGCAAATGCTGGCACAACTGATACGAAACCACCCCCAGTCCAAACTGACACGAAACCTTCTCCGGGCACCGATGCCAAAAATACAAGTGTGAAGGACAATAAAGGATCAGATCCAAATAAAAACACTGTAGATGTAAACAAAAACAACGATGGAAAAACCGACACTAAACCAGCTGATACTAAAACAAAACCACCTGCTGGACCAGACAGTAATAAGCCCCCTGATAGTGACAGTAATAAGCCCCCTGCTGGTGACAGTAACACACCCCCTGCTGACCCTAACAAAACAACTGTTAGCTCTGACACTAAGCCTCCAGCTAGCCCGGAGTCAACACCAAATAACAATGTTAATACCTAACGGCTTTTTAAAAAATGATTTGAAATTAACCTCATATTTGTACGCATTTTAATGCATGACTGCTAATGTTAAATTATCTGCTGCTATATAAATAAATGTCTACTGTATTTATGAATAGCTTTCGCCATGGTAACAGTTGCTATGGTAATAGTCAGGGTTGAGGGAATGTTTGATGTGAAGCACTGACCTGTTACTATGGCTACTGCTTGCTTGCTGTGTTGGTGTGTGTTGACGCATTTTTTATTTTCTGTTTTTCTCTAGGCGGAGAAATGAGAATGACAGCGCAATGGTGTTTGGAAAGTGGACACTACATTTCACTCAATGTGTGGTGAAGAAGGAAGTACTAATCCTTGGACTTGTCAATATTTTGTATATAGCTCTCATAATATCGTATTTATATGTACATGGACCACTGTTAAAGAGTTTCTCTATTTTGTACTCTGTCATGGATGTGTTATCTTGGACAATGGCCGGAAAACAATGATAATTATACATTTAAAGTAAAAAAAATAATTTTAAAAATTTCAAGTTGAAACTAATAGTTTAAAATAATATTATTAACATGATACATTTAACTTATTCATTCTGTTTAGAGCCAATGCTTATTTTTGTAGATGTCTTAAATTCAACAAACATAAAAATATTGTTTGCCAAATTATTTGGTAGCATGATTTTTTTCTCTCATAAATTGGGATTTTGAAAAAATTTATATTTCTTCAATAATTAAAAAGGTATGATATATTAAAAATGGCCAAGTCGTTTATTTATTTAATGAGAAGCAAAAAGGGCACTTATCATTGTTATGTTATTTTCTGTTGAAATACATTTTTATTCCTAAGTTTATACAGTTTTTTTTTTCATATTATAAATATTATATTTACATATATATATTATATAAAAAAAAATACACATTCCCCCAGTTATCTGTGATATGTATATATATTATAGTTTATTTTTTCTGTTTTATATTCGTTATTCCCACTTTCTTAAAAGTGATTTCACAAAGAGGTTCGTGATAATGTTGAAGTAACCAAGTAGGATATAATAACATAGTAAAGATTATCTAGTGATTTGAAATTCTCTTGAAATATGTCCAAATATTAATTTTTATTTTTTCCCCTAAATTTAGAGGTAGTTATGTAGTAGTTATTTATAGATATCAAGTCTGTCCTTATCTTATTTTTTTATACATGTATTTGACTTTTTTTTTTAACTGCATATTTTTCTGTGCAATGGCGACTTCTATATTTATTGCATTTAATGTTATAAATTTAATTCTCATTAAATTGCAATTTTTTTTTCTATTTAATATTTCTGTTTTAAAAATGAAAAGTGAAAAAAAAAAAAAATTATTCAAATTTTCTGATTGTTTAGATATTAATTAAAATTTTAGATTAATCGTAAGATTAAATTTGAGGTAAATTTGAAATTATTAAATTTTAGGTAAATTTGAAGATTATAGCTAACTAAAATATTCAATTTATTCAATTTTCAAAATAGTTCTATCTTTAAGTGTGATGTACTATAACCAGTAAAGTACAAAGTCTCCTGTTCTAATGATGTTCTTTTTCTTGTTCTAATAGCTTGCTTTTGAGCATGGGAAATTAACAATTTGAAAATGTTCTAATGCTTTAGTTAATACAACATAGTGGAGCAGCTGTATGTAGGTAGCATCGTAAAAGTGTCACAACCGCTCAATTAGTGATGAAAACTGATATAATGATGGTCAATGATTTTAATCAAGTGTGTATTGCAACAATTTGCAAAGGTATATAAAGGGTTTACAATGAATGTATTGCTTATTTCCAATTTGAACCAGTTTGATCCAGTTCTCAATACAATCAAATTTCACAATTGTCATGTAGAAGAAAGAAAAACATTATTAAAATTGTGATTCTACAATCTGAATTATTTTTTGATTGGAGGTTGGAAAGAAAAAAGAAAAAAAATGGCAGATGAATTTAGTAATTAATTTATTGATCACTTAAGTGTATTATGTAAAGTAAGCAAATATATTTATTATTTGTGATTTGTGTATTTGTACAAAACCATTCATGCTCCCAAGAAGACAAATAAAAAACAGGACAATCTGTGATAGGCTCTATTATATAAAATTCTATTATTTTCATTTTTATTTTACGATGATGGCAGGAGGATATATTCCAGCATATTTCTACATATTGAATTTAAAAAATAAGGAATTTTAATATGAATTAAAAAGAAAAAATACATTACTATTGAAATTTAATCGGAGAACAATTTTTAGTGTTTAAATCTTTGAGTGCCAGTTTCTAAATTTAAATTAAAAACAAAAAATTATTTCTATGAAGATTTAACCAGAGAACAATTATAAGTGTTCAAATCTTTGAGTGCCAGTTTCTAAATTTAAAATAAAAACAAAATATAATTCTACAGAGATTTAACCAGTGAACAAATTATTGTTCAAATTTTTTAGCGTCAGTTTTATTTTTTAAATGTTGGACAAAAAAATTGATTCCAAACTGGTTTATATTTTCCTCTGTTATGATAATGGAAGAGAGTTCAAACTTTGTATTTACTTTTACATTTTAAACAATTTGTTTTTCTTGATATGATTGTGCCCTATGTTCAGTATTCTGTTGTATTATTATATTGTCTGTTCTGAAATTCTGGAAACGAATAAATGGTATGCAAGATTATCTTCTTATTTATATTACTTGATGTATGAATGACATATGGATGACATATACTGGATGTATTGGTGACATATACTTGATGTATGAATGACATATATTTGACATATGAATGATGCATGGGTGACATATACTTGCCATATGGATGACATATACTTGATGTATGGGCGACATATACTTAGCATATGGATGACATATGGACAACATATACTTTATGTATGGATGACATGTATTTGACAACATATATTTGATGTATGAATGACATATACTTGATATGTGGATGACATATACTTGATGTATGGATGACATAAACTTGATGTATGGGTGACATACAGAGGCAATTACTATCTCAAATGAGATGGATGTAGATTCAGGTAGGTGCACATGCCAAGTGTATGCCTTCCCCTAAAAAATTACTTTTTTGACAATTGTATATGTAATGGTAAAACACACACACAAACAAGAAAGAATGGAATATTTGTTCTTTGATGCAAGACCTGCACATCCAATCACTCAAAATACTGGATCTGTAACTGATACTTAAATGTGGGCAAGTGATTGCTGTTAAAATGCCAAATCAGCAATTTTTCAGCCATACCATGGCGAGAACAAGTTACATTTCAATGAGATAATGATATTTGCTTTGTACTAAATCAACTCTTAATTGGATCTTTATAATGCTATTTCACTGAAGCCAAATACCCACAGGTAGACATATCGATCATTCTGGACACACTATTTGATTCCGAGCCAACCAGTTTTGTCCTTGTTCCTTAAAACTGCGGAGAAGCAGAAAATGACAGTTTTATATCTTTGATTTGACCGAATCTGCCCTAAAACCTATGATATAACGAAATGAGGCGTGTACCTACTCAACTTAGAACGTGTACAATTCTAGTTATTTTGACATCAATATTCTTTGAGGAATTGTGGTTCCAGAATACTTTAATCGGAAATTATCATTCCTTGTTATTTTTTACATGTCCCAGGACAAGCTAACCAGGAAAATCTATTTGTACGAGCAAGGCATGGCAATTCTACATCCCTAATTTGTATTCAGTCTTATAAAAAAAATAGACTGAATGAGAGAGCAATTATTGAACAATATTTATGTTATGTCATGGCAAGAAAAAAATACATTTCAACGAGAGAAAAATATTTAAGCCATGTCATGGCAAGAAAAAAATACGAGATTATGTCAGCTTTGTACTAGAACAACACATTTAGTTGGATTTTTGTAGTGCTAGCTCATTGAAACAAGTCAGCAGGAAGACATGTAATCCCACACATTATCTGAATCCTGAGCCAACCAGGTTTTTGCCCTCACTCCATGGAGAAGCAGCAAATACCAATTTTAGTCTGGTTTCATCAGACAGAGGCTTGTATCCGTAATCTACTCAAGGCTTACCATTACACCACTAATGCAGGTTTTTGTTAAATGCAGAGTAAAGGGCAACAAAAATAACGACACCAAAAATGTTTCTGATGAATATCAAACTCCTATACACAGAAATGGCAATATAGGTTCTACCTTGGAACAGGCAACACAATATGGCAGGGTTTAACCATTTAATGAGTGAGTGAGTGTTGTTTAATGCCAATTCAGCAATTTTTCAGCTATATCATGACGAGAACAAGTTAATTTTCAATGAGATGATAATTAGGTCTGCTTTGTACTAGACCAACACACCGAGTGCTAGCTCAATGAAACAACAGTCTGCGGGTAGACATGTTGCTTCACTCGGACACATTAACCCTATTCCAAGCCAACCAGTCTTTGATCTTGCATCTTGTTACTGCGTGCTTAGCAGAGAAGCAGCAAATACCATTTTCATAGTCCAATCTGGGCTCAAACCCAGAACACTCCACTCGAGGCAAGCACTCTGCCCATTACACCACAGTTGCGGTTCAGTCGGTTTTAAAGTGGCAGTTGGGGCCGTCATGGTCGTGATTGTACGGTAGTTGGATTTACAACTACCTATGCAATCGGTGTCTATCCCCACTAAAGTTGTGAATTTTAATCCCGTTCATGGCGAGGTAAAACTAACCGCCACGATAAACTGAAATATTGTTGAAAGTGGCATTAAACACCATAAACCAAGTGACAGTTGAAGAAATAAATAAATAAACACAATAATAAACATAAAACTTGTTTAAGTTTTTATTCACACATCACTCGGAACAACCTGGCAATATGATTATTGATAGTCATCATTGTATAAATCATCGTCAACGATAGCTATAGATCATCTGTTAATAAGCTACATATAAAGTACCGGTACCATATAAAGTCAAATATTCATAGTCACTATAACTCTTGTAATGCTTAGCTTAGCTGCCTTCTAAATAAACATATTACAGATCTACATCTAATGCTCATTAATTTTAACAGATTTACAAGCCACGTATGACAATAATCCAGTTTGCATACAATCAAATACAAAAGTGAGTTCACAGTCGATCAACAACAAAAAATTACATATCGTGACAATTTTTGATTCATTAGGAATGCAGCTTGATTAAATAATAAATTGTAAAATTCTAACATTATAACATTAAATTTTGACAGTTTGCCATCCAATGTTTTATTTATCACAGCATGGGTAAAATATTACAGCACTTTTGAATTATCAAATAAAAAACACACTGAAACAGCATCTAAAAAATTTAATTTGGTCCATTTCAATCACAAAAACCAGATTGAAAAAAAAATTCTTCTCACTGAAGTACTGGCAGAATGTAAAAAATATGACAAAAAAGCATTTTCATATGGTTACTATAGCAACAAAATTAATTATATTAGTATACATGTATTTATATTTTTATAATGATTGCCTTGAGGTAAAATTGCATTAAAAAAGTTATTTAAACTTGGCACTTGTATAAGTAAAAGAACACTACTGTATATTAAGACTAGGTGTTACACTAATGATGTGCAACAAGTGAAAAGATTTTGACATTTACGTGCTGTTTCTATATTTAAAAAAAGTTTTCAGATAACATACATTTTCACTATAGCAAGAGTGATACAGGTTTGCAGATAGCACTACTATGACTAGCATCTCTACATGTTTCTTTTAATATAGTAAAACATATTATTTAAAGTTTCTTTTAATATAGTAAAGCATATTATTTAAACAATGTGTTTTCATAATAAAATTCATCTTGACAAATTGTATACAATGTTATTTGAGCTCTATACTGCCATTTTAAACAAGACATGTCTTCTACATTTAAAAGGAAAAGGAAACAAATATAATTTAAATGCCATTTAAACAGACAAAATATGTCTTCAATGTTTAAAATGAAAAGAAACAAAAATACTTCCCCACCCTCATCACCTGTCTAATTTAAATCACTTAAAAAAAAAAGAGTTGCTGCCCCTTAAACAGACATTCATTCAATTTCATTCATTCAATTTCAATAAATATGTTCCTAAGAGATACTATCATTATTTAAGTTGGCGATTCAATTCCTCTGCAATGGCTGCCAAGAAGTCCATTGTATACAAGTAATGCTCTGGTTTCACGCTGTAAAAATAAATATAAAGGTTATTATATCATATATATGTATATACTACTGTTGATCTTTTTTGTGAGATGGTTTTATTAGCAGAGCAATCAGTTATATCGTGGCGGTCAGTTTTGTTGACGGAGGAAATCGGTATACCCAGAAAAAAACTTGTAGCAACAAGTGACAAACGTTATTATATAACGTTTTTTAACCTTTCTATGGCTTGGAATACAACCCAAGATTTGATAGGTACCTAATGCCTTGGTAGATGTGGACTACAATCAAACATATATAAAAATGAAAATAAAGTCCCAATGCAGCAAATCTTTGCTAAATCAACCTGTATAAACCAAACACGTGTCTATTCCAATCCGTCCCCACCCATCACCTTTCCTTGTTTCGAGTCTTGTGGCATTTAAATTTTTAAATGTTCTGGTCCTGAATATAGCTGAAAAATTGCTCGCTGGATGTTAAACACCAATCAATCAATCTATTCAACACAAAGCTTTTCCCAAGGAGGTTCGGATTCGACAAATTTCACTGTATCATTTACTTAAAGCCATGACAGCCCTTGGAAAGCTTGTATTATAGTTATTGGTCATGCTTATTTATTTATTTATTTATTTATTTGGAACTCTCTAACTTTCTGTTAAAATCCATTAAACATTTACATATCCAATATATATGACCTGGCCAGTACATTTTTTTGTTCCCGTACTTCGAGTGATTGTTGTTTAAAGCCAACTCAGCAATTTTTCAGTTATATCATGGCGACAACAAGTTCATTTTTAATGAGATGATGAAGAGGTCCATTTTGTACTAGACCAACACATTTAGTTGATTTTTTTATAGTGTCTCTGAAACAACAGTCCACAGATAGACATGTCGCCCCACTCGGGCAAATTATCCTGATTCCGAGCCAACCAGTCTTTGCCCTTTCTCCTTCATGCTGCTTACTCAGCGGAGAAACAACAAATATCAATTTTATAGTCTTAGGTTTTACCTGATCAGGGCTCACACCAATGCTCGACCAAACTCGAGGCGAGCAAGGTACCATTACACCAATGATGTGGTTCCCCGTACTTGAAAAGCAGTCAATCTGAACAATGTATCCAATATATAAAGTGTTCTGATTGGACAATTTTGGAGTAGGAGGGACTCACTAGTTTTACAACCATAAGCCGTTGATCATACTTACTTCTTTAATCCATATATACATCCTGCCAAATCTTTTGTCATTTTACCAGAATCTACTGTGGAAACACATGCTTTTTCTAAAGTTGTAGCAAATCTGAAATACACAGGAATCAATTACATCATAAATACACAGGAATCAATTACATCATAAATACACTGAAATCAATTACATCATAAATACATAGGAATCAATTACATCATAAATACATAGGAATCAATTACATCATAAATACATAGGAATCAATTACATCACACATACACAGGAATCAATTACATCACACATACACAGGAATCAATTACATCATAAATACACAGGAATCAATTACATCACACATACACAGGAATCAATTACATCATAAATACACAGGAATCAATTACATCATAAATACACAGGAATCAATTACATCACACATACATAAGAATCAATTACATCACACATACACAGGAATCAATTACATCACACATACACAGGAATCAATTACATCACACATTGTCAAAAGCTATAGCTAACTACAGTCAAACCTGTCGTAGCGGTCACCTGCTCACAACGGTCATTTTCGTGCTCTCCCGGTGCATTTTACTATATATTTTAATTCGAAATAGCGGTCACCTGTTCAATGTGGTCAGCGGTCACCATTGATAAGTAATTTTCAGCGTAAAACCTTTGTATTATTTATTTTAAAAATAATACCGGAAGTCACTTCGGAAGATCGGTATTTTTCTCAAATGTACCAAAAATCCTGAGGTGTTACAAAATATATTGATTAATTTAATTAACTAAATAAACAAACACCATGAATTTTGTGAATAGTAAATTACATAAAAGACAGTTTATCGCCGGGCGTTATTGGAGATTTTTATTCATTACGAGGAGAGTAGAAATTCATTCACCAAAAATATTTTGTATCTAGTACATCATGTCAAAATCATCAACATACGTAAATAGGAAAGCTTTGAAATTAGACAACAAAGTGAAAGCAATAAATCATTGTGATGCTGGGAAAAGTTGTCGGGCTGTGGGCGAGGAGATGGGTGTTGGTTGTACCCAGATAATGAACATTCTTAAAAGAAAACGTGAGATTCTTGACAATTTTGAAAACAATGCTTCCAGTTCAATGTCGTGTTACTGCAGATTGTACTTTTGTTTATTAAATATCTTTATTTATTTATTTATTTGTATGTTTTATTCAAATCATATCATATTGAGATAATTTCATCAACAATAAATGTAAACAAGAGTAATATTATGACAGGAACAAAATAATAAGTAAAACATTATTAAAAACATAAGATGTAATGAAAAATGTTTATTTACAACTACCATGCAATATTTTGTCGAAAAATCAAAACCCTTCATATGAAGGTCACCTGTATATAGTGGTCATTTTGTCAATCTCCCCCAGGTGACCACTATTGACAGGTTTGACTGTACATATATATTACAAGACATCAATCTTTCTATCAAGTTTTTCTGTGAATCAAGATTTATTGAAAAAGAAAAACTAATAATAAGTCTTAATTCTGACAAATAATTGAAGCTAGGCGTCCTATGGCGACAGTGGTAAATTTATTGCTATGTATCTACTGATCTAAAGACAATGATCAATAAATAAATTTAGGTTAGATGTAACTGGACTAGCTAACCAAAAATACCCACTACCTAAAATTGTTTATCAGGAACCAAAAAGAATTTAATTAATGTCAGGTTTATTGTGGTATCTGGAGAATAGAAAACTATACTGTGAATTCAAATTTATTCGTTTAATTCTGGTACTTATTTTTGAGATTTTCAATCGAATCACAAAATTTAGTAAACAATCAAAGGTATCTATAATAAGAGGTCATTTGCAGGTATCAAAACCATGAGTTCAAATGTCTACGAACATACATCTCAGTTTATGCAATTCCACGAAAATTGACACCAACGAAAATAAATGAATATCCACAGTATGCCTACGAACATATCCACTACAACCAACCAATACAATATTTTAGATGGAAGTCCTTACCGTTGTAATTCAGCATTTCCATCTAATTTTCCTCTATGTTCTAGACCTCTTGTCCAAGCATAGATACTAGCTACAGGGTTGGTACTTGTTGGGTTACCCTTCTGGTGTTCTCTATAATGACGTGTTACTGTTCCGTGGGCGGCCTCAGACTCAATTGTCTTACCGTCAGGACATACCAACACACTGGTCATCAAACCCAATGAACCATAACCTATTAAAAATAGAAATTTTGTAGATTTTCAATACTGTACACTGATAATTAAATTAATATTTACAATCGTATTAAAATAACCTCATAAGTTCAGGATCAGAATCAACTCATAATCACATGATCATCCCCATCTTGAAATGAAATTCATCATCATTTCCTGGTTATGATACACATAACATACATATACAGGGGTTTCAAAGTTTTTTATAATAGGAGGTACTTCTTAAATTTTAGGAGGTACCTAAAAAATTAGGCTGAGGGCCATAAGGGGTCCAGGGGGCAGAAGCTCCTGAAATCTAGCATTTTGTGGACCAAAAAATGTACTTCAGAGACTGCAAAACATTAAGTGTTTTTGAAAGAAAAATCCCATTAACTTTAGAGTTCAGATTTCACCAAGAGTGAAGACCATGCATAATGCCTGGATTTTCCTCCCAATTTCTTTATTGAATATTTCAGTTTACAGACTTCAGCCAACATTATTCATAGATAGTCTGCCATATCTTAAAAAAACACCAAAAGGACCATAAAGAGCTATGGTTCTGCAGCTAGGCTTGACCAAGCCATTGTTATCAAAGCTTAAACTTCTCAAAATTCTTTTGTTGGCTTTGTCCTTTTCTTTTTCACAATACCTTGGCTTGTGTGTTTTTTTTACTTTATTACCAGTAATTAAACTCATCAAAGACCATTGGCATGGATCAAGACATATAAGTGTCATAATTAATGAAACCAAGGACGTATATAGAATACGTCCTTGATGAAACATATAAATTTAATTTGCAATCATCAATCTTTAATAAAATTTATAATTTTAATAGATCAATACAAATATAATTAAACAAAAACAATATATATTGTTACTTTCACGACTTGTGTGCAAAAAAAATGTTCGAACAAAAACGATTCGTGGGAAGACATTTATTAACATTTGAATCACAAAAGTTAAATTATTTTGGAAAAAAGGGGGGCCGGCGTTTTAACATTACAATGTAATTCGTATTTGAGCCATGTCCGGTCCTTTTTCAAAATTTCTAGTAATTTTCTATCCCTTATCTCCTCGTACCCCCTTTTAAAAATGTTTTTCAGCACACTTTCATTTCTGTGAACAACCGCGGTAGGGCCCGGTCAAAATATGTAAATAAATTAGCCAGAAGTTTTTATTTTTTTATACCGGAAGTTAAACAATATGGACGGAGTTAAGCAACAAGACAGTACGCCCCAGAATGATTCGACCCTGGGTTTTAAATGGATACAAAAAATCGCACAAAATATTGTGTAGTCATATATTCATAATACATAATGATCATACTTATATTACTGGAGATTACACTAAATTGTGTTTGAACATAATTTGTAATCAGACATTTTTTTATTTTGAAATGATGTCAGCTTTGTTCCAGTCCGAGTTTTACACAAGGATGAAAAGATATTGGGGCGAAAACATATCTATTTACCGCATGCGCAAACTGCTATTTACGATTCTAAGGTAGTTATTTTTAAAACGGGGAATATCCCATCAACTTGGTCGTGACGCAGTTGTTCGATTTGAATGTGAGAATTCAGCAATTGACGTGATCATTAATTTTTTATGAAAAATATTCCACAAGCCTGTCGACCATCGTACTTGTGGTTTTGACCACCGCTAATTTTGGGGGGTTCAGTAATTTCTGCCGGTACTATACACGATCTCAGGCGGGTAAAAGTACCGGGTACCGGCCCACTTTGAAACCCCTGCATGTACAATAAGTCCAAAGATAAAGTGTATGTTTCATCTAAATAAATATCTCACATTTCGAAACTGTCATTTTTAAAACGACTAGATGGAAGAAGGATTAAGATTATAGGCGTCTATCATCATCTTCAGCAGATTTTCAGTTTTATATCACATCTAACTGACTTGTAGGGTAAGTATATAATGGTGTTTTGCACCACTTTCAACAATATTTCAGCTACAGTACAGTTAGAGACTGTTCTTAGTGATACTGATATATCTTTTGCTCTGTTAATCTATATACTTATCTTGACATGCCTTTTGGGTAATAGCAAGTAACACTCTAAATGTAAAAGAAATCTTGAAGATATATTTAATGGAACAAAAGATATATCTAAATCACCAAGATGAGTGATACAGCTATCACAGTGATTTATCATGGTATGTCTCTGACTGTACTGTGTAGCGTGGCGGTCAGTTTTATTGGTGGGGGGAAACCGGAGTGCCCGGAGAAAACCACAGAGCTGTCGCAAGTCACTGACAAACTTTATCACAAAATGTTGTATCGAGTACACCTCACCCGAGCGGGATTCAAACTCACAATGTTAGTGGTGATAGGCACTGCTTGCATAGGTAGTTGTAATCCAACTACCATATGATCCTGACCACGATGGCCCCAAAACACAATGCGGGGGGCATGAAAAACATAATTTGCCCATGTACCTACCTACTTAAAAAATTATAATTAGGGTTACAGATACAGTATTTTTACAAGAAATAGCTGATAATTGACACTGGTCTAGCATTCTGAACACGAGATAAATTACAATGCAAGAAGAATTATTTTACCTTGTGCAACAATGTCTGACTGTACGTCACCATCATAATTCTTACAAGCCCATACAAATCCTCCTTCAGATTTTAAAGCTTGAGCTACCATGTCGTCAATTAAACGATGTTCATACCAGATTCCTAAGTTATCAAATTCACCTTTGTATTGTCTAAAAAGACAAAAAGAATAGCAATTAATACATTATTGTGAATTCTGTCATACCATGTACTGATATTGAATCATAACAAATCGGTACCGATGCACTTTCCCCCTTTGGATATTGTGTTAAGATCAATTTTATTTAAAATAGGGGAAAAACTATTCTGGAAAATTATTTGATCAGTGAACAGAAACTTCTCCCGTCTCATTTGCCAATAAAATTGACCACCATGCTTTTTTATTGGGGTGAAATTTTTAAATCACAACCTAGTCGTAGACAATGTGCACCATACACTTGACCGTAATATTATTTAATGTAGCGGAAATACCAATAACTCATCTGTAAAATAAAAAAAATATTCTAGGAGGGTTATGGTGTTTAACGCCACTTTCAATAATATTTCAGCTATATTGTTGTGGTCAGTGTCATTGATGGAGGAAACCGGATTACCCAGAGAAAACCACTAGGTAAGGGACCAGGATCAGAATAGATCATAATCATATATTATCATCCCCGTCTTGAAAATGAAAGTAATCATCACTTCCTGGTTGAGATGTGTACGTTTGTTTACATGTTTCCTCATTGTGGTTTTTACTTCGTTTGAGATGGTAAAGTTACCACTGGCAGACATTAGCTTCCTGTCAAGTGTATCACAAAGGCATATTTACTAACAAGAATGGACGGAAATGTAGGTGTAATTCAGAAAGGAAGGAAACATCTTTTTCTCAAACTACAGCACTATTTTCATTATCTACTGCATTCAAGGTGAGATGCTAACCATTACACCACCGATGTAGTATGGTGTCCTCATTAAAACTTTGTCAGTGAATTGTGGAAGGTCAGCAGAGTTCGTGAAATGTGTCAGTCCTGTCAGACATGACCAGCAAAATTTGGGCAGATTTTGCTAAGGACTGACACAAGATTGGTATTTTGCAATAGAAAATTTAATGAGGACTGACTGACATTTTTTTCACTTTCGCGAACTCTGAGGTCAGTGGTTTTCTTGTTTCTTAGAACAATAAAACTGACCACAGAGATATTACTGAAATATTGGGGAAAATGAAGTTAAACATCCAAAATGAAAATCTTTAAAAAAAATTCTAGGTAAGGAACCAAGATCAGAATAGATTCATAATCATTTAATATCATCCCCGTCTTGAAAATGAAAGTAATCATCACTTCCTGATCCAGATGTATACGTTTGTCCTCCTGTTTCCTCTTCATTGTTATTTATTTCATTTGAGATGGTAAATGTACAATTGGCAGACATTAGCTTCCTTTTAAGTGTACTAACAAGAATGGAAGGAAATGTCGGTCTAATTCAGAAAGGCAAGGCACATCTTGTTCTCCAATTACATCACTATTTTCGACCAGAACAAGCACTTTCAAGAACTCATCAACTGCACTCGAGGCGGACATGCTAACCATTACACCACCGATGAAGTTTCAACTCCTTCATGTAGTATGGTGTACTCAGTACAGCCCGGTATGATCTAGTTTGTTAGTGAAATGTGGAAGGTCAGTGGTTTTCTTGTTTCTTAGAACAATAAAACTGACCACAGAGATATTACTGAAATATTGGTGCAAATGAAGTTTAACATCCAAAATGAAAATCTTTAAACAAAAATTCTAGGTAAGGAACCAAGATCAGAATAGATTCATAATCATTTAATATCATCCCCGTCTTGAAAATGAAAGTAATCATCACTTCCTGATCCAGATGTATACGTTTGTCCTCCTGTTTCCTCTTCATTGTTATTTATTTCATTTGAGATGGTAAATGTACAATTGGCAGACATTAGCCTCCTTTTAAGTGTACTAACAAGAATGGAAGGAAATGTCGGTCTAATTCAGAAAGGCAAGGCACATCTTGTTCTCCAATTACATCACTATTTTCGACCAAACCGGTGCTTGAACTCATTATCAACTGCACTTGAGGTGAGCATGCTAACCATTACACTACTGATGCAGTTTCAACTCCTTCATGTAGTATGGTGTACTCAGTACAGCCCGGTATGATCTAGTTTGTTAGTGAAATGTGGAAGGTCAGTGGTTTTCTTGTTTCTTAGAACAATAAAACTGACCACAGAGATATTACTGAAATATTGGTGCAAATGAAGTTTAACATCCAAAATGAAAATCTTTAAACAAAAATTCTAGGTAAGGAACCAAGATCAGAATAGATTCATAATCATTTAATATCATCCCCGTCTTGAAAATGAAAGTAATCATCACTTCCTGATCCAGATGTATACGTTTGTCCTCCTGTTTCCTCTTCATTGTTATTTATTTCATTTGAGATGGTAAATGTACAATTGGCAGACATTAGCCTCCTTTTAAGTGTACTAACAAGAATGGAAGGAAATGTCGGTCTAATTCAGAAAGGCAAGGCACATCTTGTTCTCCAATTACATCACTATTTTCGACCAGACCGGTGCTTGAACTCATTATCAACTGCACTTGAGGTGAGCATGCTAACCATTACACCACTGATGCAGTTTCAACTCCTTCATGTAGTATGGTGTACTCAGTACAGCCCGGTATGATCTAGTTTGTTAGTGAAATGTGGAAGGTCAGTGGTTTTCTTGTTTCTTAGAACAATAAAACTGACCACAGAGATATTACTGAAATATTGGTGCAAATGAAGTTTAACATCCAAAATGAAAATCTTTAAACAAAAATTCTAGGTAAGGAACCAAGATCAGAATAGATTCATAATCATTTAATATCATCCCCGTCTTGAAAATGAAAGTAATCATCACTTCCTGATCCAGATGTATACGTTTGTCCTCCTGTTTCCTCTTCATTGTTATTTATTTCATTTGAGATGGTAAATGTACAATTGGCAGACATTAGCCTCCTTTTAAGTGTACTAACAAGAATGGAAGGAAATGTCGGTCTAATTCAGAAAGGCAAGGCACATCTTGTTCTCCAATTACATCACTATTTTCGACCAGACCGGTGCTTGAACTCATTATCAACTGCACTTGAGGTGAGCATGCTAACCATTACACCACTGATGCAGTTTCAACTCCTTCATGTAGTATGGTGTACTCAGTACAGCCCGGTATGATCTAGTTTGTTAGTGAAATGTGGAAGGTCAGTGGTTTTCTTGTTTCTTAGAACAATAAAACTGACCACAGAGATATTACTGAAATATTGGTGCAAATGAAGTTTAACATCCAAAATGAAAATCTTTAAACAAAAATTCTAGGTAAGGAACCAAGATCAGAATAGATTCATAATCATCTAATATCATCCCCGTCTTGAAAATGAAAGTAATCATCACTTCCTGGTCTAGATGTTTACGTTTGTTTACACGTTTCCTCATCATTGTTTTTATATCATTTGAGATGGTAAATTTACCATTGGTAGATATTAGCTGCCTTTAAGTGTATCACAATCACACATTTACTTTCAGGATTGGAAGGAAATATAGGTCAAGTTCAGAAAGACAAGAGGGCATCTTGTTCTCCAACTACAACACTCTTTTCAATCTGGTTTGACAGGACTAGGGCTTGAACTCATTACCTACTGCACTCGAGACGAGCATGCTAATCATCAGGGGTTAAAAAATCCGCTGGTCCGAAGTCCTGGACCGGCGATTTGTGGGTTCGGACCTAACATTTTATAATCTTGTAAAGACCGACGGACCAGTTGAAACTGTCCAATTACGAACTTGAATTAAATGGGTGGTTAAAAGTCCGAGTGACAGATGTTACTGCATAATTTTAATCCAACATTGATTGCCTCATTTAATATTGTTAACATTGGATTACGTAATCTGAAATAATTCAAGATCGTTTTAGTGCTTTACGAAGTGTGTTTTGCTCTGTATGAGCCTCTGGTAATTAACGGAGCACACCTACCCAGGATGGTTGTAACAGAATAGATTAAGATCAGTTTTGTGCTTTACGGAAGTGGTAATTCTTTCGATAATACTCAAGCGTATTAGTGAAGCAGTTCAAACATAAAAATGGCCTGAGTCATTGACCAGTTTGTTTTTTAATGTTAACGGAGTGGCTCATGATACTGACAACAATAAATTACATAATGAAAAAACACCACAACCAACAAAAGGTCAAAGATACAATAGGCTAAAACGGAAGAGAATATTTCAAACATCGTGGAAGGAAAAAATTCCTTCGGTTGAGGCAAGTGGTAGGCTGATAACTCCGGCGATCTGATCTTGTTGAAATTAAACTTCCGAAGACATTTTATGCTGTATCTCCAGAGATTAGACTTCCGAAGACATTTTCTGCTCTGTATCTTTGGAAGTCTAATTATCTCAATGAGATTACCATTGATCATGCTAATGAGAATTATGAAGTAAATATGTGGAGTAAATACTGTAAAATATCCAGAATTTGCAACAACAACAAAAACCAGTGCTTTACTAAAAGGTACAACCAATATGTGAAAATTAACTATTTGATAGCCCAAGACAAAATGAAAAGCAGCATCTGATCAGGTATTAAGTGGCCAACCTAAATTTTCAAATAATATAATTATGTCACTCAGTTACTACTACCGGGAGGGGGTAAGTTAATTTTGTGTTCAACAAATTTTATTTCCTCCATTCCGATATTCAGGATCAGTAGGTTCCTGGTGCACTTTTGGAATTTTTTTTAACCCCTGATAATTACACCACCGATACGGTCACATAGTATGGTGTACTCATTACAACTTTGTCAGTGAATTGTGGAGGGTCAGTGGTTTTTTTTCTTTCTTAAAGAACAATAAAACTGACGCCAAAGATATTACTGAAATATTGGTGCAAATGAAATTTAACATCCAAATCGTAATCTTAAAAAATACTAGGTAAGGAACCAGGATCAGAGTAGATTCATAATCATATATTATCATCCCCGTCTTGAAAATGAAAGTAATCATCATTTCCTGGTCTCGAGTTTTATTGGTGGAGAAAAACGGAGTACCTGGAGAAAATCCGACACCTGCAGCAAGTCACTGACAAACTATATCACATAATGTTGTATTGAGTATACCTCACCTGAGAGGGATTCTAACTCACAACTTTATTGGTGATAGGCACTGGTTGTACAGGTAGCTGTAAATCCAACTACCATACAATCAGGTTCATGATGGCCCTAGATTTGGACTAAACTATCTGTTCATATATTTAAAAGACTAACATGCTCTGCAACAAATTTATTCTATACAATTTAAATCAGAATTTCATCTGCCTGCCTTAAACTACCTACTTGTCAAATATATCTTGGAAGATGTCTTTAAATCTACCATCATATCTTTTCAAGATTGTGTTCTTTGTGCTCAAGTAGAGAGGCCATTTCTTACCGATGGCGTACTGGAAACAGGCATGAGCAAATCCAGATATACTCTGCAACATAAATATTAATAAATTTATAAAAATAAATGTCTATGGATGCGACTTCAGGGATGCGGATGAACATTTCCAAGATGGGGGAAAAAAGGGGGCCTTTTAATATATAAATTTTGAGGCCCATCATTATTAACTTTTACTTATACAGAACATTTATTGACATAAACATATAAATAATGTCCAACTTGGATTATTATATATCCACAGCTATATATTGTGTATATAAAGTACTATGTCCTCCTCCAGATTACTGTTCTCAATAGGGTACTGTACTTCTATACCCGATTATATTCATAAAAAAAAATGTGACTGCCAGTAAAAATTTCAAGTTGCCATCTCTGCTCCTAAATGGTCAATTTTAAGCCCTCAGTCTTTTTTTTCAATTGCCATGGGCTGACATCTATTTTTATATCACTAAGACATACAATTTTTAATATTTTTACGTAATGATTATTTATTGAGTGGGTGAGTGATTGTTGTTTAAAGATAATTAAGCAATTTTCCAGCTATATCATAGTGAGAACAAGTTAATATTTTTTTCAATGAGATGATGATGAGGTCCGCTTTGTATTAGACCAACATGCTTAGTTGAATTTTTATAGTGCTAGCTCACTGAAACAACAGTCCTCGGATAGACATGTCGCCCCACTCGAAAACATTATCCTGATTCTGAGCAAACCAGTCTTTGCTCTTTCTCGTTAGTGCTGCGTAACTAGCGGAGAACCAACAAATACAAATTTTATAGTCTTTGGTTTGACACGATCTGGGCTCAAACCCACGATTTACCATACTCAAGGCGAGCACGCTAACCATTACACCACTGAAGAGGTTGATTATTCATTGAACTAAATATACAGTAAGATAAATTGTACCTCGTCTGTATTGTACATGCCCATAATAGGTCCTCCACCATTCTTAAAGTTGAAGACTTCAATTCTTTGTTCTTTACCGCCCTCTGGTGTGAAAACCATTTCAAATTTTCCATTTCCTGTTGCAACAAAATCTGTGGCTTTGTACTGAAATGAAAATAATTACATTTGAAGGAAGCAAAGACAGGGATCCTTTATTTAAGCTATATATATATATGAATGTGCATTCAACTCGTCTATTCTTGTACGAGCTGCCAATGTTTTATCTTAAATTCTGTTTCTTGCAAAAAGATATTCTGTCTTTTTTTTTATTATGATTTTGTTTTAGTTTTTAAGTCATCTGCAGTGACTTAATACATAAATCAGATATGAAAGCAGAATACACAAATACAATTAATATTGGGCCAAATTACAGAATACACAAATACAATTAATATTGGGCCAAATTAATACCTGTGCTTCTACTCACTCTAGAGATCTCATTTTTTTAATGTGCGGTTTAGAGCTTTTATTGCAAATTTTGTCATATCCATGTCCTGTATAACCTAGGTAAAACAAATAATTAATATTTTGTCTACCTACCTACACTATTTTTTTTTCAAGAATGTCAACAGAAACAGAGTTATCTTTTCCTTGGCCTTGCTATTTACAGCCTGATCAATTCCTTGTAACTTGTTCAGTGAACTTCTCAAGACATTTGTTCAAGGGTTATGGTGTTTAACACCACTTTCAACAATATTTCAGTTATACCATGGCATTTTTTCAAAGATATTAACTACATTCTGCAATTACCAAATAGATATTCTATATTGTTTCTACCTGATCACCAAAAGCATGACGACCAATGACAATAGGTCTAGTCCAGCCTGGAACAAGACGGGGGATTTTATCACAAAGAATAGGCTCACGGAACACTGTACCATTCAATATATTTCTGATTGTACCATTAGGACTCAACCACATCTTCTTCAGTTTAAATTCTGAAAAGAACAAGCATAATAAAAAATTACTTGCCTGAGAACATTTCTCAAGTTTATTACTCATAATTACACAAATACATGCATTTTAAGATTATTCAGCATGACAAAAAATATTAATTTTTGATGTGGTTGGTAATATTGTTTACTATTAGTTTTTGTGGACAGAAATGTTTATCTGTTAAATGCCAGACAAAAAGTCATTTTCTTCAGGGGTTAGGGTTATGGTGTTTAATGCCACTTTCAACAATATTTCAGCTATATCGTGGCTCTTAGTTTTATTGGTGGAGGAAAACAGAGTACCTGGAGAAAACTACCGACTCAATTTCTTCAGGTACATTAATTTGTTACACATAACTTTTTGTCAATTATTTCGGCCCATCCTTGTATATCTTTAATCCGTGTAAAAGTTATTTATTAATGTCTTAGTGTTTGTTAATAGTGAGTTTGAAGTAGTTTTATTTGCGATATCAACATGCATTTTCATATCATGGTCTTCACATGTTTAGCAAGATCTCCTTTGGAATTGCCACAGTGTGACATGCTCATGAGACTGCTTTTCACAATGAATTCCAACATTAAATATTTAGCTATACATTATGAATTTTGCTTAAGCATAAAAAAAAAATGTCTTAATATCCAACCTTTCACTCTCTCTTCATCTGGTGTGATTGTGGCACACTTAACACCAACATTGTACTTCTTAATAGCCATGGCAGAGTCGATGGTAACCTGATCATCAGTCTGGTCACGGTATGGCAAGCCCAAGTCAAAGTACTTCAAGTCAATATCAAGGTAGGGTAGAATCAGCTGTAAAAAGAAGGTTATCAACATTGTAGATTAGTTGTGAAAATTGTCTAATCTCAGTCCTCACGATGAGCACCGGTCCTCGTGCCCAAGACCAGTAAAACTTTGTCTGGACCAGTAAATTTTTCAGTTTTTATCTAAATATATACAGTATAACCTCGTTAAACCGCCACCATCTGCCCAGCCAGATTTTGGCGTTATAACGAGTTTGGCGATAAACTGAGTAAGGACAGAAAACCGAAAGTCAACAGTTTGATTTTAAATTTGGAATGACTGACGGTTTGATTTTGACAAGTTTACCGGAAATGAGTATTATCACTTACAATTTAAATTCTAATATATAAGTTTCATTTTGACAGTTGTAGAAAATTTCGGCATTTGTAAATTTAGCAGAATTTATTTTATCGAATTTGAAAAGAAAATAAATCTACTGAAATTACGTTGTTAGCACGTATACTAGCAATTTCCTTTAATATATATTAAATTCATTTTTACGTCTTACAAATATTTACTCTCCATTTTATTTTCACTTTTTGTTTATCACAACCAAAAAAAGAACAATAAAGTTTGTTTTTCTCACTCGTTGTCGTGTCACAAGATTAATTCTGTCCCCAGGGCAAATGTACAGTTAACTTATGGATAATTGATCATTAATTGTTTAAAGAAAGGTGATAAAATATGTTTATAGAAGCAAGGGTGTTATACTTTAATTGAAAAATGTTTATACAACACTTAGAAGCGTGTCACCGTCAGTGTATGGTTTGGAAGTAAATTTGATTTCTATAACCGGAAGTTGTTAAAATCTATTCACATATAAACATTTCTGTCGTTTTAACGCATGCATTCACAATCAAATAATTCACAACATGTTCACGTGGATTATAACCCATTACAAGGAAGGCTTTTACTTATTTCTTCATTAATATTCAGAAAGTCGAGGTCACTGGAGGACATCATTTGCCAATATATCGATGGATTCTTAATTTCTACAATTTCTCTTTTCTGTCGAAAATCAAGCAAATTTCTTTTACGTTTAGGGCGTCGACATTTTCAACACAAATGAAAAGAACACACAAACAAATTTATTAAGCTTTATTCAGAATGAAAAGTAATCAGTTCAGGGTTGTAAAAAAAACAATTAACTGTTTTCACAGCAATATCTATTTTCCTTGACTGCTTGTTTACTTACCTTGATTCACAGGCATCCTAAAATCACCGAGGTGTGACATTATTGATTGGGATTATGATCGAGGTTTAAATAACAGTAAATTGACCGTTTGATCTTCAATTACTGTGGCGGATGGCGGTATGCGAGTTTGGCATTTTAACGGGGTTATTACTACATACGGAAAACGGGACTGCAGAAATTCTTGGCGATACGCGAGTTTGGCGGTGAATCGAGGGGCAATAAAGCGGGGTTTTACTGTATTTATAAAATAAATTCAAGAATTTAATTCAGACTAGAAAATTCAAATTTTTATATCGATAAATCTGATTATTATCATAAAATGTGCCATGTTATGTAATAGGAAAAAAACACTCTAAACGACATGACACATGGATTTGATTTGATTTTTGGTGTTTAACGCCATTTTCAACAATATTTCAGCTATATCATGGGGACCAGTTTTAGTGGTGGAGGAAGCCGGAGTACCCGGAGAGAACCACCGACCATGGGCAAGCAATTGGTAAACTTTATCACTTGCGGCTTTTTTGTAATTTACAAAGCCGGGTGCGAACCCACGCCGTATTGGTGATAGGCTTGTATGAGTTGTTAGATCCAACGACCTAACTCATTGAGCCATCCGGGCCCCTCATGTGTATGATGACACATGGATGCCATGAATACCAGACAATGTTTAAGCTAAAATAAAAAATAGCAACAGCTTTAATGGTTCATTGGTTTGTTCTTTGTTTTTGGATCCTTGCAACTCATGGTGAGAGGTTTATATTGATTGGATTGAGAGAATAATTTACCTGAAATAAGCTCATATGGGATGTGTGAAATGTTATGTGTATTGATCACCCAAAATAAAATCCAACAAACATTCAACTATAATTAGATTCAAGGTATGAACATTGTGCTATATCTAAATCTTTAAATCATGTTCATTTTTCTTGTACACAATAATTAAACCAGTATCTATATTTTTTATTTAATATTGTTTTTCTTCCCTAAATTATACAGTACTTACAGTTTCTTTGATTTTTTCCCAGATAATTCTGGTCATTTCATCTCCATCTAATTCTACAACTGGGTTATCTACCTTGATTCTTTTACCAGAGGCATCTGAAAGAATATTACTCTCTGTTTAACACCACCTTTAGCAACATTTCAGCCACATGTTAACTTTAATTACAGTTATAGTTAAATAAGGAATTATGAGTTAGACCAAAAAAAAATATGTGTGTTTACGGTCACCCGACCGACCCTAATTTTTGCTAGCGACCCTATGAAATTTTACACAGAATTCGGATAAACATATTTGTTGTTTAACCAGCAGTAATGTTTTATTTATTCAACTGCTAGCTTTTTGTCGAAATTGAGAGCAAAGAAGGTAGAAAAACTGCATAATTCGTCATAAAACAGCTTCAATAAATGACGGCTTACCAGAAATTTTGAAAATGAAATACCGGAATCTTTGGCGATAATAATAATAAAAAAAAAAATTAATCCTGACCGACCGACCCTAGATTTTTTTGACATGCGACAGTAAACACACATATTTTTTTTTGGCCTTAAAGTAGTACTTATCTATATTATAATTGTTAACTATAAAAAAAGATAAATAATATCTGATGTTCCCCAGGCAAGTAGCAAGTTGATACGACAACAGTCGCCTTTTACCAATCAATGAATAGGAATTATGAGCTGCTTGCAGTCAAAAAATTAGGCAATGTTTCATTAATACTGTATATCAGATCCTTCATTAATATCCCTTGTTTTGATTGCAAAATCAGTTGTCATCACCTGTTATACATTGCACATGACAATATGATTTATTAAATGTAGAACAATCACAAAAAATTTAATTGGGAAAGTTTTAATCACCTTTGTTTCATTATTACACTAGTTTAGTTGGCTAAATATTGTATTATAAATTTATTCTTGGTCACACATGCAACAGACTACTCATCAAGTGCTGATGGTTTACTGAGCAATAAAACCAAATGGTCTAAATGGGATAGTCAAAACCGGCTAAGGTCATATATGCAGAGATGTTCAAATTCATGAGACTTTTGGTGGACAACAGGTCCAGCACAATGTTCAGTTCTGGTGCACCCGACTACTATTTGCCAGACCTAAAGTTTAATAATTTATCTCCGATACGGTACCGGACCAATTAGGATTTCCGGTAAACAGTTAGCAATTTGGCAAAAAATACTTTTTCATGTTGATATACGCTTTCAATTTGAAAATAAAACGGCTATCAATCTAAATGGGAAATTTATTTCATGTTTATGAATAGTGAACGGACACGATAAATCAATTTTCCATTGCCAGATCAGTTCCGAACCGTTACCGATCCCGATATTATGTTCGCGTTGTCACGTCCAGTGCAAATCAAACGAAATCAGACCTTTTTGTTGAAAAATTTGTCCGACATCAGGTCCACCGGTGATTAACAATTAGCCTGACCTTGTTAAAACAGCCCCCTCGGTCCGACAGGTACGGCGGTTTTGAACATCTCTGCATCACTCTGTGGAGGAGAACCTTAGTTCTATTTAACATGAACTTTAAATTTAAAAAAAGGGCTAGTTACAAAGGGTACCGGGTCGTTTCGCCCCGAATCCCGTTCCCGTTTTTGCGCACTTGTACAGCATCTTAGTCATTTCATGCACTTTTGCGTTGGTACAAAAAAAAACACAACCTTTTTACTGTACTTGCGTGTTGTTTTTGTAAATTTTGCAAGAAAAGTTTCACTCGAGATCTTTGACAAAAGTAGACCAAAATGAATGAATTATTTTTTTTTTTGTATGTACAACTAATAAATAAATAATTTCCCAAAAATTGTCGAAAAAGACTTCATCTATAATGATATAATAGCAATTAATTGGGGGCGAATCGACTCACTTTCCCGGGCGAACAGGTAATCGGATTCGTTACAAAGCGAGACAAAGTCTGAAAAAACTGCACTACAGTAACCGGACAACAGACTTCAATCTAATGAAGCAAAGGATTAGATACAGCAAGGGCCGAATATGCGATACTGAATGGCATTAATTCGGTATATGTCAAACAAATTGTTAAGGTGTTAAAACATTGTCATTGACCACGATACTGCGGTCAATCAAGGACAGACAAGGAAAAAAGAATCAAAACTACACTGGCAGCTACTTTAACTTTTTCTGAACTTACAACTTCTTTTAGGGGTACTAGCTATGCTTGCTGGTGCGATGAAATTCTGAGCGGCGCCACTGGCACGGCACAAAACTCTACCCAAAGCTGCTACTGGACTTGCCATCTTTCTCTTTCAAGCACCTGTTGAAGAGAACGGCACCGGAAATTGAGAAGACAACCAGAAAATTTAGTAGGTAAATTAGGATATTTTTGTATTGTGTTTATTTTAAATATGTAAATGAAAAGAATAAGATAATTCGTAAATTCAGATTCTAATCCGAAATCCATAACAATATAATGACTTTTAATATCAAATACAGCTATAAAACAACATATTCCTATTTTTGATAATCTGATTTACCTGTCGACAAAATAAGATGATCCACGAAATACGTCACATGTCCTACCGATCAATCTGATTGGTCAACAAAGTTCCCTCTTCGTCGACAGCCATCGTTGCCTGGAACACACCGGCATCGTATGCGACTGTGTTTCAAGAAAAATATACAAATAATGGCTCTACTGGTCTAGTGTAAGTAAGATCGTGTGTTGCTAACAATACATTCAATATTAATTTGCACCGTTTCATTCATAATTTTTCGCATCATTGTCTACTTTGCACAATAACACAAAGTTTTCTGAACAATTTTGCAGCTTTTACAAGTAAAATGACCTTTTCAAGGTGGAAGATAAGAAGATTAAAACCACTTCATGCCTGTACAAATACTCCCGCTAATTAATTGCATTGCCTCCAAAATGTATTAAATATTTTGATGTTCAATACTTGCATAATTTGCAAGGTGTTTTAATTCACAATTGAAGAGTCAAAACAAATGGTTATGTAACCAATATTAAAAATTGAAGGTGCATTACAAGAAACTCTAGAGAAGGCATCTCAGAATGTATCCGAACATGCACAGTAATAAGCTACAATTTGAACTGTATTCAGAGATGTGTCATGTACATGTACCAAGTTCCTAGACTGGTACCATTGCCTAGTCAAAAGACAATATTTGTATGTCCACAAACATGTGTCACACTAGTCTACTGACTAGTCCGAGATTCCTCTGCTGTCCGACGGCTTTTTGTTCAACTTGCTGGAGCCGTGGGATGTCCGAGTGCTCTCCATAAGGAAAACAGCGGATTTGCCACTCCAACTCTGGGTTGACACATTTCCACGTTTCGTGGCTATCGGATTTTATTTTATATCCGAAACCCTTATATAAATCACTTCACCAATCATTTTTCTATTCATTATACCCCCCGCAAACAAAGTTGGGGGGTATATAGGAATCACCCTGTCCGTCCGTCCATATACCTTGTAAGTGCAACTCCTCCTCAACGGCTTATTGGATTTTTATGAAACTATACACATTTGTAGTACACTACATGCAGATGTGCATGAAGGAATATGGTTGCTGTCCAAAATTTAAAAGGGGAGATAATTCAACTTATACTTTCACGAAAAGGGGGGGGGGCATGTACCTTGTAAGCGCAACTACTAAACTGCTTATTGAATTTTTATGAAACTTTGCACAGTTGTAGTACACAACCTGCAGATGTGCATGAAGGAATACCGTTGCTGTCTAAAATTTAGAAGGGGAGGTAATTCAACTTATACTTTCACGAAAAGGGGGGTCGTGTACCTTGTAAGCGCAACTCCTCCTAAGCGGTTTATTGGAGTTTTGTGAAACTTTACACAGTTGTAGTACACTACCTGCAGATGTGCATGAAGGAATATGGTTGCTGTCCAAAATTTAAAAGGGGAGATAATTCAACTTATACTTTCACGAAAAGGGGGGGAGGCATGTACCTTGTAAGTGCAACTACTAAACTGCTTATTGAATTTTTATGAAACTTTGCACAGTTGTAGTACACAACCTGTAGATGTGCATGAAGGAATACCGTTGCTGTCTAGAATTTAGAAGGGGGGGTAATTCAACTTATACTTTCACGAAAAGGGGGGTCGTGTACCTTGTAAGCGCAACTCCTCCTAAGCGGTTTATTGGAGTTTTGTGAAACTTTACACAGTTGTAGTACACTACCTGCAGATGTGCATGAAGGAATATGGTTGCTGTCCAAAATTTAAAAGGGGAGATAATTCAACTTATACTTTCACGAAAAGGGGGGGGGGGGGGGGGGGCATGTACCTTGTAAGCGCAACTCCTACTAAACTGCTTATTGAATTTTTATGAAACTTTACACAGTTGTAGTACACAACCTGCAGATGTGCATGAAGGAATACCATTGCTGTCTAAAATTTAGAAGGGGAGATAATTCAACTTATACTTTCACGAAAAGGGGGGGGGTTGTGTACCTTGTAAGCGCAACTCCTCATAAACGGCTTATTGGATTTTTGTGAAACTTTACACAGTTGTAGTACACTACCTGCAGATGTGCATGAAGAAATATGGTCACTGTCCAAAATTTGGAAGGGGAGATAATTCAACTTGTACTTTCACGAAAAGAAGGAGGGCATGTACCTTGTAAACGCAACTCCTAAGCAGCTTATTAGATTTTTATGAAACTTTACACAGTTGTAATACACTACCTGCAGATGTGCATGAAGGAATATGGTTGCTGTCCAAAATTTGGAAGGGGAGATAATCTAACTTATACTCTGAACCTTACGTTCTGTATGGAGAGATGGGCTTGTAAGCGCAACTCCTCCTAAACGGCTCATTGGATTTAAATGAAACTTCACACAGTTGTAATGCGCTGCCTGCAGATGTGCATGAAGGAATATGGTTAACAATAACAACAGCACCAAACAACTGAGTGATACTGTGCAAGTATTACGGTTTCCATCACCTATGTAAGGATCCTACACACAGGAGAGGAGGACTGATAGATCTCTGTTACACTAACATTCACTCAGAGGATGTCATCTTGTCACAGATCCCTGTTTACTACAGTGATCACCAGCTTCTCTGTGTTGCTGTCCCATTCAAAGTTGTTATGTAAATGACAGGTGTTTCCTTCAAATGGTAAATGCAGTATGATGTAGATTTTTATAGGTCACATCAATATTACTTTGAAACATATGGAATGAAGGCATGAGTTTTGAAAACTTCTCTGTGTTGCTGTCCCATTCAAAGTTGTTATGTAAATGACAGGTGTTTCCTTCAAATGGTAAATGCAGTATGATGTAGATTTTTATAGGTCACATCAATATTACTTTGAAACATATGGAATGAAGGCATGAGTTTTGAAAAACCGATACTTTAGCAATGGTTTTCTAAGATTGTGTCTCTTTTCTAACTTTAATCAGAGCTCCAGATAATTTTCAAATCCAAAGGGTAATTACCCCCTACTTTAGAAAATGATGCTTATTTGCATATTTCCTTGCACTGTTGTACTCTCTACTTCAGAAAAGACTGCTTACATGTACACTTTTAAGATTATGTTTGACACAAGTGTTATTCAATAAACGCAGGATGCAAGTGAAATGTATATCTCTGTTTAATTTGACACGATTGTGTCATGTTTATTAATAAAATGTTGTAAATATTTTGTTTTTTGCTCGTCGACTTTGGCAGTTTTCACAGCCGTGTTGATAATGTCATCAATGATTCCTTAACTATACTGTCACTAGACACAGATGAAACTGTCAGGAACTTAAATATATAATTTTCCGTAGCGCGCTTATTCATGTTCTTGCTCATTTTCAACGAACAACGTGTTCCCAAATTTACTTTCGTTTTAGTTCTTACTTATTAAGTAAACCGCATTTATTTGTAATATTGACTGCGATTGGATGATTTATCGTAAACATCCAATCAGATCTCTTTTGACATCGATGCTTAGAAAGGCAAGCATTCTGTACCCCTCGGATGTATACGCTCTCTCCTTCGAAAAATATAAAGGGAAGTATTGTTATGTACACGACTGTACAAGTACGTTCCGAATTTGGAAAGTTTGCTTACACAGCAATATGTATGCGTAATGTGTACACTCTGATCTGATAATACATGCGTTTTTACTCATTTTCATAGTGTAAAAAACGCAATTATGCAGCTTATCTGGAGCTCTGTTTAATATTATAAGAAAAAGTAGAAATAGCAAAATTTCCCAATATAAAATCTACTCAGAATGAATCAATAACATTTGATGTGAGCTATATCCTCTTGTAAAAAAGTTAGGAAATGTTGTAATCCTCATGTATACGGATGAAACTGTATTGGTTTTAAACAATCCCACTTTGTTGAAGACTTTGTGGTGACCCCTAGATGTATGTTCTTGGTTAGTTTATTTTGGAGATGGGATGTTGTCTCCTTGACATAACTCCATATCCGTTCATTTTTCATAGGTAACTTGCTAATATACCTGTATTCCAAAGTTTGAACATCATAGTATTGCAAGTGCGGGGGTATCACTCAGTGAGGTCACTCACAGTTCTAGTTCATAACCATCTTACCCTCAGAAAGTGGTGTTACACTCGAGTACAGCACAATTTTCACATAGACCCTATCATTTGTCAGTTTATTTTTCAGCCATTAAACGTGATCTCGCGATACTAACTGAATGATGACAGCAACGCATTGCATGATGGGAGCTACTTAATGCAGCATGCCAAATTATTTACATACGTAAACAACAACAACATACATGATATAAAGCGTATTCTGCAGGACAAACAGTTCCATCTACAGCTCAAATCAGAGCAGAAGGAAATAATACAAAATGTGTTGGAAAGAAAAGATTCAATGGCAGTGTTACACACGGGCTTCCAATGCCTGAAATGAGGGCCAGTAAAAAATTAAAGTCACTGGTCCAAATGGCATAATGGTGGCCCAAACATTTTGTGACATTTTTTTTATGAAAAAAAGACATCAGATATCAATATATAAACAGTTTTCAGATTAATTGTTTTTTTATCAATAACATTAAAATTCATTCTTTCACTAGTCTCACGAGGGTTGGGGGGCTCTTCAAGGTAATTTTGGTAGGTACAGGTGTGCAGCTGAAATTGCGAAAACATCCCAATGCATATATTGCTATCAAATGAAACCTGAATTTACTTGTTATAACCTTTTTGACAACCTTAACGCCATTGGCTAGGGTGGTCTTAAGAAACAATGCTAGTCCATCGGATGGGGACAATAAAAGGCTGGTTTGTGTAAGGGGAGATCAATGCCATGATCACATTAAAGACATCCGGAAAAGAGTAGACTAATGCCACTACAAGGACCGCTCTTGCACTCCCCAGAGTGAAGAGTGACATCACTTGTTTCAATTCACTATGAAGAAGTGATTTTAAAGTAAAATAACTTCTCAGTTCGGGGTAATGTTAGGGACCGACCATTTAACTTGAAGGGGGGGAGGGTTATGGGTTGGTTTTTTTCGGACAACACAAGTTAGAATTATTATTTTTTGTCGGGCTAAGCGCGAATTTTTTTTCCAGAATTTAACATTACATTATATGACAAAAACTCTGAATCAGATAAAAAAAAAATTCCTCCACCAAAATCAGAATATTTTTTTAGAAAAAAAAAACATAACCCCCCTCCCCTTCAAGTTAAATGGTCCGTCCCTTAGTTGGTTATTCATTCCAAATAAGTATCTCACTTTGTTGAAATAACAAACAGTGCTGTCATTTTCTGTTATATAAACAACTTAACTTTTCCTGTTATTTTTTAATTTGTAAACAAAAGTTCAGGTTCCAAAAAAGAAAACCACTCCCAATTGTCATTGAAATGTAGACGTGTACATGAACTATGAAAAGTTTAAAAGAAGTGACAGGCCAGATCGTTTCCGTAGTTTGACAACTGTCAACGATTTTCTCTCCGTTGTTGGGGAAAAGTTTTTTAATGATTACCTAAGGATTGACACAAAAAGGTTTCCTATTTCTGCAAAATGAAATTCGTACATGTACATTTTGCAGCAGATTGAATGAATAAATTTCCGAACCGTGGAAGATACCAGATCGCAAACATTATAAGTTGACAGAATTCTCTTTATTGTTCACAACTTTCCACTTCGTCCGTGATTTTTAGCAATTTTAATAATTAAATCATAAAGAAACAAAAAAACATGTTTCTTTTCTAATATTTAGTGAATACTTGTGTATTACATGAAAACGTCGTGTAGGAAACGTGTATTGATTGGCTCGATAAAAATACATAATTGGGGAGAACAGTAAATTACATTAGCTGTGTATTCATTGGCTACAAAAATGTATTTGGACCAATCGCTCTGCTCGTAACAAACAGTTTTCGACTAGAACAGAAGAGTTATCTACCGTTGAAGTTACAGTAAAATATGTCCGGTTTCGATAAAACAACAATTTTTAACGTCTTTTAGGCAATTGCCCAAAGTCTTTTGTTGGGCCAGTGACTACCTAATTTGGAACAGCTTTTGGTCGCCCGAATAAGATATTAGTCGCATTTGGCGACTGGGCGACCGTCCATTTCAGGCACTGGCTTCGGAAAGAGCATGTGTTACGTTCCCCCCTATCATTTTGGACAAGGTACAGTGTAACATCATATATGCAAATCATCTCCCATGATACATTGTGGTAATCATAGTTTTCTCGAAGCCACGTGACAAATGGTTGAAAAATAAACTGACATGGCGAAATGATAGGGTCTATGTGAAAATCGTGCTGTACTCGAGTGTAACACCACTTTCTGAGGGTAAGATGGTTATGAATGAATAGAAAAATGATTGGTGAAGCGATTTATATAAGCGTTTCGGATAGAAAATAAAATCCAATAGCCATGAAACGTGGTGGAAATGTATCGACCCAGAGTTGGAGTGGCAAATCCGCTGTTTTCCTTATGGAGAGCACTCTGACGTTCCACGGCTCCAGCAAGTCGAACAAAAAGCCGTCGGATGGCAGAGGAATCTCGGACTATTGTGACACTAATCACTACCCTACAACTAAGACACAGACTGACCTGGAAATGTGTAAATATATTATTGATACAAAGGCAGTGCATGTACATGTAAGAGAATAAATTTTTTTTTGCATGTTTAAGATGTGCACTAAAATGCTAAAGGAAATATATTTTTAAGATTTGTACATATAACAGGTCGACTTGCACCTTTCTCTTTCACCAAAATGTCGAGGGACCCACTTTAAATATAATCAAATGGTATCATACAAAGCTGTCAAGCTCCTCTTTCATCTGGCAAGATAATTGATTTTATATTATTAATGTATATCGTTTTTATTTTTACAGTTTATTTTGACTAGAGACCATGTTGTTCAGGGTTCCAACAACCTCATTGCTGGTTAATCTTGGCTCCAGTGTAGAGAAGCTATCAATCCAGTGTAGCCGGGGCTTCAAAAATGCTCCACGTAATTATTGTCAGAAGGCTGAAAAAACAGTTAGCGGTATACCATACAAAAACCTGACTGTAGGAATCCCAAAGGAAACATTCCTAAATGAGAAGAGAGTTGCAATTTCACCAGCAGCTGTAGCGAATCTTATCAAAAAAGGTTTCAATGTTAGCGTTGAAAAAGATGCTGGGATAGAGGCTAAATTTACCAACAGTGACTACGAAACGGCAGGTGCCAAAATTTTGTCAGCGCAAGATGCATTCAAGTCAGATATTGTGTTGAAAGTGAGGGCACCAACAGACAAAGAGTTACCTCTCTTCAAAGACAATGCCACCCTTATCAGCTTTCTATATCCAAAACAGAACCAAGACCTAGTCGAGAAATTGGCCACACATAATCTCAATGCTTTTGCCATGGATATGATTCCCAGAATTAGTCGTGCTCAAGTTTTTGATGCCCTCAGTTCTATGGCTAATATTGCAGGGTACAAAGCTGTAATTGAAGCTGCAAACAATTTTGGAAGGTTCTTCACAGGTATGTCAGAATATTTGATTGATTGATAACAGTATTTCCGCTATTTACAAATGATGCACCCTTGCTAGGGTAACAAGTTGCTCTGGGATCAGCCCATGTTCCCGTTAGATTGCCGCAGCTTGAAAAAAAGAGGAAATGATTGATAGTCTGAAATTTGTCCTGCAGCCATCTATCAATGAATATTTCTAGCAATCAGTTGCTTTATAGGAGATGCTGCAAGTTGTGTTTTACATGCAAGGAGCATGGCATTCTGCCATACAAAAGACACTCGTTAGCGTTCCTACCAAGTTGTGTACATCATAAATGTAGTAAATTCATACTTAAGATAAGTCCATTTTGGAGAGACTTTACCCTCGTCCGAGAAACTAAATCACAAGTCTATGCCCAGAGGTTCCAAAAGAGCGTATATAGATGTGCCATTTTTTTCTGCTGGAATACATTTTATATTACAATAAAAACAGACTTTTAGCCTTGCATTCTTTAAAGTTTGTTGCTTATTCTTTGTTGAGAAAGCAAAAGTATTTTTTTTTTAAATTGTATTTACTTGTATCTTTAACACTACTGTGTTTTAAGTTCTATAAATGTACATCATGTATTGTAACTAAAGACAATTTTAAAGGGACGAGGTTTCACTTCCACACACGACTGCAGAAAATTGGCAAACCAAACTGTGAAAGGGACAATCAGAATCCGTATATCGAAAAAGAACAGACAACACAATGGCCTAAAGAAAAAGTACAAAAGGCCAAACAACGATCTACAAAACATACACATAAAAACTAAAGATCAAGTAACACGAACCTCACTAAAAACTGGGCGTGAACTCAGGTGCTCCGGACACAATGGACACTTTAACTCCATTTTTCATTGATATAATTACAGGACAGATCACTGCTGCTGGTAAAGTGCCACCAGCTAAAGTATTCATCATTGGTGGTGGAGTGGCAGGTCTGGCGGCCGTCGGTACGGCACGGAACATGGGAGCCATTGTACGTGCCTATGATGTTAGGCCCGCTGTAAAAGAACAAGTAGAATCTCTTGGTGGTGAATTTCTGGAAGTTTCTGTAGAGGTATGGTTAATAGATCATAATCTTTTGTAGATAGATAATTTACAGATGGAGTTCCATTGAAATTATTACTCTCTGACAATTTTGTAGGTTTAATAGGTTTATGGTGCTTCACGCCACATTCAACAATATTTCAGTAATATCATGGCAGTCGGTTTTATTTGTGGAGGAAACCGGAGAAAACCACCAATCTGTCGCAAGTCACCAACAAACTTTATCACACAATGTTATATCGAGTATACCTCGCCATGAACTGGGTTCAAACTCACAACATTAGTGGTGATAGACACTGATTGCATAGGTAGTTATGAATTCAACTACCATACGATCACGACGGCCCATCACAATCTGGTAAGAGGGTACTCGGAAGACCATGTACATATTGGTAGGATGGAATATTATTTTACATTACCCACTAAACTTCTGTTTTTAATTAAAAAAAATAAAACAATAAATATAAATTTTATAATAGTAAAAATTCTTTATTGTACAAAAAAAAATCTATAAAAATAGGGGGAAAAATGTTCTTCAAATTTTTGAAGAAAAAAAAATAACTCCGGGTTTCTTCATAGACCAGTATTGATTGTTCAGTCAGGTTGCTACAAACCACAATTTTTTTATGAATAGCCAAATTCTAGTATGTTTTTAACCCTAATTTGACCATCCTATTTATGCATGTTCATAATTTCTGAAGATATTTTAAATTTGATATTGGCTTTTTTCTTTATTATAATCTACAAATTAATGGAAAATAAAATTTTAAATTTCCAGGAATCTGGAGCAGGTGAAGGAGGATATGCTAAAGATATCAGTGAGATGTCACAGGAGTTTAGAGATGCCCAGATAGCCCTGTATGCCAAACAATGCAAAGAAGTAGACATAGTCATCACAACAGCTTTAGTTCCTGGTAGAAAGGCACCAATCCTTATAACAAAGGTAGAATAAAATAATACACTCAAATCTGTCTAGTCATCACAACAGCTTTAGTTCCTGGTAGAAAGGCACCAATCCTTATAACAAAGGTAGAATAATACACTCAAACCTGTCTAGTCATCACAACAGCTTTAGTTCCTGGTAGAAAGGCACCAATCCTTATAACAAAGGTAGAATAATACACTCAAACCTGTCTAGTCATCACAATAGCTTTAGTTCCTGGTAGAAAGGCACCAATCCTTATAACAAAGGTAAAATAATACACTCAAACCTGTCTTGTGTGACCTTCCAAGTTCCTGGTAGAAAGGCATCAATCCTTATAATAAAGGTAAAATAATACACTCAAACCTGTCTTGTGTGACCTTCCAAGTTCCTGGTAGAAAGGCACCAATCCTTATAACAAAGGTAAAACAATACACTCAAACCTGTCTTGTGTGACCTTCCAAGTTCCTGGTAGAAAGGCACCAATCCTTATAACAAAGGTAAAATAATACACTCAAACCTGTCTTGTGTGACCTTCCAAGTTCCTGGTAGAAAGGCACCAATCCTTATAACAAAGGTAAAATAATACACTCAAACCTGTCTTGTGTGACCTTCCAACTTCCTGGTAGAAAGGCACCAAACCTTATAACAAAGGTAGAATAATACACTCAAACCTGTCTAGTCATCACAACAGCTTTAGTTCCTGGTAGAAAGGCACCAATCCTTATAACAAAGGTAAAATAATACACTCAAACCTGTCTTGTGTGACCTTCCAAGTTCCTGATAGAAAGGCACCAATCCTTATAACAAAGGTAAAATAATACACTCAAACCTGTCTTGTGTGACCTTCCAAGTTCCTGGTAGAAAGGCACCAATCCTTATAACAAAGGTAAAATAATACACTCAAACCTGTCTTATGTGACCTTCCAAGTTCCTGGTAGAAAGGCACCAATCCTTATAACAAAGGTAAAATAATACACTCAAACCTGTCTTGTGTGACCTTCCAAGTTCCTGATAGAAAGGCACCAAGTTCTCACAGGTGCATTTACTTACAAGGTTTAAAGACAAATGTACATATGTAAGAATAAAGATAGAACATAATTCGTCAGGGGAACAGGACAAGAGCCCACCGACAAAAAAAAACCCATAATGAAATAATCATAGAATCTTATTACATTTTTTTATTGGGGGGCTTTTGTCCTAGACCCTTCGTCAGACATTACAACAAATTTGTGTTAAAAATATGAAAATGGGTTAAAATATCTTATTTCTTATGATAAAAATAAATTGGTCTGTGTCATCACAGCAAAATAAAGACATTAAAAATTTAAGAGAAGAAATCAGAAATCTATCTGGACAGTAATATATTTTGATTGTTTATAGGAAATGGTAGACGCCATGAAGCCAGGATCAGTATTGGTAGATTTAGCAGCTGAGGCAGGTGGTAACATAGAGACCATTAAGCCTGGGGAGTTATACAAATACAACGATGTTACTCATATAGGTTACTCAGATCTACCTAGTCGTCTTCCTACACAATCTAGTACTCTATATGCAAATAATATCACCAAGTTTTTGTTGTCCATAGGTAAGTCTAAATACAGCATCCATATCACTCGAACCTGTCTTGTGTGACCTTCCAGCATTGAAATAGTATCACTGAAGAAAGGGGTTTCCTAAATACAAGTTTTTGTTCTCTAAAAGGTAACGTTAAATACAGCATTCATATATAATACAATAAAACCTGTCTTAAGTGACCTTCCAAGGGAACATTGAAATAGTATTTTATAAGACAGGTGGTTGCTTTATACAGGTTTCATTAATATGAAATGAGCTATGAATTGAAATTGAAATCAAGGTTAAGTAATATTAGAGGTGACCTCTAAAGCATGTTTGACTGTATACCTGTTGCACTGATTAATATAACACTGTTTTTATGTCCCTGGCTGTTTTACGTCTGTATGTTTGTTCATCTGTCCATTCGTCAATCCACGTATAGGGTACATGTAAAGTTGGCAAACTACAAGCTTTTTACTTTACAGGATTTTTATGCATACAAATGTGTGCATATTATTTGGATATTTATTTTTCTGTAAAACGTTGTTGAACATATTTCATAGTAGAACTTGGTGAGGGCGTCTAATTCTTACATGTCTTACTGATACAGCAATTGTACAAGTAATAAATCACTGTTGGCATCTAATCCTCTGTTGTCCACGTGTTGTGTAGGAGCGTCCTAAGCATAGTTTTCACAATCAGTGATCGGGAAGTCATGCACTATGCGCAAAAATTTGCAATTGAAATGGTGCATTAAATTGACTGTCTGACGCTGTCGGGCACACTGTTAAAGTGTTTTCTTATCGCAAGTGGTAGTCTTATTCCTACAGATGTTTTCTCCAATCATGGAGCACCACCGAAAGTTTTTCATTTGGAACTTTTCCACTAACGGGAATGACTAATTACCTAAAACCCGCAATTGCCATATATCCCATGATTACATAATTTGTTGTTTATAAAAATTCCTGAAAATGGGTTAATTTTACAGTTAAAATATTTGAAAGGAGTTTTTATTAAATAATTTATAAAGATAATAATTATTTTTGTAGTATTTGCCCCGTGAAAAACGAATTTAGTAGCTTTTATTTCCCCTTTATTTATTTTTTTGTGTTTTTAACAGTATTTAGACTTAAATTATCAGGGTCGGTTTATAACCAGGACAGGTATTTTCAGTACGTTTATAGGTACAACTTTTGAACGGAATGAGATATTTTCACGATATAAACTCCATGATAAAGAAGGGATTAAAGGCTTTAATTTGATATAAAGTTTTTAATTATTTTTTTACATTTGATGCCCTAAATCGTGGCAGGATTGTATTTTTCAATGGCGGAAATGATGATAATTTGTATCAAAATATTTGTTTTGATCACGTATAACTCTTTTAAATCAAATGTCTGTCAAATAAATGTTACACCATTTTAAAGCTTATATCTCAAGGATTAATAATATGTATAGTCAGTTATTTTTGGATGAATACTTTTTGAGAAATCGTAGCAGGACAGTGGACAATTCAGCTTCAAAATCGGACATTCAATATGTCATTTCTTAAAAGTAAAAGCAAATCTCTGAAAATTGTGAGATGTCTGTCAATTTTATTTTTATATCATTGTAAAGCTGGTATCATAAAGATTATAAATATATTTAGTTTATTAATTTAGGGTTTCTCGAAAAGTATTTATCCAAAAATAATAAACTATACATATTATTAATCCTTGAAATAATGGTGTAACATTTATTTGACAGACATTTGCCACCGAAGAAGCAAAGATTACTACATTTGCCAGGACAAAAGACGTTATTTAACTTTTCGTTTAGTAATAGTAAAGATGATAATAACAATCTAGTTGATACAAATACAAATACTGCCATCGACAAAAGTACCGATCATGACGATGACATTAACCCTGAAGGTGAAACTCAGAATGAAAGTCAAATGTCAGATTCGAACAATAAAACTACTGAAACCGAAAGTGAAAGGTCCGAACACCATAAATATAGACAGGTTTCGGAAAAACTTTGGCCCTGGCTTTACTTAAATGGAAATAAAATGTTTTATAAAGTGTGTATGAAAGCTGGCAAGAAAAATACAATGACAATCGGTTGCACAACTTTCAAAACTGAAATATGCATGTAAAGAATGGCCCATTAATTTTCGGAATGGCCCATTGAAATTTTGAGGAAGGGGCCATGGGCCCATTTAGTAAAAATCTTTAACTATCACTGTCACATTCTTCAAATTGTTGAAAAATACGTGTCTGTACATGATCCAAGTAAAATTTAATATAAAAAATGAATTATGAATATTATGTATACAATATTTAATGTGAGTACTTTATTTGTAGGAGAAAAAGAACATTTTAACATCAACCTAGAAGATGAAGTAGTGAGAGGATCCATTGTAGTACACAATGTAAGTTAAAAGCGTGTTGGTATAGTACAAGGTAGACATCATCAACTCATCAAAATGTAATTTGTTCTCTAATCATGATATAGTTGAAAAATTGTTGACTTAAAAATAAAAATAAAATAACTCCTACACTAAATATAGCAATAGTCCAGACCTTGTGATCATTAAACCTTCGAGTATGAAATTGTTCTTTTTCTCCAAAACCATCCAATCAGAACAAAGCATTCATTTGTTAGTGTTCTGATTGGCTATCGTTTGGAATACTAGTACCTATTCATGCTCAATAGTTTTAAGACCTCAAGGCCTGGTCTTATTGTAATTAGAGTATGAGTACTTGAAACAACAACCAATGGCAACACTTTGTTCAATATATAGAGTGTTCTGACTGGAAAATTTTAGAATTCAAGTACAAAACTTGTAAGATGCTTTCATAAGTACTTTTTTTTTTAAAGAAATTGCATCACAATTCTCTTCCTTGTCATCACCCATTTAGTTACACATTACTACAAAATCAGAATACAGGCAGCACATTTGAAAATTTATGACTTCTTAGGAATTAATAAATACGAATACAACTTCTGTTACGATATTATCTTGGTAAAATATATTTTAAGATGAGAAAATTGTTATCTCTCTCACTTCTGACAAAAAACCAAACCTTGAATCAAAGTAGTTCACCTAACAACAAAAATATGTTTATTATATTTATGTCCCCGCCACTAAATATTGTTACCCATGTCCGTAATTCAGAAATAAAACCGTTAACCATTTTTTTCGCTATGCTTTGAGATATTAACTTGATATTTGGTATGTGGGTGTATAGTGATAAGTTACAGATCAAGTTTACGTTTCGTTCCGGTCCAATGATTTTTGGCTGAGTTATGGCCCTTTGACTTTGAAATTTGGCCAAATATTTAGTTGTCACCACTTTTTTTCGCTATGCTTGGAGATATTGACTTGAATTTTGGTATATGAGTATAATAATGAGTTACAGATCAAGTTTACATTTCGTTCCGGTCCAATGATTTTTGGCTGAGTTATGGACTTTGAAATTTGGCCAAATATTTAGTTGTCACCACTTTTTTTCGCTATGCTTTAATATATTAACTTGATATTTGATTTGTGGGTGTATAATGATGAGTTACAGTTCAAGTTTACATTTCGTTCCGGTCCAATGATTTTTGGTCGAGTTATGGCCCTTGGACTTTGAAATTTGGCCAAATATTTAGTTATCACCAATTTTTTTCGCTATGCTTGGAGATATTGACTTGATTTTTGGTATGAGAGTGTATTTAAAAATCATAAGTTACAGATCAACTTTGAAATTCGTTCCGGTTGAATGATTTTTGGACAACTTACAGCCGTTGGGCTTTGAAATTTGACCAAATATTTAGTTGTCACCACTTTATTTCACTATGATTTGAGATATTGACTTGATTTTTGGTATGAGAGTGTAGATTCATAAGTTACAGATCTCTTTATGAAAAAGTAGTTCAACATTTCAAAACAAATAACTTACAACAGTGTGTGACCAACCCCACCACAATCTACGGATCAACATTGAACCTTGTTTTCACTGGAGGACATTTGCCATCAATAATTTACAATGGTTGTTATTACTCAGACCACATGACACTTTTAATTCAGAAAAAAATTCAATAACTATTAAAAGGTAATGTTTTATAGATATAGGACTTCTTATTCATATGTAAGTGTTGTAGATTCCTGATCATATCAAGATTTGTTCAGGCAATATTGTTTCCTTGAATACATCTTGTGAATTTAAGGAGGGTTGAGGATACAGATCTTAAACAATAGTTTGTTATTCTTAGCCTATTACTGAGGGAATTAAAAAAGGGTGAAACATTTGCGAGCCTCCTTGATATTCACAGCGGGGACATTTGTGTCGTTCCGACACATCATATGTTTAATAATGTTTATTTAACAGGGAAAAGTAGTACCACCAGCACCACCACCGAAATTAGACGCAGTAGCAGCTCCTCCTCCACCAAAAGCCATCGTTAAGGAAGTTGTACCACCAAACAAGTTCAAGACAACACTGAACGAAGCTACAATGTACACAGTAGGGCTTGGTGGTATGATAGGCTTGGGATGCATCTCACCTAGTCCAGCCTTCGCTACCATGGTAACAACATTTGGCCTCTCATGCATTGTGGGTAAGATAGTTTTGTTTGTATAATTTCTGAATATATTTTTTGTATTCTATAGGTTTATATGTCTTTCGTAGTGAGTGCAAATAAATTATATATTTTCCAACAATGTTAAATATATATGATCATTTTGCATTGTTAAAAAAATCCAAGACAACTGTCAAATTGTCTGGAAAGAGCAGAAAAAACATATGTCTAATCGTTTTCAATCGGGGGTCCTCCATCATGTTCACCCTTATACTGTTAATGTTTCTTACAGTGGCTCTTCATGAATCAGGTACAAAAATAGCTCTATTGTCGTCAGTATATAAATAAAATGTTGTTACAGTCGCTCTTCATGAATCAGGTACAAGAAAAGCTCTATTGTCGTCAGTATATAAATAAAATGTTGTTACAGTTGCTCTTCATGAATCAGGTACAAGAAAAGCTCTAGTCGTCAGTATATAAATAAAATGTTGTTACAGTTGCTCTTCATGAATCAGGTACAAGAAAAGCTCTATTGTCGTCAGTATATAAATAAAATGTTTCTAGTCAATGCAATCTATGCAGAATAAAATTTCATATTTTATAATAATATCCATAACTATGGCCTTAGGACATAAAACTTTTGTATAGTTTTTATATATTGATGCTCGAAAAACAGTCAATCTGATCATTATATAAAGTGTTCTGATTAGACAATTTTGATGTACATTTAATTTTTTATTAGTAAAAAAAAATGTGTATTAAATACAACAAGTTTCTCATCTGTCTGTTATCTCTTTGAACAGGTTATCACACTGTATGGGGAGTCAGTCCAGCCTTACATTCCCCCCTCATGTCTGTCACCAATGCCATCTCGGGGACCACTGCTGTTGGTGGACTTTTGTTGATGGGTGGAGGTTACATGCCAACCGACACCATCCAAACCTTGGCAGCCTTGGCAGCTTTCATTTCATCCATAAACATTGGAGGAGGTTTCGTTGTCACACAGAGAATGTTGGACATGTTCAAACGACCAAGTGAGTGTTTGTATAACAATAATATTGTGTTGTCCATTATGCATTATCCCCTGCATTATGCCTTTCTAACCTTGGGACATATTTCGGCATATAACATGGACAACACAATATTATTGTTATTATTACTCTGAATGTCTTTGGTGATTTAAACAAATGAAATTTGTCTAAAATGTATTGATAGTATAAAGATTGGCAAATAATATTCATTTAAATTCAAGAAATATTTAATTTCAACAATAATAATGAACTGTCAAATATTCTAACATGGCGTGCTACTTTAGCTTTGAAAACAATATAGGGCTCTAAATAGCACAGAACACCCTAAGCACATGCGCAGAAGGCATATCTAATCGACAGCGCATTTTGCATATTTGTACTTTATGTATGTTAAATTAAAAGAATAAAAATAATAAATATACAAAATGAGCATAAAACATGACATGGGAGAATTATTTCGATTCTAATAGGGCATTTACAATAATTTTGTAAATCAATGCGGCCTTATGGATCCCGAATGATTTGGCTGTTCCGATTACCTCCCCGAATGACAATTTCGCATTCTACGATGAATTACAGAAAAGTAATGAGTAAATTAAACGAAAATAATGTTAACTTTGTTATACAAACTATCTCTTCCATGAATTATTTCTATTCTAGTAGGAAATATAATGGAAATGCATAACATAACAAAATCTACTAACCTTCATGTCATATTTTTCCTACATTGATAACTAGACAGTGATGTAATTAAGTTACTGATATTTTCCAATTTGATGGCATTTTGCATTTAGCTACTTAAACAAGTAAAATGCCCACAAAATCGTAAAATAAATCGGTAACCAGCTTGTGTCAATGTCACCAGCGTTCCTTGTAAACTACATTGTACGTCACCGGATGACGACAAATTACAAAAGTCAGTCGATAGATGGTTGTCTTAAGTATTTTTTCCGGAAAAAGTCATATGTCAAGAAACAATTCTAGAATGTTTATGTTTGTATTCACCATGGTCATAAAATGAGCATAAAGCATGACATGAGACAATTATTTCTTAAATCAGATGAAACTAATTTTTCATCTTTATCAATTTCTATAACATTTCTGTAGCATTATATATTCTTGTAGATAATAGCAGGAGGTAATTGGAACAGTGCTCAAAATAACCTCTGTCTAGGTACGCTTGAAGGCATAAAATTACTGTAAATGCCCTGTTAGAATCGAAGTAATTCTTGGATGCCGGGCTCTATGCTTATTTTAACATGGGTAGGCATTATATTTGTCAAGATTTTACATCGAGCGACAAATATAATGCCTACCCATGTTAAAATAAGCATAGAGCCCGGCATCCGAGAATTATTTCTTAATTTAATTCCCAAACCTGGAACTGGCCATTGTTTTGACAGACAACAGCATCAACGTTAAAGAAAAACGTATAATACATTGTAAATTGTACAGTTAAAAGTGCTCAGGTGATCCCGTTTAGACACCGCCTATTTAAATGACATAACATTGTTCTAATCTCCGCCCATCAGCATAGTAATGACTCCAACAACAGTACTATGCGAGTGCATAGTACAATGACGCTATTTATTCTTTGTAAAATTATTTTTTTGATAATATCATGTCAATTATAATGAAAGTTTCTTACATGAAGAGTAATAATAGTAGTAGTACATGCTTTATCTGGAAGATAGACACACAAAAATAGAAAGGTTTCAAATTTTAAAAATTGATATAAACCTGATATGACTGGTTTAAATTTGATTTGAGTAAAAGATATGATATTGTGAGTAGTTAAAAACAGAAAACCAACAATTGTTTAATGTTGGCCTAGCATATTACATTGACATGAATGTACTAAAATCTGCAGGCCGCTAAGCATCATTGAAAGAGTTCAAATGACCTAGAATTTTAGTATGAGAACATATGGAAATCGTTTTATATGTTTACATGGCTTTCAATATTTTTCAAGTGTACCAGTACTTTACTATTTACAGACAGTACTTTTTCTTAAAATTTGAAAAATTTTCGTGAAAATGTTATGCAACAATCTTTGAAATTAGGAGGTACCAATTACCATTCAAGTGACTAAAAGTACCTGGTACCACTCCTTACTGAAAGATCTGTGTATATCTTAATTTTTTTTCATTATTTTCAGCTGATCCACCCGAATATAACAAATTGTATGGAATCCCAGCAACGGCATTCCTCGGTTTGTACGGATACTCTGCTTTTCAAGACACATTCCACGACATCCATCAGATGACATATTTAGCTTCTGGTCTGTGTTGTGTAGGTGCTTTGTCTGGGTTGTCGACACAGGTTACTGCTCGAGTGGGTAAGTATTGAATATTTTAAGGTATTTCGCTTTATAGGGAATAAAAAAAGCTGTTATTTTTAATTTAAAAATACACAAGACATAATGTATATTTTAAAAACTTGTTCTTCTCGTGAATATAGAAGAAAAACTGCTCACTTCACGTTAAACAAAAATCAATCAATCTTTATTCACAAGAACATTTTTTACCCGTCGCCTGTTTACTTATCTTAGATTATTACAGATTCATGAATATAATATGAATAGTACATTTATGAAAAGAAAGTTTTAAATGTTTTTGACAATAAAACCACTAATATCAACAAAACAAACAATCACCTCTCATCTTAGCTCACTGAACCAATAATATCAACGAAACAAACAATCACCTCTCATCTTAGCTCACTGAACCACCAATATCAACAAAACAAACCTCTCATCTTAACTCAGAGTTGGCGAAAATCGTCGGACCTGACCGGCAGAATAACTGTCGGTCCGATTAATTAATGAACCGTGTCTGTCCCAATGTCCGTCACAAAAATATTACTTTGTGGTCGTCCAGTTGGCGATTGAAATTTATTCACTCCCAGTTTCCACTGCCAATGGCATTAAATTCCGTTTTCAGTTTTATTAAAATGTCAGACAGAGACTTGAAATTTGTTTATTTATTCTGTCAGACCGACACGTTCCTATTTGTAATCGAAACTCCTTATATGTAAATGTAAACATCCTTTTAGTAGGATCGAGCACCTGCAAAACGTGGAACATTAAAACTGAAATATATTACAGAGCACAGAAATAAGTTGACTTCCAAAGATTGTTTGTGTTTAATTAAATATGTTTTGAGATGCTTATATATTGATGATGACAACAGATTCATATTCTCAACTGAAATTAAAAATGTAGGTAAACCGGAAACTGACATTGATGTATAATATTCGGAACGTGATCGGACCATTAGATACGGATTGTTAGCTATATCTTCCTTATCTTTTTAGATAAAAATATGTATACAGAAAAACATTTAATTGAGTTGTTTAATGATCATGACTATAGGTAATCTTGCATTCAGTTCTGTATAAAAAGCAAAATTTGACAGGTTATATACAATATTACAATAAAATGGTGGGACAGACACAAAGCCCATGGGTAAGACAGAACCCCAGTTCCTGTCTGACCCAATGTCAGACAGAAAAAAAAGTTTTCATCAACTCTGTTAACTCACTGAACACAAACATAAAAAATCCATAGCATATTAAGTTGGAAATCTAGGTCCCGACTTGGTTCAGGCATTAAAATGTGGAAGGGTTAAACCAGTTAATGAGATCTCAATTCTCTTCACTTGATAATTGGATCTCCAATGAATATACAGATGTAGTCAAACCTGTATTAAGAGATCAAGTGGTTTTCTAAGAGAGTTGACCTCTTAAAAGAGGTTCAATTCATATGGGTTGGGGTTATGGTGTTTAACGCCACTTTCCATAATATTTCAGTTACATCGTGTCAATTCATATGAGATTTTCTATGACAAGACAAGAAATAGATTAACTTTTAATACAGGTTACTGCTTAATAGAGGTGACTGCATGGGCAGGTTTGACTATGAACAAATGAAAAAAATTCTGCATGCAAAGAAAATATTTTCTCATTATAAATATTTTGTAGCTTATCTGTACATTTACATATGATTTCTATTGTTTCAGGAAATGCCCTAGGTATGATTGGTGTAGCTGGTGGTATTGCTGCTACACTAGGAATATTAAAACCAAGCCCAGAACAATTTGTACAAATGGCTGCATGCATGGGAACTGGTGAGATATATATTATATTATATAAATTCTAATAAAAGGAAAGAACATAATTGTAGAACCATGTCCCCAACATGTGACATGTAATTGTCATCACTTTAGGAGACTTGGACAAGATTACAGGCAAAAAATCGCAAAAAAATGAAACTGGCTTTTGGGATCAAGATGTGTCTTCTTAGTGTGGTCACCACATTGGTGGTGTAATGGTAAGCTCGGGTGCGGTAGATCATGGGTTCGTGACCCTGTCGGGTCAAACCCTCGGGTGCGGTAGATCATGGGTTCGTGACCCTGTCGGGTCAAACCCTCGGGTGCGGTAGATCATGGGTTCGTGACCCTGTCGGGTCAAACCTCGGGTACGGTAGATCATGGGTTCGTGACCCTGTCGGGTCAAACCCTCGGGTGCGGTAGATCATGGGGTCGAGACCCTATCGGGTCAAACCAAAGTGTATAAAATTGGGGTTTTCTGTTTCTCCACTAAGCATTAAGAGATGAGAGTAAAGACTGCTTGGTTCGAGATCAAGATGATGTGTCCAAGTGGCGCAACATGTCTACCTGGGGATTGTTGTTTCAGTGAGGTAGCACTATAAAAATCCAACTAAGTATATTGGTCTAGTACAGCGTGGACATCATCATCTCATCGAAATGTAACTTGTTCTTGACATGATATAGTTGGAAAATTGCTCACTCTACGTTAACCAATAATTACTCACTCACCCTTTTCCCCTCTTTAAGCCAAAATGTGAAATCAGTTTGATGTCCAGCAACATAATATTGTATATATCCAATGAGGAAATTAATATTTTTTATGAGGGGCCATAGTGGCCATGATCATATGGTAGTTGGATTTACAACTACCTATGCAATCAGTGCTTATCATCACTGATGTTGTGAGTTCAAATCTCCATCAGGGAGGGGGAGAGATGTACAACATTGTGTGATAAAGTTTTGTCAGTGACTTGTGACAGGTCTGGTTTCCTCCACCCAAAAAAAAAAAAATGACCACTACGATATAACTGAAATATTGTTGAAAGTGGCATTAAACACCATCAAACAAACGATATTTTTTATGTACTGTAAATTTCATTTTAACACAACTATTTATATTGCAGGAGGTTTGATAGGTACCGTGGCTGCCAAGAAGATTGAGGTGACAGATTTACCACAGATGGTGGCTCTCTTCCACAGTCTGGTCGGTGCTGCCGCTGTTCTTACCTGCTTTGCCAACTATTTGTTGGAACAGCCACATTTCATGACAGATCCAGCAGCCAATGTAATCAAGACATTTTTGTTCTTAGGAACATACATTGGTGGTGTTACGTTTACTGGATCACTCATTGCTTTTGGAAAATTACAAGGTCAGAGATATTTCTAGCCTTCTCCAGGTTCAGGTAAAAAGACCCTTTCCCAGTGAAAAATATTCTAAAAGCATGTAAAATTCCCCAAATTTTAAATCTTACCCCCTTATTTTGATTCCCAAATGGCCAATTTGTTGATTAAAAATTTCTCAAAATAGCACCAAAAGTACCATTCCCAAAACACCTAGATAAACCTCTGAAGGTACATACAGAAGTATGAATAAACAGCCAATTTCTAGTTAAGAAGTAGAGTACTGCTCAGCTATGGGTTATGGGGTGTTTCATACTCAATATAGGGTGGGAACAGGACAAAAAAAAACTGACAAAAAGCCCCCCAATAATGATGAAAAGTAAAAGGTTTTTTTTTTTTATACATTGTTTTATATTGATGGTGATATTAGATATATTAAAGTGTAAAGGAAAAAAATTTAAAAATTAATTAAAAAATTTAATACTTATAGAAAAAAATTTCTTCATATTTTGTTTATTATTATTGACATTTATATTTATTAAGTGTAAATTACAAAAGAAAAACTGATAAACCAAAGACCACAGCATTAAGGAGTAAGCACAAAGACTGGTTGGCTTGGAATCAGAATAATGTGTCCGAGTGGAGCGACATGTCTATCCAGGAACTGTTGTTTCAGTGAGCTAGCACTATAAAAACCCAACTCAGAATGTTGGTTTAGAACAAAGCGGACCTCATCATCATTTCATTGAAAATTAACTTGTTCTCGCCATGATATAGCTGAAAAATCGTTGAGTTGGCGTTAAGCAACAATCACTCAGTCTCACTCACTCACTATTTTCTCTTTGCAGGCGTTTTGAAATCTGATCCACTTTTGCTGCCAGGAAGAAATTTATTAAACGGCAGTATGATGGCCACTAATGTTGGAGCTATGGGCTACTTCATGTACAGTAATGACCCTACCATTGGTCTGGCATGTCTAGGAACCACCACAGCTTTGTCAAGTATCATGGGTGTCACTCTAACAGCTGCTATTGGAGGTATTTGCTGATAACATACTTAAAGAATATCATTGTGGAATCTCTTGCTCTATACAGTTGGAAGGCAATCCAGCTATTCTCTTTGTATTTGGTTTGCTGTAATCTGGATGGCCCACTATCGGTGGGGTAATGGATAGCATGATCGCCACGAGTGCAGTAAATCCTGGGATCGAGCCTCGATCTGATCAAACCAAAGACTATAAAATTGGTATTTGTTGCTTCTCCGCTAAGCACACAACATTAAGGAGAAAGAACAAAGACTGATTGGCTCGTAATCAGGATAATGTGTCCGAGTTGGGCGACATGTCTATCCTCAGACTGTTGTTTTAACATGATACTAACTCTTATACATTATTGTCACTGATTTTCATGTTTTTAAGTATTATAAGGCTGAGGAAAATATATCTGTGTTTTTGCTAACATTATATTTTAATTTTTATTTAGATTTGTACAGGACAAGGACAGTGCTTGTTCAAAAATTGAAATTAAAACTTTAGCATATATACTCAAAAATTAGGGTCTGTAGGGTTAACGGAAATACAGGTTGTTTGTTTTGGCATAACTTTATTATGAAATTTTACCATATTTGCATCAGTTAAGAAGCTAGCATTTGAATGTTTCATGAGCTGACATGCCTGTTATTTGTATGTTTCAGAAGCTGGCATGCCTGTTATTTGTATGTTTCAGGAGATTACAAGACTGTTATCTGTATGTTTCTTTATATGTTTCAGGAGCTGACATGCCTGTGGTAATCACCGTATTAAATAGTTATTCAGGATGGGCTCTTTGTGCTGAAGGTTTTATGTTGAACAATAATCTAATGACAATTGTTGGAGCTTTGATTGGATCATCTGGAGCTATCCTATCTTATATTATGTGTGTTGTAAGTTTGACTTAATTAAGTACATTTATAACTCCATCCATTGCATTGGTGGTGTAATGGTTAGCATGCTTGCTTCAATTGCGGCAGTTTGTTGGTTCAAGAACCGGTCAAGCGAAACCAGAAACTATGAAATTGTCATTTGTTGCTTTTCTGCTAAGAACACAACATTAAGAAGTAAGAGTAATGACTAGTTAATGCTCGGAATCAGGATAATGTGTCCCACTGGAGCGATATGTCTGTCTGCGGACTGTAGTTTCAGTGAGCTAGCATTGGCTCGGAATCGGGATAATGTGGCCCACTGGAGCGATATGTCTGTCTGCAGACTAGTTTCAGTGAGCTAGCATTGGCTCGGAATCAGGATAATGTGTCCCACTGGAGCGACATGTCTGTCTGCGGACTGTAGTTTCAGTGAGCTAGCATTGGCTCGGAATCGGGATAATGTGTCGCACTGGAGCGACATGTCTGTCTGCAGACTGTAGTTAGCTAGCACTATTCAAATCTTAACTAAACTTTTTGGTTTAGTACAAAGCTAACATAATGTAACTTGTCCTTGCCATGATATGTTCAATTGGTGTTAAGCAACAATCTCTCACTCAAAATCACTAATCTAGATGCACTGAAATCGTAGAATACTACTAAATTGTACCTCTTAAGCGAGGCCACACTTTCATTGCAGAAGGGCTGGCCTTATATCAGGGGGACTAATGTAATAGAATCGGTTACATTTTATTTCAGGCTATGAACAGATCCTTGACCAATGTGATCCTAGGTGGATATGGAACAAAAGCTACAGGTACAGGCAAACCCATGGAGATTACAGGAACACACACAGAAATCTTGGCTGACGAAGCCGTGGAGATGATCACCGAATCCAAAAACATTATTATAACCCCAGGATACGGATTGTGTGTTGCTAAGGCTCAATATCCCATCGCTGAGATGGTCTCTTACCTAAAGAAGAAGGGCATTAACTGTCGTTTTGGAATCCACCCTGTCGCAGGTATGAAAATGTATTGTTTGTTTTATTATGTTTGCTGTGACAGATATGTTCTTTATAAATTGAAAATTATTTTATCAAAAGTTATTATTTATCGGTGGTGTAATGGTTATCGTACTCGCCTCAAATTCGATATATCGTAGGTTCGAGCCCAGATCACATCAAGCCATAGACTATACACTTGGTATTTGTTGCTTCTCCGCTAAGCACGCAGCATTTAGGATAAAGAGCAAGGACTGGTTGGCTCGGAATTAGGATAATGTGTCCGAGTAAGGCGACATGTTTATCTGCGAACTCTTGTTTCAGTGAGCTAGCACTATAAAAATCCAACTTAGTACCTTTGTCTAGTACAAAGCGGACCTCATCATCATCTCATTGAAAATTAACTTTTTCTTACCATGATATTGCTGAAAAGGATTTGAATAAAAAATATGTGAATTTTATGAAAAGCAATTTTTTGATAATTTTTTCGCTGAATGGTTTAGGTTTATGGTGCTCAACACCACTTTCCACAATATTTCAGCTATATCGTGACAGTCAGTTTTATTGGTGGAGGAAACCGGTGAACACCATCGACCTGTCGCAAGTCACTGACAAAATTTATCACAAAATGTTGTATCGAGTACACCTCGCCTGAGCAGGGTTCGAACTCTCAATGTTAGTGGTGATAGGCAATGATTGCATAGGTAGTTATAAATCCAATTGCCATACAATCACAACCACGACGGCTCCTTCGCTGAATTGAAATGTCATTTGTTTTTGTGGCAAAAATATCCTTTGATTTAATTTGGTTTTCAGATTGTTTCATACAGAAATGTGCATTTAGTATACCTAGTTAATATAGATATCTTCAATATTTGATTACACATGATATTGATTTTATTATCAGTGTCCAGGCCTCTGACATCTAATGATGATATTTACCAATGACTGATGCTGTATACATCAAATTTTATAACAGGAATGCCATTTGTATAGACATTCATTTTAAAACTTTTATACCTGTTGTGGTATAGTTGTTCCATCTTTATTAGCTTGCCTTGCCAAAGGCAATGTGAGCTTTTGCCATCACTTGGCGTCCGTCGTTTGTTGTCTGTCGTCAGTTAACTTTTCACATTTTAATCTTCTTCTCTGAAACCCCTCAGCCAAATGAACTGAAACTTGGTAGGGAGCATCTATGGAAGGTCCTCTATAAAAAATGCTCATTTCGTCCCGATCCATTAAAAAACATGGCCGCCACAGGCAATTCTTATTTCTGATTGGCCGATTTTTTTAAATCTTCTCCTCTGAAACCGCTTAACCAAATGAACTGACACTTGGTAGGGAGCATCTATGGAAGGTCCTCTATAAAAAAAAATGCTCATTTCGTCCCGATCCATTAAAAAACATGGCCGCCACAGGCAATTCTTATTTCTGATTGGCCAATTTTTTTAAATCTTCTCCTCTGAAACCGCTTGGCCAAATGAACTGAAACTTGGTAGGAAGCATCTATGGAAGGTCCTCTGTAAAGATTGCTCATTTCGTCCCGATCCGTTAACAAACATGACCGCCACAGGCGACTCTTGTTTCTGATTGGCCGATTTTTTTAATTCTTCTCCTCTGAAACCGTTTGGCCAAATGAACCGAAACTTGGTAGGAAGCATCTATGGGCGGTCCTCTAAAAGATTGCACATTTTGTCCCGATACTTTAACAAACATGGCCGCCACAGGCAATTCTTGTTTCTGATTGTTCGATTTTTAAAAATCTTCTCTGAAACCACTTGGCCAAATGAACCGAAACTTGGTAGGAAGCATCTATGGAGGGTCCTCGATAAAGATTGCTCATTTTGTCCCGATCGGTTAACAAATATGGCCGTCAAAGGCGATTCTTGTTTCTGATTGGTTGATTTCTAAAAAATCTTCTCTTTTAAAAGAAAAATTACTCTTGCCTAAACTGTTAAAAGAAAGATAACTTGCCATTATCTCCCTTAGAAATTAACTAATGTTGATATAGTGTAACATGTTTATTCTATACATTACAAGTAGGTATTCACATTTTAATATTCTTTTTAGCAAACCTTGCCAAAGGCAATATGAGCTTTTGCCATCACTTGGTGTCCGTCGTCGTTCATCCGTTTACTTTTCACATTTTAATCTTCTCCTCTGAAAACCCTTGGCCAAATGAACTGAAACTTGGTAGGAAGCATTTATGGAAGGTCCTCTCTAAAGAGTGCACATTTTGTTATGATCCATTACCAAACATGGCCACCACAGGCAATTCTTGTTTCTGATTGGCCGATTTTTTAAAAATCTTCTCTATGAAGATTGTTCATTTCGTCCCGTTCGGTTAACAAACATGGCTACCACCAAAACTTGGTAGGAAGCATCTATGGAATGTCCTCTATGAAGATTGCTCATTTCGTCCCGATCGGTTAGCAAACATGGCCATCCCATGCAATTCTTGTTTCTGATTTCTAAAAAATCTTAGCCATATGAACCGAAACTTGTATATTTTGCACGATTGCATTGCAATCTATGAAATTGGAGCTACCAACCTTTTTAGCTCACCTGGCCATAGGCCATGTGAGCTTTTGTCATGGGTAGTCGTCCGTCCGTCCGTCTGTTAGCTTTTCACATTTAAATCTTCTTCTCTGAAACCGCTGAACAGAAATCGGCCAAACTTGCCAGAAATGTTCACTGGATGGCCCTCTACCAGATTTGTGATTTTGGTGCTGATTTGAAATCCAACATGGCTGCCAGGGTCCATAATGTGTTCTCATTGGCTGAAATTTTAAAAATCTTCTTGTCAGAAACCACTAAGTCAATTGAATTGTGACTTTGCAGGAATGATCATTGGGAGGTCCTGTACTAAAATTGTGAATCGTTTGCCGATCGGAAATTCAAGATGGCCGCCATGACTCGACTTAGTTTAACATTGGACCCTATGGGAATTTCACATTTTCATCTTTTTTTCTGAAACCACAAAACAGATTTGATTCAAACTTGGCAGAAATGTTCATTGGATGGTCATATACAAGATTTTTGTTTTTGGCGCTGATCGGAAATCCAACATGGCTGCCAGGGCCCATAATGTGTTCCGATTGGTTGAAATTTTAAAAATCTTCTTGTTAGAAACCACTAAGCCAATTGAATTGTGACTTTGCAGGAATGATCATTGGGTGGTCCTGTACTAAACTTGTGAATCGTTTGCCGATCGGAAATTCAAGATGGCCGCCATGACTCGACTTAGTTTAACATTGGACCCTATGGGAATTTCACATTTTCATCTTTTTTTCTGAAACCACAAAACAGATTTGAATCAAACTTGGCAGAAATGTTCATTGGATGGTCATATACAAGATTTTTGTTTTTGGCGCTGATCGGAAATCCAACATGGCTGCCAGGGCCCATAATGTGTTCTGATTGGTCGAAATTTAAAAAATCTTCTTGTTAGAAACCACTAAGCCAATTGAATTGTGACTTTGCAGGAATGATCATTGGGTGGTCCTGTACTAAACTTGTGAATCGTTTGCTGATCGGAAATTCAAGATGGCCACCATGACTCGACTTAATTTTAACATAGGACCCTATGGAAAAAATGTTTAAAAGTCTTCTCCTCTGAAACCAGTAAGTCAGTTTAAAGCAAACATGGGATGAATGGTCCTTAGGTGGTCAACTTTCAAAATTATGTCCTGTGACCCCGACCTCCATCCAAGATGGCAACCATCAGCGAACATAGTTTTAACATAGGACCCTATGGGAAATATATTTAAAAATCTTCTTCTCTGAAACCAGTAAGCCAATTTAAAGCAAACATGGCATGGATGGTCCTTAAGTGGTCAATTTTCAAAATTGTGTCCAGTGACCCTGACCTCCATCCAAGATGGCCACCTTCAGCAGACATACTGTAGTTTTAACATAGGACCCTATGGGAAAAAATGTTTTAAAATCTTCTCCTCTGAAACTAGTAAGCCAATATAGCAAACATGTCATCGATGGTCCTTAGGTGGTCAACTTCCAAAATTGTGTTGAGTGATCCCGATCTCGGTTCAAAATGGCTGCCGTCAGCAGACATAGTTTTAACATAGGACCCTATGGGAAAATTGTTTAAAAGTCTTCTCTTCTGAAACCAGTCAGCCAATTTAAAGCAAACATGGCATGGATGGTCCTTGGGTAGTATACTTTCAAAATTGTGTCCGGTGACCACGACCTCCATCCAAGATGGCTGCCATGAGCAGACATAGTTTTAACATAGAACCCTATGGCAGTATGGGATTTGAATAGTAACTTAGATGTATTCAGCATGCAGACATTCTTAAGAGGACTTATTTATGTCAGGTGAGCGATACAGGCTCACCTGAGCCTCTAGTTTATTTTGTGCGATTGCATTGCAATCTATGAAATTGGAGTTACATTTTCTGTAACTTTTATACATAATCGGTCGTCTGTCATCCGTTTACTTTTCACATTTTAATCTTCTCTGAAAACCCTCAGCCAAATGAACTGAAACTTGGTAGGAAGCATCTATGGAAGGTCCTCTCTAAAGAGTGCACATTACCAAACATGGCCACCACAGGCAATTCTTGTTTCTGATTGGCCGATTTTTTAAAATCTTCTCCTCTGAAATCGCTTGGCCAAATGAACGGAAACTTAGTAGGAAGTATCTATGGAATGCCCTCTATGAAGATTGCTCATTTCGTCCCGATCGGTTAGCAAGCATGGCCACCACATGCAATTCTTGTTTCTTATTAGTCAATTTCTAAAAACCGAAACTTGGTAGGAAGCATCTACATATATGAAAGGTTCTGTATTAAGTTTCCTCAAAGCAGAATGAAAGGTGAGCGACACAATTTATTATCAGAGCTCCTACGGTTATACAGCTTTCAATATTTTTCAAGTGCACCAGTACTTCACTATTTACAGACAGTACTTTTTCTTAAAATTTGAATATTTCATGCAACACTATTTTAAATTAAAGAGGTACCAATTACCATTTTAAGTGAGTAAAAATGACCTGGTACCACCCCTTATTGAAAGGCCTGTGGTTATTAGATTTTCCTTAAATTTCATGTGTGTGTGTTGTGTTTCAGGACGTATGCCTGGTCAGTTAAATGTATTGTTGGCTGAAGCTGGTGTACCTTACGATATTGTGTTGGAAATGGATGAAATTAATGACGACTTCCCTGACACTGATCTAGTCCTGGTCATTGGAGCTAATGACACCGTAAACTCGGCAGCAGAAGAAGATCCTAACTCTATTATTGCTGGTATGCCAGTACTCAGAGTCTGGAACAGTAAACAAGTGAGTCGTATACTATTTATTCGTTTTAATATAACAATATTTTTAATGTACTGTCATAAAGGCTCAAACTCTGTTTAGAAGTTCTGTACTAGATTATTTTCTATATGTTATTTTATTTTCACTGTTGAATTTTAACAATATAGAGATGGGAATGTTCTATAAATTCTATTTAAAATTGATTCTAGTATGGTAACCGTTTTTTTTTTTTTATAAAATTTGATAAGACTTGATAGTAATTATCTTTTAGACCAAGTGGAATCGATTGAGCAAAAAACTTCAAATCATTGGACAAATATGGTCACAGCTGTTATGGAAACGAAAGAAGGTGGAGTTTTTAAATATTTTGCAATTTTGAAACTTCTTTTTTCCTCAAAACTTCCTGAAACTTCATTGATAGATCTCCTGCAAGATCTGATGGTTTTGTTCATTTGAAAGACTTCTGTAATTCATAGATTATGGTAATTAATTACCGTTTGAAGATTTACATAGTATTGTTATGGCAGTTTGATCAGACCTTTTTTGAAGGAGATATTTCCCCTTTTGACTTTGATTATTTCATCACAAGATTTTGGTGGCAATTTTTTGTTTTTATGTCAAATATAACCTTTAAATTGATTTAGCTTTCCAGTTGTCTGGGGTTGAGGGCTCTTTCAAATGTGCACTTTAAATATAGTAATCTGTAATGTTTATTTCATTACATAAAGCAAAATGATGATATTGATTTTATTATCAGTGTCCAGGCCTCTGACATCTGATGATGATATTTATCAATGACTGATGCTGTATACAGTAGAGTTCGTTTATAGCGAAGTCCAGGGGACTCTCGATATTAGTTCGTTATAAGAGAAACAATGTAGAATTACCTCCCCTTTTGAAAATCGTACGGTAGAACTTCGCTGGCTCGAACTCGAAGGGACTGTCAAAATCTGTTCTAGCTATCGGTAGTTCGAGCCACCGAGGTCGCGTAATTTTAGAGAGAAAAAAATCTGGTTCTGACCTGGGCAGTTTCATTACGCTATGATAACTGATGTACAGTAAAGTGGGCCTTTATCGTAAAAAAAATATTAAATCCTTTAGACAGTTCTCAAAGACTACGGCTTCTGAATCCCTCTTTGGTATCTTCAAATGTTCCTTAGAAACATTTTTTCAACTTTGTTCACGATCTATCAGGAAATATGAGGTCGGGTATTAACACTTGCATCGATATCGGTATAATGCTGATAATTCGGATATAAATTTTTAATGGCCAATTTTAAGATTGTAGCCATTTTCCTTTTTTTTATTTGAATTTGAAGAATAATTGTTTCTTTTTTGGTATTATACACACATAAAAACTGAAGTTAATCGAAATTTCAGAACGAGTACATTTCTTTTGGTTTTGGTATTTAGATGAACCTTGAGACCACGCAGTTTGTTGTTTAATTAAAGAGTCTATCATCAAAGAAAAAATAAACAATAGCGAATGAATTAATCTCACACATGACTTTGTTTTTAATTTCTTTAGCTTGTGCATCCATTCATTAAAATTTAGATTATGTTTTATTAATTTTTAATGCAATAAATTAGCACGTGTGTTATTAATTGACAACTTGTTAATCACATCATTAATACCCATTTTATTGTTTGAATATTTTAAAGAAAAGTCTTGACTGACATCATTAACAACATCAAAGGTGGGATTATTGATTTTTCAATTATCAATAACGGAAGTGTCGAGTGCACTTGACCATTCTAATATGTGATCGTCAGTGCGTAACGGAAGACAGGTAAAGCGATTTGTTTGTTCAGCAATTTTCTTTGTTATATCATGTCAATTTTGAGTAATAAAAACATTGTTTGGTTTTAAAATTCTCTTCGTTATAAGCCTGATTTCGTTATAAAAAATTTGTAATAGGCCTTCACAAATACATTGTTTAAATAGCGATGGGATTGGGGATTTATCTTTACTTCGCTATAAGCCTGATTTCGTTATAAGCAAACTCTACTGTATATCAAAATTTACAAGACATTCCCAAGGAATGATATTATGAAGGGATTGTATTTGGTATTAACTTTCATTTGGTGTTTCCATTTTTACTGTTATACCTACTGATGAATATTTAATGGTAACATGCCCCAGGGATAAAACTTAAACAGGGGACCAGTAGCTTAAGACTACTCAAATTTAGACTGGACCACTGAAAATTTTCAAACAATAGCCCAAGTGGCTACTGAAGTATCGAATATTTCATCATATTAACATGAGAATTACATTAAAAAAAAAACTTAGGTTGATTTGCAGCAATTTCCAGCATCCAGTTCGATTTTTGAACTTAACTTTTTTTTTTACCAGTAGTTATGTCCCTTGATTTCGCTCAAAATACCAATTTCGTCTGTCCCTTGATTTCGCTCAAAATACCAATTTCTTAAGTTTGCTTTCAATCCTCTTATTAAAGAAAATGATTTTAAATCTTAATCACAAGGTCCGGGACCATAAATAGCAGTCAAAATTTGATTTTGGAGTTGTGCCAATTACTCATGTTTCCATTCAATGAGTTTCCCTATTGGGCAAATGATTTGAAATTTATTAAACCTTTTTTTACCACAATACACAGATAAATTTTCAAATTTAGTTATTATTCCTTGTATGCATCCAGAGTTATGCCGCTGTTTTTTTTTAATGGCAATTTTGTGGTTTTCATGCTCATTTGTACTGTTCTCTTGAAATTAAACAGCAATCGATCTTTGTTTATTGCAGGTGATTCTAATCCAGAGTTGTGCCTCTTCAATTTATTGAAAAATGGCAAATTTGTGGTTTTCAGGCTCAAACTCTTGTGTACGGTTTTCTTGACGTTAAACTGCAATCAATCAATGTTTGTTTATTACAGGTGATTGTAATGAAGAGAACCCTTGGTGTAGGATATGCCGCTGTAGACAATCCAATCTTCTTCAAACAGAACACCAGTATGTTGTTAGGGGATGCCAAGAAAACATGTGATGCTTTACTCAACAGAGTTAAACATCACTATGGTGATGATGTATGATAACATTTCATTTTTAGAGAACATTATCGGTTACCATAGTTACATTAATTTTGTTATTACCATATTTGAAGAAAAAAAAAATGCCAAAATAGAACCTAGACAAATCATAGATGTTCCAAATTAGAAAATGATGAATTAATTCATCATGTCAATTTTCTTTTATTATAAGGCAACTAAGGGAAATAAGATCTGAAATGTGAGAGAGAAAAAACGACACATTTAGAAGAGTTTTTGTCTTTTTCTAGTGCAGTCTGTGTTGTCTTTCTTTAAATTTTTTTTTAATTAACAAACAAAGATGTATATTTTTGTTGATATGTATATTGTTAAACTGGTTGTATTTTCAATTACAAATTCAGAAAACAATTTTTATAACAAAATAATGGCTGTGCCAGATTTTAAAAAGTGTTGCATGATTAAATGAAAGTACAAATTTCTGATTAATTTGAATTTTATGACCAACAAAAGCAATATGCAGTTTGAATTTTTTATATTGTTGTTATTCTCTGCATTGTGCCTTGTTACCATAGAAATGGTTGAATAGAAATTCGTACTAATTAATTGATATGATGATTTATATTGTGTTAAAAATTAAAACTATTGAATGATTAAATGTGTGAAAAAATGCTACTGAAAATCATACCTGTGAGCATGTTGAGTTTTGATATGTTAACTTGCTAAATAAAAGTGTGAAATTTTAGCATATTTTTTATGTTTTTTTATTTATAAGTGTAGATTTTCAATCCAACCATCCAGAACAAACACAAAATGTGACAGACAACAATCAACCAGGACAACACTCTAAAGATTCAAAACAAACACAAAATAGGTGAGGGTTATGGTGTTTAACACCACTTTCAACAATATTTCAGTTATATCGTGGAGGTCAGTTTTATTGGTGGGGAAAACAGGAGAATACCACCAATCTATTGCAAGTCACTGACCTTTATCATATAATGTTGTACACTTCGCCATGAGTGGGATTCGAACTCACAACATTTGTGGTGATAGGTACTGATTACGAACACAAAATGTGATAGATAAATATTAAATTCATCAAAAGAAATATTACTGGCCAATAATCAAACCAAATAAAAATGAATGGAAAACAAACAAATACTAAGAAAATGTGTTTGGAGTGTTCAATCCAACCAAAGTGATTGACAAAAACCAGTCATTAGCAAACATATATTGGACTCGACTTGCACCTGCAAGTGATAAAGTTTACCATGGTCAGTGGTTCTCTCGGGGTATTCCGGCTTCTTCCACAACTAAAACTGGTTGCCATAATATTGCTGAAAGTGGCGCTAAACACAATAAATCAAATCAATCTGATACATATATAACACCCTGCAAATATATACAATGACATTCTTGTATCAATATCACACATTGAAGAGATGTAGTGTAGCTTATTTTCATGGATTACCAATATCACACACTGAGGAGATGCTAGGTAGCTTATTTACAAACCAATGTCACACACTGAGGAGATGCTAAGTAACTTATTTACAAACCAATATCACACACTGAGGAGATGCTAGGTAGCTTATTTTCATAAATAACATTCTGATACAAACATCACCACACACTAGTGTGATGGAAGCAGTGCCGGATCTCCCTATAGGCTTGGTAGGCTGAAGCCTAGGGCCTCAACATCTATGGGGGGCTGGCCAAGGTGTATAATATTTTTGTCATTGTCCTAGTCCTTTCTTACAACACATGCTGCCATAACCCTTCTGTAATTTTCCTTGCACTCCATTTTAGAATAATAGTTTTTTAAACCAATAACTGGACACTAGCATTGATGTCTGTATTAATTGTGTCCTTCCATAAAAGCAGTGAGATAGATAAGTTGAAAACAGCAGGCATTGTCAGACATCACATTAATTTTGTTTCAATGTGGTGTCTTATGTCCTTTAGAGGAGGAATTGTGAATCGCAGAATTTAAAGCACTCGTCATCCTCGGCTTCACTGAATTTTGTTTAAAATACTCTTCCATCTTCCTCTAGTCGCAAGGGTGGGGTTTGGTGGGGCCTCACAAGTAGAATAGCCTAGGTCCTCTCTTCATCTAAATCCAGCCCTGGATGGAAGGTAACTTATTTTCTTTGATAATTTGTAATTCCTGTTTTATACAATGAAGAGGCGTTAAGGTAGCTCATTTTCATGTAATTCCTGTTTTATACAATGAAGAGGCGTTAAGGTAGCTCATTTTCATGTAATTCCTGTTTTATACAATGAAGAGGCGTTAAGGTAGCTCATTTTCATGTAATTCCTGTTTTATACAATGAAGAGGCGTTAAGGTAGCTCATTTTCATGTAATTCCTGTTTTATACAATGAAGAGGCGTTAAGGTAGCTCATTTTCATGTAATTCCTGTTTTATACAATGAAGAGGCGTTAAGGTAGCTCATTTTCATGTAATTCCTGTTTTATACAATGAAGAGGCGTTAAGGTAGCTCATTTTCATGTAATTCCTGTTTTATACAATGAAGAGGCGTTAAGGTAGCTCATTTTCATGTAATTCCTGTTTTATACAATGAAGAGGCGTTAAGGTAGCTCATTTTCATGTAATTCCTGTTTTATACAATGAAGAGGCGTTAAGGTAGCTCATTTTCATGTAATTCCTGTTTTATACAATGAAGAGGCGTTAAGGTAGCTCATTTTCATGTAATTCCTGTTTTATACAATGAAGAGGCGTTAAGGTAGCTCATTTTCATGTAATTCCTGTTTTATACAATGAAGAGGCGTTAAGGTAGCTCATTTTCATGTAATTCCTGTTTTATACAATGAAGAGGCGTTAAGGTAGCTCATTTTCATGTAATTCCTGTTTTATACAATGAAGAGGCGTTAAGGTAGCTCATTTTCATGTAATTCCTGTTTTATACAATGAAGAGGCGTTAAGGTAGCTCATTTTCATGTAATTCCTGTTTTATACAATGAAGAGGCGTTAAGGTAGCTCATTTTCATGTAATTCCTGTTTTATACAATGAAGAGGCGTTAAGGTAGCTCATTTTCATGCATAAGATTCAGATACTTATTACAGAGAAGGGATGTTAGGGTTGTATGTGTTTCAATACGACAAATCGAAAATTTATTAAATTGTGAAGGATAATAAAACAAAATGTTCAAAACTTGGAAGTATTGGAAAAATCATCTAATGATATACATATGTAATTGATTTTTCGAGTAAATTTTTTAAATTGCTGGCTACTGGGCAGGTGACGCCATCATGCCACTTTTCAACAATATTTCAATTATATCATGGCGGTCAGTTTTATTGGTGCAGGAAACCACTCGCAAGTCGCTGACAAACGTTGATTTAAACTTATTTTATTGTTCATAATAACAACAAATGGATCAGACACAAGTTTTACAACTTAGAAATGTCTTCTCTGCTAGTTACATCAATTTACATATAATCAGAACAGCATTAAATACATAATAATAAAATATTTGTTCAGAATATGAAGACGAAGAAGAAGAAAAAAAACAAACAATAGAACGAAAAATGCAAATTTCAAAAGTCGATGAAACATACTGTGTGCTAAGGTATTAAACGTTATCACATAATGTTATATCGAGTACAACTCGACTGAGCTGGATTCGAACTCACAACATTAGTTCTGATAGCACTAATTGCGCAGGTAGTTGAAAATCCAACGACTATACGATCTCGACGGTCCCTCAAGTACTGAAAGAATATGTCAAATTACAAGAATAATGAAATAACATAAGAATTAAAATCGGTTTTGTTTTGTTTTTGTAAGCCTGTATACTAGTATTGTATATTGACACTAAATAAAACCAGAATGTGAATTTAGGGGTAGAAATCATTGAAACTAGAGTAACAGGAGAAAACTACAGATCTGCCAGAATATCGAGAAACTTTATATGTGAGGTTGTATCGAGTAAACCTGGCCACGCGCCAGGGTCAAATTCACAAACTTTAGTGTAGTAAACACGTGATATAACTACTATATAATCTCGTCCACGGAGGTCATTAAATAAGTGTTAATTATACTGGAATAATATTTGTTGACAATTTTATCGTATTTAGGGATACAGGCAAACCTGTCTATGCGGTCCCCTCTTTTAAACAGTCACCTGTATTAAAAGGTCATCTTTTTCTTGTCCTGTCATAGAACATTTCATATCAATTAAGCCTCTTTTAAGAGGCCATTTTTTCTTTTTCCCAAAGGTGACCTCTTAATACAGGTTGGACTATATTTTTAAATTATTTAACTGGCTACTGGCGAAGATCCGCTAGGCTTGATCCAGAGCTGCCAGTAGCCTCCCTGGGTGACGAATAGGGGAATAGCGGTTATCATGTTATGTTACGAAATACCTGCATGACGATCGACCGTTGGTTACTTGTTTGAAGAGATATTGCAGGTTTAGAAACAGAATAGGTTCGTTGTATTGTGTCCTAACGATTACATTCTCCATGCTTTGTTCAACTTTAGTCAAGAATCGTTTTCGCGGTTGTCCCATTCATCATTCCTTGAGGGGCGCTAGGACTTTTTTCGGGACGTCGGGATTGGGATATTTTAAGCTCGGGAATTCGGGATTACCCTTAGCGGGATCCGGGATTCGTCATTTTAATTTTTCGGGAATCGGGAATTAAGAATTTTTTTAAACGTGAATTCGGGATTAGGCCATTTATTTTGAGGGAGTTCGGGATTAGACCCCCTTCCTTCTACATAGTTTTTTTTATATTGTTGAACTTGTTCTCGTAACGTTCTTAATATACTCAGCACCGTCTTAACGCATATAATGTTGATTGATTGATTGATTGATTGATTGATTGATTGATTGATTGATTGATTGATTGATTGATTGATTGATTGATTGATTGATTGATTGATTGATTGATTGATTGATTGATTGATTGATTGATTGATTGATTGATTGATTGATTGGTTGGTTGATTGATTGATTGATTTATTGATTGATTGATTGATTGATTGATTGATTGATTGATTGATTGATTGATTGGTGTTTTACGCCAACTTTAGCAATATGTCAGCTATATTGTGGCGTGATCAAATTTTATTATTACACGTATACATGTACACCTACAAGTTCCTTAGAAATAAAACATAAAAAACATAAAACATATTTGTCTATAAAACAATCAGATAATATGTACAAATAAAAGAAACATTAAAAAGATAAAAACCATATATTTAGAACATATGTTATATAACTATATTTTTGTATATAAATTAATTTCTTTTAAAAATTGCAAAATTGTGTCGCCTGCGACATTTGTAAATAAATTAGATAAACTGTTGACATTGTAGAATGTCTGCCGAACATCGGCAACATCCATCAAATCATGTCAATCAAAACATGCTTTAATGAATAATTGGAATTACACGGAATACATTCCGGTCGTTCCTCATTATTTAACAAATAGCTATGAGTAAGTCTACTATGACCTATACCACATCTGGTCAAGACTACCTCTTCCTTCCGATTTTGACCGTAAGAACTGGAGTCTTGCCAACTAGGGAATGCATTTCGTGCAATTTGTTATAAATTTGCTGGTCCCAACAGTCTTGCCAGCGTTTTAAAATATATGTCATTATTAAAGGCTTAAAATCTGTATAAGGAATAGAACAATTGGATACAGGATCATCCAATGCGTTCTTGGCTTCCTGATCAACGAATGTGTTCCCATGGATACCTATATGACTGGGGATCCATGTGAAAATTACATGTTTACCAATAACAAGAAGGCTTTTATAAATTTCAACAATTTTTTAAATAAAAGGGTTTTGAGTTTTACAACTCTCAATTGCCAACAGGCACGAAAAAGAATCTGAACAGATCATGAATTTACTCTTTTCAGAAGAGGCAACGAACTTCAAAGCAAGAAGTATTACATTAGCAAAATGTAATACGAATTAGTAACGGGTTTGTTTCAGATTTTTTGTATTATGCAAGTTCAAAATTAAAAGTAGGTCTTGGATTTAACCATGGAGGGTTTTCAGGAATTACAATAGGTGCGATGTCATCCAAATTTATATCAGAATTTTCAAAGTGTGATTTTACTCGGAGTCCAAAAGGTTGAATTGTATTGGGTTGTTTATCGTAAACATTTTCATTTTAGATTAAAAACACAGTCGTATGCAGGATTTGAAGGATAAGCCTTCAATTTGGTTGCATACTGCATACCAAGTTTGATACGTCTGTTTTCAAGGGAAGGCTCGTTTGCTTCAACATACAAACTCTCAACTGGAGACGTTCTGAACGCTCCGAGTGAGAGTCGTAGTCCTTGATGATGGACTGTATCAAACAACTTGATATACGATGGACGGGCTGAACCGTAAACGATGCATCCGTAATCCAATTTTGATCGAATATAAATTTAATAAAACCGTGCTATCCGCACCCGTCGGTACTGGACACAAATTTTAAACTATTAAGGGCTTTTAGGTTCTTATTTTTAAGCATTTTAATATAGAGTAGAAAGGTAAGTTTACTATCAAAAAGGAGACCTAAAAATTTAGTTTCTGGAACTATTTTTATAGGGGAATTATATAATCTTAGGGACCGACCATTTATGGTTTTTTGTTTCGTTCAGAATTTTTTGTTCGGACAACACGAGTTAGAATATTTATTTTTTTTGTTTTGTTTTGTTTCCAGATTTTAACATTAGATTTTATGACAAAAACTCTGAATCAGATTTTTTTTATTTTTCCTCCACCAAAATCAGAATATTTTTTTCAACAACATTGGGAATCAGAATATTTTTTTAGAAAAAAAACATAATTATGCCGATAATTCGACGGTTCGGAATGGTCTTTACCAGGTTTTGGAATAGGAATGACATTAGCTAATTTCCAAATTGATGGCAAGTCGCCTGTTTCCCAAATGTCATTCATGAGATCCAAAAGAGTCTAGAGTGCTGATTCCGGAAGATGTTTGAGAAGCTGGTAATGGATATCGTCGGGGCCTCATGCAGTGCCATGCGCCTTATCCAACGATTTTCTCAATTCATCTAACGAAAACGGGCGATTGTATTCTTCCAATTTTTTTTATTTAAAATTCAATTTAGTTTTTTCTTTCTGCTTTTGAAATTTTTGAAATTCGGGATGGTAATTTTGGGTAGAATAGTTTTTTTTTAAATGTTTGGTCTAATTTATTTGAGATGTCCTGTTCAGATGTTAATGTGTCGCGTCCATCTTTTAAATGATGGACGTTTGTTTTATTATTTTTGCCTTTAATTTTTTGTACCATATTCCAAACCTTATTCATCGGTGTATGGCAATTTAATTTAGAAACAAAATTACGCCAGGAAGTGCGCCGATTTTGTTTCAGTGTTCTTCTAGCTTTCGCCTTGAAGATGCGGAAATTGCCGAGGTTGTCCGATGTAGGATGTTTTACGAACTGTCGTTCGGCCTTTTTGCGATGTTTGATGGCGTCTTTGCAATCATCATTAAACCATGGTTTACCCGGGTGTTTTGGATTTGTCGAGGTCTTTGGTATGGTCTCGTCAGCTATTGATATTACTGTTTCGTTAAACTTCAAGATTGGATTGGTGGCATTTCGTATTATTTCTGTTTGAAGTTTTTCTCTGCACATCTGTTCGTACAGAGGCCAGTCAGCTTTGTCAAATTTATACCTTGTAGGTCTTTCGCCTATTGTAGAATTTAAGCTTTCGAGAATAATGGGAAAATGATCACTTCCACAGAGATCATCATGGACTTTCCATGAGAAATCTAGAAGAAGAGATGGATCAGTAACAGTAAGATCAATAGCTGAATAAGACCCATTCCCAGGATGTAAATATGTATCAGTACCTTCGTTAAAGATACATAATCCTTCCTGGGAGAGAAAGTCTTCAAGTTTGTTGCCTTTGGCGGTGGTTGTTTTACTACCTACCACACAAGGGGTTATGTCCATAAAAGTGGTATGTAAACCGAACATAAGGTTACAGTTTTATCTAAAGTGATGCGTACAGCAACAGCCTGCAGATCTGTGTTGAGATTAACATAACTATGTAAAATATTATCTCGAACGAGGATTGTTGAGCCGCCTGCAGCTCGTTCATTCTCATCTACATAAGTGCTGTACACGGAATAATTTTTAAGATTTATATTATCATTTTTTTTTAAATGTGTCTCTTGAAGACAAAATGCTACTGGTAGAAAGTCTTGAACCAGTAAGGTAATTTCAATAAAATTATCCTGAGACCTCGACAATTCCATTGGATAATATTGTTCATTTTGGGGGTCGGATCGGGGAAAAGCTTTTCTTCCGTTGGGATCCTTTCCACCGACCGCCCTTTGGTATCTATTGTGGACCCAGACAGGGTCCTTAATCAATTTGCCATGTCCCTGTGGGGGACCTTTGGAGAGTTGACTTTTTGAGGTTTTGTTATTAACATTTTTTTGCTCAGTAGAAGAAATTGAAGTTTTAACTGAAGTAGAGGCTGTCTTTGAAAAACTTGATGTTTTGTGTGATGGTGTTAGAATATTTTCTTTTGGTTTAACAGTCAGCCGTGTTGGTTTTTCGGTGTTTTCAATCCAGGTAAACATTGTTTGAGTTTCAACTGAATTGAAAACACGCTTAGCGACACTGGCATATGATTTTGCACAGGTGAATCATTCGCGGCAGAAACAAATGTGCGCACCTCAGGGTATGATATATTATTTTCTGATTTTTTGGATCTCTTTTTCTTTCAGGAAATATTGACAATCTTTCGATGAAGCCATGTGATGTTGACCACAATTGGAGCACTTCGTTTGTTATTACAATCGAAGCCCTCATGGTCTTCCTCTGAACACTTAAAACATTTAAGTTTCCCTTTACACTGGCCTTTACCATGTCCGAATTTCTGACACTTAAAGCATTGTATTGGATTTGGGACATATGGACTAACATGCGGATTGATGATAAGATCGTGGGAAAATTAAATGTGATAAGAAAAGTGTTTAGCATAAAGTAATATTACACCAGTTTTGGATGAAGACAATTTTTCCCTGAAATTTCAATTTGGAATACGGCAGTACCTGTACTAAGCTATTCATGCATGTTTCAAGTCGAAATATGTTCCCAGTAACTAGAAATCTGCAAATCCGTGTGCATGTTTATCGTTCATGCCATTATTGTGGAGTCTGATTAACTTTCGGTTGTTTTGTTCCGATGATTGCCGATCATAACCTCGCGAAGAAATGTTTTGGTCCGATGATTGCCGATCATGACTTCGTGAAGAAAAGATAAACAATCATGGATGCTGAGGTAAGCACGCACACATTCCTGACAATGATTATTGAGGAATCTGTCTGTTTCATGTCATGTGAACCAAATTTTTTTTTGCAATTATTCTTATATGGTACACACGGAATATATATATATATTTTTTTTTTCATCAATTGAACATTGCGCATGAGCGATAATCTCCCCGAAAGAGTTCAAATCTTGTCACGCGCCTTTCATTTGCATTACTGTACTGGAACACAGAATTATCTGCTGTCAAATATTTTGCGATTTGCTCTTAAAATCTGCTTTTGATCGGATTTTTAATGTTATGCAGTTGATATTAGTTAAAATTAAGTGACATATTAAGTGAAAATATTTAATCCAAAAATTCCACGATATTTGCCTTTCATATTATTTTAACTATCTGTCCATTTCTTTTCGATATAAATCGCTTGACATGAATAACACTCTGAGGTGCTAGTTCCTCGCAGATTTCTTCATCAGATAGATCGTCCAAATCTTCGTCTCTGTAGCGAATGATTCCTCGACTGATGTTAAGAGTTCTATGAGGAGTAGAAGATATAGCTCTACTATGAACTTGTTTGAGTGAAAGCAGGTTTAACGGTTGTTGTCTTCGTTGGCACTCGATCATTAAACCGCCAGATTTCAATTTGGTGACATTTTTCACATCTCCTGCACAGCTCTTGATGCATTTTTCTATAACAAAAGGTGATAATTTGGTTAGTGGTATACAACCTTCACTACTTTTTAAAACGATAAAACGTGACCAATTGTTAGAAAATTCAATTTCTTCTTCATATCTACTGTCATTTTTTCTTTTCTTTATAGGATTATTTGGAATCTGTTGAGTTAAACACAAAGGATCTGAATCAGCCATAATGCCATGTATAATAGTTCACCATCCCTGTCCCCACCCACCACGGAGTGCCCACACGGGCGATACTTGAATTCCGAGGATCTCCGTTGGAAAGTATCAGGAATTCCAAGGATGGTATACTCGAAAAGTAGAATTTCTATTATGACCGCAAGCTTCGTATCGGGGCTGGTTACCCAATGAAACAACCGTTCGAAATATCAACTACTCGATTGACCCATTAGCCACCGCCTTCTTTAACGATCCATTCTCTTGATTATTTTGGGCAAAAACGTTATAATTGTTCTATTTTCTCCTTCTGCCTCTGCAAGATCCTTTAGGCATTTAAGGTGCCATGCAGAATGACCCACCATGGAGTGTCATTACGGACGACACCTGAATTCCGAGGATCTCCGTCAGATAGCAACAGGAACACACTCGAACAGTGTTAACAGGATCAGTTAAAGGGCTTGACGTGACCAGCCGATTGATCGAATCGGGTCCATCTGACCTCCCGTCTAGGTGAAGCAAGGGCCAGAGAGGTGTGTTTCAACCACCAGGATCCCGCCCTCCACCATTACGGGTCGCAACACACGGCAAACGTGTCGCCTCATTTAATCTGACTTCTACTACAAGCAATAGGGTGCTGTGGGCCTATTCGTAGTACCCCGGACCCACACAGGGCCAGAAGGAACGAATTATGGCCCATCTTCAAGAGGGAACAACGACTGGGACGAAGAGTCAAATTTACAATAGACAAACTCATTGTTGATGGACGGCGAATTTATCCTTGGCATCGTGGAAGGAAATGGTGGTAACAACACAGCATAGGACAGGCAAACAAGAGGACGATATGATTCTTCAGCTTGCAAAAAAACCCAATGCAATGTGTCATATAACTCACAGCTAACCTGTATTAATATATGTGATATTAAAAGTAAATTATTATGTCCTGTATTTCATGAATTTTTATGTAATAGTAGTTTTTTTTTTTATTACACAAATATAAAAATGTGTGTAACAAGTCGAGCAAACTTCTACGATACATTACAATCGAGCGCAGTATTTCAGAGGGATTTAGTTATTCGTTACCCAATGGAGTTAAATGTGCCCTTAAGTACCACCCCTTAGTCACGGCTAATTATATACCACCCTTTAGTCACGGCTAATTATATACCACCCCTTAGTCACGGCTAATTATATACCACCCCTTAGTCACGGCTAATTATACCACCCCTAAGTCACGGCTAATTGTTATAGTACCACCCCTTAGTCACGGCTAATTGTTATATTACCACCCCTTAGTCACGGCTAATTGTTATATTACCACCATATAAAGTGCTTTCATTATTCTATAGTATACATATTCAGGAGATTTTATTTGAACTCGTATTCAATCCAAAGCAGTTATAAGAAAACTTGTAGATGATGTGTTTGCAAGGTTCTCTCTGACTTAATTTCCACACAAATTCCATTTTTGATCAGAATGAAATGAACCAAAAAAAATTAAAAAAAAAACAAAAACCATAAAAAAACCAACAACAAGCAAACAAAAACGAAAAACAAACAAAAAAATAAACAAACAAACAAATCAACCAACCAACCAAACAAACAAACAAACAAACAAAACCCTCCAAAATAAAAAATAAAAACACAAAAATGTCGGACGGCAAGGAAGGTCCAACTGTACACGTTGTTAATTTATAGGATCACAGATCTAGACATCAACGTACACTTATACTTGTCACTGTAACGACTGACGTACACTTATACTTGTCACTGTAACGACTGACGTACACTATACAATTAATGACTTTTCATAAGGTGAACACTGTGATTTATCAACCCCGAGGAAGTGATGTTCACCGAAGCCAACGGAGCCAACGGCTGAGGTAAACATCACTTCCAAGGGGTTGATAAATCAGTGTCCACCGAAATGAAAAGTCATCAATTGTTTTATTAAATGACACATTCTAAGAGTAATTTTAGGGTGAAAATTGTGAATTGTTGCTGTTTCTAAGACATTTCCATTTATTCTTTTTTATATGTAGCTGCTTCAAACCAACAAACACCAGTTTTTAAAGCTTGACATTTTTAATGTTTCAAAACAATAAAATTGATTAAGAAAAAACGAATACAATTTCAAAATTTTAACAAATAAAATATCACAGTTTCAGTAACGTGTCTTAACTTCTGGTCCTACTGACGAAGCTGCTTCGTTCATTTTTGTTTACTAACAGTCGTCTGCTGATTACCGAAGTTCGTTAGCAAGAACGCCTCTGATTGGTTGATGTTCAAAATGTCGGCCAATCAAATTTATCGATATTAATCAGTCTACTGGTTTTCCCCTGTTACTATATTTGGGTACGTACTAACTGCGACATGAGATTTATTAACCTCACGCGCAAAATCGCGCGGTGGACATGTAGTTCTGTTAGAGGAAGCAATGAACCTTCTAAACCAATCAGAATTAAGAAAATTCATGGTCATTTAATAATTATACTTGTCACTGTAACGACTGACGTACACTTATACTTGTCACTGTAACGACTAACATAGAACAGACTAATATGAAACAGGCACTGCCTGGAAAGCTCGCGAAGCTAATCACTAATTAGATATCCTTGGTCTTGGATGAGCAAACATATGCAAAACTTTATGCTTATGTACATATAATTATTTACCAACTTTGCCTGAAAATAGACATTTGGTTTACTAGTGACCACCAGTAGACATAATAGAGTATGTAAATGTTGCACATAGCATCTAGGGTAAGGGTAATAACAAAATTACCGAACTCCGAACAATCTTACAAAGGGAAAGTCAAAACTCATAAGTATATAAACAGACAAAATCAGTCAACAACCGGAAAACTGTGAAAACCGTAATGACCCTGACTTGGTACAGGCATTTCTAAAGAAATGGTGGGTTGAATCAGATTTTAAGTGCCAAACCTCCCGCTTTCATTACGGCTCAAAGTTTCCGGCTGTCACTATAACAGTATTTATAACAATACTTGAACAAAACAGGTAAAACAGCTGTAAAAGCAGCACCAAACTCAGTGAAGTAAATGTCAAAGACACTTTTACGTCACACATTGATAAAAAAATATCCTTGACATTTTTGTTGACACCTTATCTTTATACATCCATCGTTTATAATCTTTTCTGCAGAGACGGAATATATTTTGACAAGATCTTGGTATCGGAATATAAACCTTTTAAGAGATCGAATAAGGCGAATCTTTTTGTAAATGTTGCACATAACATAGGGTCTGAGACACTCTTCAAGATCACAGGTACTTGTGGACAGGACCCTATGGTGCCTCTGATTGCCCATCCCTCCTTTTTTTTTCATGTACACAACATTTTGCAACTTTCTATGTATCACTGTATGACATATATACAAAAAAAAAACAATCAAAGAGCAGTTTCTATCCATACTGGGTTTCTGACATATGCATAAGGTTTTGAGTGTTTTTCTTTGAGACATTTTGGGCAATTGTGTATTTTATCAATACCTGATGCAATTAAGAGAATATAAATATAAGCTTGAGTTTGCTCTAGGAATAATCCAGAGCAGACGATCGGATTGCGCAATCGTGTTATTTTTAGCGACTCGTTACTTTCCGTGTAGGATTCGATAATTATCGGTTACCAATTTCACGCAATCGTAACTACTCGGCCATTCTGGCTACCCTGCAAATAACCTTGTATGCATTAGGCGTATAAATCACACTACTTTTCACATGTCAGTTACATGAAAGTTTGATAAAGTTATATTTTAAGCAATTTTCTATATTTCAATTAAAGTTTTAATTAGTTTTGCATGATTAGATTTTACTTAGTATGTCTTCCATATTGGATTTTTGTGAACTATATTTTTGTGCGGCTTAACTTAACTTAACTTCCGGCAAACAATTTAAGAAGAATTTCTACTATGTACGTACGAGGTTATTTGCAGGGTAGCGAGAATGGCCGAGTAGTTACGATTGCAATTTCACGTTACTGCCGCCATTATGGTTCAAAGGTCAATCGGAGTAAAAAAACGTAAACAAGACGTCATTGCATTTGTAAACACGGTGACGCAGTTTATTCATCGTGGCAGTTATGCACATATCGTCCCTGTCGTAAGGAAGTTTTCGTGAAGTTGTTGGTTAGGAAAATAATTTATGACTACATGTAATGTATCCCGTAGATCTTGAAAATAATGAGAGGTCGTGTGAATATTCAGCCATAGTAGAATACATGTAGTAGTTCCAACTTCCAAGGATATTGTGACACAACCTCGCAAATAGTACTGTTTACAGAACATCCTAGACCTGCAAGAATAAATAAAAATATATCATCCTAGAGGGTACTTATCGATTAACTTGAAGAAAATTAATCTAAATATTGTATATTTTGTTGTCCGACTATCCTATAAAAGGGGGGGGGGTCCTTATAAAAAAGGGAAATCAAAGAAGTCTTTTTTCCCCCTAAGCGACTGGCAGGTATTCGTACAAAAACCAGCTTTGTAATGTTAATGCTTTAAAGTTGGCATTATGTTAGACTTTTGCATGGTTTTATAGTTTATCATATTTATATCACATTAAACATGCAATTTGTAAATTATCATATTATGGAGCATCAAATAAAACTTTTTAAAAGGCCCAACTTAAAACTGGTGTGCCCCTTTTGTTAGAGAATGTATAAAGTCTGTGTGTGTAAGACACTTTAGATGTACTAACTTAAAAATGACTTAGTTCAACTATATATCATTTTGTGATTTTTTAGAAGTCAAAATCCTGTAAGAATGCACACCTTTAGTATTTGTACATTAAACACACTGCAAAATATTACAAAAACTCTAGCTCAAAACTATAGGGAGGGACAGACAGGGGTTAAATAGTATGCCCTGATACAGGGCTATACATTAACAGTCATGTTCCATTCTTACATGTATGTTAAGCACATTATTATGGTGTGGTTTCTGTTCATGAGGCACTCCATCCTTTCTTGTTTATGCCAATGTCAGGAGACCAATAATAACATATAAGGATTAGTATGGAAAAAGTGTTAAATTCAGGAACAAGTCAGTCTTGGTTGGGCAAAATATGTACATGCACATGTACTTTGTAAAAGATTCAACTGGATAACTTTTGTAAATTATAGAGCACAAAAATTAAACAAATATAATAACAAGAAAATATTTATTGCAAAAACAAAACATTATTAAAAGGTCAGCTACATGTATAATAACAATGTTGTAAAAAAACAAAACTATGAACTGGAACATTGAAGAATGGGTAATAAAACATTTCCCTCACCCTGATTAAGTCTTAAGTTAATGATTGAATGAAAATTATATTGCTTTTAACATCAAAAAGTTAATATTGGAGGACACTATGCAAATTTCTCTATCCTTTAGTTATTGAATTGAGAAGTTATAAAATCTGACAAAAGTTCCACCTCCCCCCCTCCCAAGAAACCCCCATACTACATGTAATAAGGTTCAAAACTCCTTTAATTTAAAAATATTTGTCTAAGACTTTCTCAGGTAAATGAACAAAGCCCAAAATATTCAATAATGTTACATGAAAAACAACACTCATATGGGGGACAAAAACATTCTATTCATAGAATTTTTAAACAAGAAACATAAACTATAACATGTGATGTGTAAACTATTTAAGCATGAGCAACAGGAAACACATTTAGATACAAAAAATGAAAAGACCAACACCCTTAGTTGGATTTTTAGAGTGCTACAAAATGTAGTTCATTGAAACAACAGATATGTCGTTCCACTCTGAAACATTATTCTGACTCGACCAGTTTTTGTTCTTACTCCTTAATGCTGCATTCTTACCAATATTATAATCTTTGGTTTGACTAGACAGGGGCTAGAACCCATGGATCTACCACATTCTAGGTGAGCATGCTAACTATTACACAACATTTTTGCGGTCGCACTGAAAAAGGAGTAGTTCTTCAAAACTTTCATTAAGCTAGGGACTTGTGTCCAAGTTAGTTAATGCAGTCAACATGATCAGGCATATATTAAAATAAACCCATACTATGATAGATTAGCTTCCAGTCAGATTTGAACTGACATCTTTTCAACATTATTGAAACGTACTACCTTGTACTATAGAAGCTACATTGTATATACATGTATTGTAATTGTTAGTAGTTGACAAACCTAATATGTATGCAGATCATTAGCTTCCAGAGAGATTTGAACTGACATCTCTCAAACATTATTGAAATGTACTGATTCATTGACACCATAGTAACTACAACATTTTGTCATGAATTTGTTAGGAACATTTCAGCCAAGATTGGTTGCAATCCCTTCTGTTAAGTGTTATTATCTAATGGTCCTGAATTGGCACTGCATAGACACGATATAGAGAATAAAAAAAAAACATGCATAAATTTCATACCCTGCAGTGCAAGAACAATAAGCTCCTTCTGTTAAACCATCATCTTCTTTGGTGCAATATCTATACATTGTGGGGGTCGTCATCCAGTGTCTGTGATGATGAACACTTTGTTCTTAAAATAAATAAGTTGTTGTTGTTAGACTTCGTCTTTAGGAAATATGCCTCCTGCAAAAAATATTCAGACCTGGGCAACCTTATAGGCTTTCAGCATGTCATTTGTCAATGCAACATAACCATGGGCTAACCAGAACTGTTTTATGTCCGTAAAAAACAATTGGTGTCCAAAATTGCATACCATCAATCATGTTCATCAAGCCTACCAGAATACATTTGAAGCCCAATGAACGGAGTCTGAAATTCCAGTCACTCAAAATTTTGTCGTAGCACCTCTTGTTATCTTGTAAAACATAATCTTGTGATGGCACCAAAGGCAAGTTTAACTTACCTGCCGACAACACAAGCCTGAATGCCATTGGCGTCAGCTCTCCCTGAATCCGGGTCGTTTCGCCCCGTGAGTCGTTTTCCCCCTATTCCCGTTTGCCCCGGGTCGTTTCGCCTTCATTTATTAAGAGTGCTTTAAAAAATGAAATATGGAAAATACCATTGTAATAGTGCTTTAAAAAATGAAATATGGAAAATACCATTGTAATAGTGCTTTAAAAAATGAAATATGGAAAATAGCATTGCAAATATTGGTATTTTGGATGTTGTAAGGCTTGTTCATGGGTACTTTATTTTTGTCTTCCTCATAATTAACATGCTTTCTTGACGTGTTTAATATTATGTATGGCTTCACTTTCATTGTTTGACAATTCAGGCTGTCCAAATTCCGGTGGCTTCATTTGACAATATTGGCGATAGGAAAATTAACATAATACATACTAAGCTAAGACATAGATGTAGTGGCCTTAATGCCGATTTATAGAGTAAATTTGAAGAATGATCCACGTTGTGTATGTGGTCATTTATTTGGGGATGCTATTCATTTTTTTCTTGAATGTCCACTTTATCAACACGATAGAACTTCTCTGTTTAACTATTTTAATAACATTGTTCCCATCTCTATAGAATATATACTCTTTGGATGTAATGAAATTAGTGAAGAATTGAATACTTTATTGTTCAAATCAGTGCAAAAATTTATTCGACAAACTTGTAGATTTAATAATTAATTATCACAGGCACTTGTTTCATTCAAAAAATATATGCCCCCTCCTCTTCCTTACTTCAAGGTAAACATCTGCCCTTTACCCCTTCCCCACTTCGCCTCAATATTTTTCGCATATTTGTGATCCTTTCGCTGACCCAATTATATCGTTGCACTCCCGAGATATTTCTCTTTTCGACTGCCACATTTAAATATACCTACCGGGACCCCCTCAGACGAATTGGACAAGAGTATTCAGCGAAAGTGGCTTGGTGAAAATTTAAGACATTGAAACGGATACAACCACTTCTAGTTTGCACTGGATTTTTCATATGCATTCGGAATTCTCTAGACCGGCCATGTGTAACAATGCCATCATGATCATCTCTCAAATGTAAAGTAAGCATTTAAAATACAGATAATTGTTCCAATGCAGATTATAAAAATATGTTCAACTCCAAATTACTGACATTTGATTTTTAAAACACCTTTTTTTTTAGTTTCTAAATCAATTTAGAACGGACCGGAAGTGACTGTATCCGTTTCAGTGTCTGAAAAATAGAAAATGCGACTTTCGCTGAGGTATTTATATTTAAATGTGGCAGTCGAAAAGAGAAATATTTCGGGATTGCAACGATATAATTGGGTCAGCGAAAGGATCACAAATAAGCGAAAAATATTGAGGCGAAGTGGGGAAGGGGTAAAGTGCAGATGTTTACCTTGAAGTAAGGAAGAGGCCGGGGCATATATTTTTTTAATGAATAAGAACAAGTGCCTGTGTTAATTATCCCCAACCGTGATATTATCTCAACACAATTTATTAGTTTTACCACCACCCTCCTTTTTTTCTGTTAAATATTAAAACAATATTTAATATGTATGCTTAGTTTGACATGATTTTGCTTAATTTACTAATTATTGATATAGCCTGCACATTTGCTGTCATTTGATTTGTTTATGCTATTCTATATCTACATCTACATAGTACGACGATCCATCAAAACTCTGATGACTACACGTCGGCGCTGCGCAAACAGACATTAAAAAACAAAATATATATATATATTTATAATAATAATAAATAAAAATTATCTACAAATATTGCATGAAAATAAGTGAAATCAAAAATTAACAAAAACAGGTGCAAAATTTAACACATTTACAGGTATTTACAGACCAACTAAGATGTTAGATGTTCTGACATTGGATCAGTTGTTTAAACTGGTCCAGGGACCCAGCATTAACAACTGTATAAGGTAGTGCGTTCCAGAGTACTACTGCATGTGGGAAAAAACTGTATTTATAATAGTTTGTCCTGGTGGATATAATTTGATATTGTAATGGGTTATTGTTTCTTGTACTGAGATAAGGTTGAGTAGTAAGGTAAAGTTTTGGATCCACTGCAATAAGGTTGTTGGTGATTTTATAAAGCATTGTAATTCTGTTTAAGTTCCTACGGTGTTCGAGAGTTGGCAATTGAAGATGGTTAAGCATTGCCGAAACACTGCTGGTATTGTGATAGCGGTTTGTCACATATCTTGCTGCTCTGCGCTGAACTTGCTCTAATTTACTTTTTAGTTTTTCTGTGTGAGGTGACCAGACACTTGCGCAGTATTCCAGATTTGATCTGACCATGGATTTATATGCCAAAGTTTTAGTTTCAGTGTTTTGAATTGGTAGGTTTCGTCTCAAGAAGCCTATGATCTTGTTTGCTTTTGAGGTGATGTTATTGATATGAGTGTCCCAGTTCATGTCATTTGAGATTGTTATGCCCAGATATTTTGCAGTTGTAACCGATTCAAGGGTATGACCTTTGATGGTGTAGCTGGTGTGAAATGGTTTTTGTGATCTTGTGACACTTAATGAGATGCATTTTTCTGGATGAATCTGCATACCCCACATTTTTTCCCAAGCTGCCAAGTTGTCCAAGTCTTGTTGTAAAGTGATTGAATCATCATGATTATAGATTTGTCTGTATAGAATACAATCATCTGCAAATAATCTAGTTTTTGATGTTACTGCAACTGGAAGATCATTTATGAATATAAGAAAAAGCAGTGGACCCAAGACCGATCCCTGAGGTACTCCACTTACTACAGGCAGTTGACCAGATACCTCCCCATCCAAAGCTACTTGCTGCATTCTGTTACTCAAGAAAGCTGAGACCCACTTCCAGGTGTTCCCTCTTATTCCATAATTGTTAAGCTTCCATAGTAATTTCTTATGAGGTACCTTGTCAAATGCCTTAGAAAAGTCAAGTATTATCAAGTCAGTTTGAATGCTAGAGTGTAGGTTACTGAGCAGTTCATGGCTGAGTGTGAGTAATTGTGTTTCACAACTCCTTTTTGCACGAAAACCATGTTGACAGTCGACTAAGATGTTATGCAGATCTAGATGTTTTAAGATGTTACTCACTACGATGTGTTCTAAAAGTTTACAGCATATAAAGGTGAGTGATACTGGTCTATAATTGCTTGCTAGGTACTTTTCCCCTTTTTTGAAGATCGGTATTACATTTGCTTGACGCCAGTCTGTTGGAACTTCACCTTTTGTAATAGATGTATTGAAAATGGTGGTTAGGTGTGGTGCAAATTCTGCTGCAAATTGTTTTAATATCCGTGCTGGTATTTGGTCTGGTCCAGTGGCTTTTGTTGGATCAAGATTTTTAAGAAGTTTTTCAGTGCCTAATATGGTGACTTTTATTTCTGGCATAGATTGAAAATTGTCATTTAGTGGTGGTAACTGTTCATCAGTGTTTTCAGGTGTAAAAACTGAAAAGTATTGCCTATTTAATATTTCTGCTTTTTCTTTGGTGTCGTCTACAAGTAGGCCGTCTGATCTGAGAGGTGCCACTCCTGAACTGTCTTTTTTGGTGTTCCTGATATAATTCCAGAATTTTTTCTGTTTTTGGACAGTTTCTATTGACTCGTCATAACAAATGATATTTTCTAGATACTGCCAGTATGCCTTTCTGCTTTCTTTTTGTAGTCTACGTTTAGTTTCTCTATATTGATCAGTGTTCTTTTTACATGGGTGTTGTCTCATTTTCTTAAAGTACTTATTTCTTTTAGTTGTGAGAGATTTCATTTCTCTGTTTATCCAGGGTAGTTTACTTTTGGAGTTATTTATCATTTTTGTAGGTATTGACTGATTCATAATGTCCAAAACCTTTTCTTTAAAGTTGTTCCATAGCTGATCTACAGTTAAATCTTGTTCTTTCAACTGCTTTTCTATGTCTATGCTTCTGAATTTTTCTTTTAATTCCTCTGTGTTTGCTTTGTTGTATTGGTATACTTTTCTTGGTGGTTTGCTTACTTTTCTTGGTTTGATACTTGCTTCAACATACACAATTTCATGGTCTGATATACCTGGTATAACTTCTACTTTGTTGATTAGTGAGCTGTTACTAGTGAAGAATAAATCAAGAATGGATTTTGATTTTTCTGTGAAGTGAGTCTCTTCATTAACTACCTGTTCTAGACAGTTATCTTGGCAAATATCGAGTAGTTGTTTGCACTGTTTGGTGTTCAGTGCCTTACTTTTGATGGAGTAATTGTGCCATTCTATACCTCCCAGATTGAAATCACCCCCTAGCCATACTTGGGAGTTATTGTTCTGTCGGATTCTCTGTATGTTTTTCTCGAGATGCATCAGGCATTCCTCATCTGTTATTTTTGGTGGTTTATAGAAACTGCCAATATATAAGTCAGTTGCACCTTTTACTTGGAGTTTTACCCATAATTGTTCACTTGAGTCGTCTGATTTTAAGTCTGTTGGTTCTGAACTTAGATATTTATCAGACACAAGTATAAATACACCGCCATGACTATCAGTTTTTCTATCTTTTCTGTATGGGGTAAACCCACTAGGGAATATTTCTGTTGATTGTATGTCATTGTTTAACCATGACTCTGTACCGATCATGATGTCTGGCTTTGATGTTTCTACCAAATTTTCTAGTTCTTGTTTCTTGTTTTTAATAGATTGACAATTTACAACCAGAATTCTCAATGGTGTGTCTGATCGAGGTTTTTTAGTGTAAGTGTTGGATCTGGTTTTTTGTATAGGTGATGAAGTAGCTGTTGGGCTTCCTAAGCTATCAAGATTAAAAGATGTATCAGTGAATGTATCGTTACTATTTACACTTGTGATGGTTGATGTGTCAAATATATGTGAAGAAAGATTTGGAAGGCCGCAGATGTCACAGTTCCAAGATATGTTTCTTAAGCCCTGATATACAAGGGTGTTCATTCCAAGGCATTTTTTATGGAACCATTTATTGCAAGAGTCACAACAGACTCCTGGGGTTTTCCAAGTTACGGCATTTTTACAGTTTCCACATGGGTATTTACATGGGAATTGTTTAATTGGTTTTGGTTGTTGAATGTTTGCATTTACACTTGCATTTTTAGCATTTGAACAATTGGTCTTGCTTTGGTCTTGTCTACTTAAAGGCTCAAACATGTTTGTGTTAACGAATGAGGTATTGTCAAAAAAGCATGATGAAAAATTTGGTAGTCCGCAAATGTCGCAGTACCACGATACATTATGTAAACCTTAATAGATTAGGGTACTCATACCTAAACAATCTTTATGATACCACGTATCACATTGGTCACAGCCGATACCTGCAGTTTGCCATGTTACTGCTTTACTACATTGACCACAAGGATGTTTGGGTGCTCTAGGACCAGGATTTGGCTCTGGTGCATAGGAGCGGGTCAGCAGGATGGAACTAAGATATAATAAGACTTGTTTCTGAGGTTTTAACCTTTTTTTATTAGTACTGTATTTGTATGGAAAGGGACTAGTAAGTTGTAAAAACTTGTTCCCAATCCAATTGTATATATATATTGACAATAAAATCATTATATAGTAAATTGTTTGACACCTGCTTAAATTTGTAAAATTTCTTTGAACAATACAGTAATAAATTTATATGTATTGTTTGTTCTGCATGGCTTCAAATTAGTTGTTGACATATGACACATATCAGTTGTTATTATTATTTCTTGTATACAACTAATAAATAAATAATTACCAACAAATTGTCGAAAAAGACTTCATCTATTATTATATAATAGCGATTAAGTGGGGCGAATCGACTCACTTTCTGGGGCGAAACGACCCGGTACCCTCCCCCTTCGTTCTTGTTTTCGTCAGACCTCTGATCGTCAAGATTCTCGACTTTCCAACATCTAAACTCATCAATAGTGTAGATTTTACCACCAGGATCCATGTGTAAATGTAGAATAAAATTATATAGTTGAATAGAACTTCGAAAAGGTTAAAAATGAAGTGGTATCGCCAATGTCAATGAGACGCCATGAAATAATCCAAACAGGAAGGCCGCTTAACACCTGGATTTTATTCCGATTGGACTTTGGACCATTTGTTGTAAATTGGGGGGTCAACGGAACTTTTGAAAGTGTTTTTCTTTGAGACATTTTGGGCAATTGTGTATTTTATCAATACCTGATGCGAATATAAATATAAGCTTGCGTTTGCTTTAGCAATAATCCAGAGCAGACGATCGGGTTGCGCAATCGTGTTATTTTTAGCGACTCGTTACTTTCCGTGTAGGATTCGATAATTATCGGTTTCAATTTACAGACAAAATTCTTTAAATATTCATTTCAAACAAATAATTTGTATATTTTCGTCAAAGAAGAAGAATGTTGAATTAAATTTTATGTTTATTTCACAAGGAAACAATATAGGCAACAGCGATTCCGGTATTCGATACCTTTCGTACACCGTATCTTTCATACGGTCTAGAGGGTGTCGCGAAAAGCAGTGACCCGGAATGTCCCGGATGTGTTGAAGCTTTTTCATAGCCATAGTGGTATGGATAACCCGGATGTGGTGAAACTTTTTCATAGGCATAGTGTATGGATGATAAGGATTTCCGTTTTAGTCAAAGTAAATGGTATTCGTCATTATTCTTTTATTGATTTAATTTTACCATGTTTCAGTCATAAATAGCTCGCTTAACGAAGCGAGCTTATAAACAGAGTGCGACAAAAAAACATTATTTATTTAACGTTACTATTACAATGTACTATTTTTAACCTTGAAATGAAAAATTAACAGAAGATAAAAGTGGGAAAACTATCATTTCAATGAAAATATACATCATAATAATATGTAATTTTTACTGGACAGTTTTTCAACCATATTTATTTACTTGTTTTGTGAATCCAGCTTCTTTAATCACCGAAAAAATTTCTAACACATGTCTGATGATATTGGGATACCCATGAAAGTTGATAAAACAGTGTACCCTACAGAAAGACTAACTTTTTTAGGACTTGATATAGATACCTTTACCATGGAATTAAGACTACCTGAAGACAAACTGATAAAATTAAGAGAAAAGTTGACATATTTTAAAACAAGGAACTACAGTCACTGATAGGTTGCTCAATTTTACATGTGCAGTAGTCAAAACAGGAAGAGGATTTTTAAGGCGCTTAATTGATCTCACTATATGAAGATCCCCAAGTCGCAGACGTTAGTTAGCAAAAGGAGGTAGGGCTGACGTACATGCATGTTTACTTTTCATAGAAAGTTTTAATAGGAAGTCTTTAATCACAACAACTATTTGTGAGACATCTGAGCAAATAGGATTATTTAATTGGGTGTGGGAAGTACAAAAGTCACAGTTTCCGTATAGGTGCAGCTACTACAGCAACAATTCGGGAATAACTGAAGGCACAATTCAATCCATGGGCAGGGGAGGTGGAATTCAAATGCTTTTAAGAAATATGTTAGAATACCTGTCTTGAAGTTGACTGGGTTCCTTTTTTAAAAAGTCATTAGAACTGAGGACAGGGGACTCCAAACATGTTTACTTGAAAATGTCGATTCTATGTTGTCTTTGTTAAATGTTTATTTGTATAATTGTCACAAACTGTATTGTTTAATGACAATAAAATTTTGAATTGAATTGAATTGTAATACCGGTATATTTGATGAATGTTGTCATGAGGACAAGGGCCTCTGACAAGCAATTTTATTGACTGTTTAATCCTAATATGAATGTTGTCATGGGGACAAGGGCCTCTTACAAGCATTTTTATTAACTGTTTAATCTTATTATGTAAGGGTATGTTTTTTTGTTAGCATGGCATGTGGACAAGCAGGGGCGGATCCAGGATTTCAAGTTAGGGGGGGGCGCACTTAAAAAAATTGCGCCGAGCGGAGGGAGGCACGAAATTTTTGGGGTATTTCGTGTGAAAAATCACGATTTTACGCCAAAAAAATCATATTTTTTCTAATTTTAGGGGGGCGCCGGATGCGCGCCCCCCCCCTTTGGATCCGCCCCTGGACAAGGGCCTCTGCTCTGACATTAATTGTACCCATAAGTAATTTTGATTCAGTTAATATTGTGGATGGGGTGTATTGTGTTCTCATAAAATACAAATTACTCGCACAATACTATGGCGAAAAATCCCCCACCTTTGATGGTTGTTTATGTAAATAACTATGATAGTATTTTGACATGAGATTGTTTGGTGAGTTTAGAATGTTTTTATGCTATTAATTTAACATGATATTGTTAATTTAATTTGTGTTGTATTTTACATGGTAGTGTTAATTTTATTGTGTCATTTTCTACAAACGTGAATGTTATTATGAGAGTTGTGGTCTTTCACATTGTATATTAACTCGTGTTATTATAATTGACATTAATTGTTCATCTTCTTTGTGTTACAATTTCTATGTATTGACCACTCTCTTATTCGTCATCTATAATAAATGACCATCTCAATTCAAATATGTGTTTGATTATTTTATTGGGGTACTCCATACTCATCTACCATCAAACAAGGCACTACAGTAACACTTAAAGCTTTCCAGGAGTCTGACATAAATAATAATTTATAATCAAGTTCACTTGTTCCGTCAAGTTTCCTGTTTACGAAGCCCGTGTTGTTGGATATTGAAGAAAAAGGTACATATTACTTAATATATTAGTTAAGTTTTATATATGAAAGAATATTATACAATTACTGCACTTGAACGAGATCAATATGAGGTTTTATGGAGCAGAGTACAACAATATTTGATCGAGAAACTTTATATGTGAGGTTGTATCGAGTACACCTGGCCACGTGCCAGGGTCAAATTCACAAACTTTAGTGTAGTTAACACGTGGATATAACTAATATACAACCTCGTCCACGGAGGTCATTAAATAAGTGTTAATTATACTGGAATAATATTTGTTTAAGAAATAATTCATGGAAGCCATATGTATATATTGTTTTTACCACGGGTAGGCCTTTATGTCACGAAGTTTTACCCCGAGCGCTAGCGAGGTGTAAAAAGCTGACATAAAGGCCTATCCGTGGTAAAAACAATATATACATATGGCTTCCATGAATTACTTCGATTCTAATATGTAAAAATTGGTAAAATATCGTTATAAATTGTCGATGACGTCATAAATTTAATCGGTCATAGATTAATATTATTTTTACCATGGGTTTGGACTCAAAGCGTTTGAAGGACATCATATTAGAATGACAATTCATTTACCATTTGTTGAAAACATTGTGGGACCGTCGTGAGTGTGATGGGTTTAAGCAGAACAACATTTCTTTGTGGCTTCTTACAAGCACACTGAACACAGCCTTTAATCAATTTCATACAAGCTTTCCTGGGAATCACATAATACGTTTGTTCAATGTCCTTGTATAATTTATGATATCCCGTATGGGCCATAGCTCTCTCATGCACAGACTTAAGTATTTCAAATATCTTATCAACTGTTACAAATCTTTTTCCAGTTTGCAAGTATTCCCATCCTTCCAAATTAAAAGAGAAAAACTAAAATCAGAAAAAGGAAAGACAGAAGCTAAAACATAAAATTAAACAGAGAAAGTAACATAATCTAAATAAAAGACAGAAAAGTTTAAAAGAAACTAAAATATAGTATAAAGTTCTACAACGTTGGTACCCCCCCCCCCCCCCCCCCACACACACACACACACACTTTTTGCGCTTCATGCGACAACTTTCAAATCTTTTTGTTGTCAACTTGTTTCTAGTTCATAAAATAAAAATCGGTGTGATAACAGTAATTTTGATATTGAGAGAATAGGTGAACAAACGTAAGAGAGGCAATATTAGTTGATAAAAGTATAGTTTATATAATACAAACTGAAAAGAAACGTTTCTCACCTCATTTGCAGGTATGCAGAGTTCATTTTCCATGTCAAACTCAGGGCAGTTTATCAATGTTAATTTCTTTTCCTTCACATATTGCCAGAATCTAGCTGAATCAGTTTTTCCATTCATTAAAACATTAGTAATTCTCTCGGTCTTCTCACGAGTAAACAGTTGGTTTGATGGTTTTTGTAATAAAGTTCCTAAATATGTTTCAAATCGTTGTTCCCACATTCTGTTTACTGGCGATTACTTTAATAACTTTAAGGCCACACCTAGAATATGGCAGCAGTGTATGGTCAGTGATATACAAAAAAGAAGCCATACAATTGGAAAATGTTCAAAGAAGAGCCACCAAACTGATTAAAAATATACAACATAAAACCTACACTCAAAGATTGAAATATTTAGGGCTACCATCACTCCAATACAGAAGACTCCGAGCTGACATGATTGAAACTTACAAAATCCTCAACAATATTGATAAAGTGCAATATGAGCAAATTCTTCCTTTAAGTCAAACTACCACTAGGGGTCACAGCAAGAAATTATATAAAAAGAACTGTAGAACAAATGTTAGGAAATATAGCTTCTCGCAAAGAGTTGTGGATGAGTGGAACAAAATACCAAAGAAAGTAATAGACTCACAGACAATCAATACTTTCAAGAGCCAATTGAACAATCATTGGAAAAATCTGGATATAAAATTTTCAACAGATATCTACCAACCGGGAGATGAAAAGAATTTATTAAGAAGGGTCCAAGGGGCTGAATAGCCCATATTCCAGACCTCGGAAACAGGTAAATTCAATTTCAAACTATTTTGTGTTAACTGCGAGTGAGCAGAATTCACTTATTACGAACATGCTAAATTCAGGACATGTAAGTTTGTAATAGATTAAATTAGACTTATTTCTTAATTGTACAATTGCGATAATTAACTTTTTTTAATATATTTTAGATTCGAATAACGTTGATCTGTGAAATATTTTTGCAGCCTCGATAATCTCTTAAAACTAGGCAGACCGTACGCGTACGGTCCGACTGTATAGATATTTTGAAAACCGTACGCGTACGGTCCAAATACGCGTATGGTCTAGAACATATATATATATATATATATATGTATTATTCATTTACCATTTGTTGAAAACATTGTGGGACCGTCGTGGTCGTATGTTAATTGGATTTACAACTACCTATGCAATCAATGCCTATCACTACTAACGTTGAGTTCGAATACCGCGATATGTACAACATTATGTGATACAATTTGTCAGTGACTTGCGACAGGTCGCTAGTTTTCTTCGGTTCCTGCGGTTTCATTCCAGCAATAAAACTGACCGCCACGATGTAGCTGAAATGGTGTTGAAAGTGGCGTTAGCCACCCTAACCCTCAAAACTTTGTAAATACTGCAACGCTTTTTAAAATATATTTTGAAATTAAAAAAATATACAGACAGTGGCGTGCAGAGGTTTGGTCACTGATGCTCGGGGTCAAATTCTTGAGGATATGTCCCAAGACTCAAACATAGGTCATAGCTCACTGAGAAATATGAGAATTAAAGAACGACATTTTAAACATGTAAAAATGTCAAGATGTTGTGTCACCACACTGGTGAAAAAAGAATGGCGCGACGTTGTACGAGATCTTCTCTGCCAAACTGCTTTGTCAGTGACGTCATATCATTCAGAATGCGGGGAAAACACATCAATGTAAGCAACGTAAAAAATCAACGGTTTAAAATATTCATTCGTTCACAGGGGCGGATCCAGGATTTGTGGTTAGGGGGGCGTGAGTAGGTGAGGGGTCTGGGGACCGCATCCCCAGCGGGTCCAAGGCAGAGCCCTGGTAGGGGGCCCAGGAGGCGAAGCCCCCCCCGGAAGCTCTGGGGGTTTGAGGAATTACAGACATTTATTTGAACGACAATTTTGAACCAACCACACCATTTTTATTAGACCAAAAAAACTTGACTTTGAGTCTTAATTTTGTCAGATAATTGTTAACAGTATGTTTTTGTCAGATTATAAGAACCTAAAACACCGTGTCTCCCGTCACATTTGGGGACATGGCTTTGTGAAGGTGGGGGACACGGATCTGAAGCGACGGTTTCAGGTAAGCTGGTGTGAAATCATAAATTATAGCATTAGTACAATTATTTAAAATATATGACTTATTTAGCGGAACACCAGGTTCATTTCGGGAGATGTTGATCCTATTTTACTCACGTTATTCGTCCGGTATATAGGTGAACAGTTCTGCAATGTATGACGAGGGTGGTCAAAATTGAAAATTATCCCAAGTCTCCGTCAGATTTTAGCTTATTTAAGGCTCGATGCACATACTTTCAATGACATATGTTATCTAAAAAGTCGTCCGCGTTAAATGCAATCATTATTTCAAATCATCAACGCAATATAAGAAGCATACGATCGAATTCTCTCGCGTTAAATTGTGGCGTATGGGGGTAAAATATTTGTGACGCCAGGGGATAGGGCTCACCTTTTAAAAACAAGGATAATTATGTATATTAGGTAGTTGTAGGGGGTCCGGGTGGCTCAATGAGTTAGGTAGTTGTATGGGGCCCGGGTGGCTCAATGAGTTAGGTAGTTGTAGGGGGCCCGGTTAGCTCAATGAGTTAGGTAGTTGTAGGGCTCGGTGGCTCAATGAGTTAGGTAGTTGTAGGGCTCGGGTGGCTCAATGAGTTAGGTAGTTGTAGGGCTCGGGTGGCTCAATGAGTACCTAACTGTGTTTTAAAAAGTTGGATTACCTAACAACTCGTACAAGCCTATCACCAATACGCCGTGGGTTCGCACCCGGCTTTGTAAATTACAAAAAGGTGCACCCGACTCGCAGCCGCCGCAAGTGATAACGTTTACCAGTTGCTTGCCCATGGTCGGTGATTCTCTCCGGTTTCTTCCACCACTAAAACTGGTCGCCATGATATAGCTGAAATATTGCTGAAAGTGGCATTAAACACAATAAATCAAATCAAATCCAAAATCGGCTATGGTCACCTATGTCTGAAGGAGGATAACCTTAGTTTACATACACCTAGAAAAAAATGGATTTTTAAGAATATTTTTCTGGACATTTATAGAAGTCAAGCGTAGAGAGAACATACACAGTAAGTGAACATAATTGTGTTCGTCTGTCCAGCACAGGTCTCGACAACAACGTGTGCCAGCTTGTCCGATGACATCAAATCATCGGTCGGACAAATAACTTATAATTCTGCATAGTCATTCTTCGTCAGACAGAACAAATCATTGCCTGTAATAAAATGATGTCAAAGTGTCCTTGTTTAAATTCGTTTCAAGGTTAATGTACATGTTCGCATGATGACATACTGATATATATTGTCATAATGAACTGTTTTAAGACTCTGAACCGTCACATTCGTTACAAGGTTAATGTATATGTTCTCATGATAACATACTGATATATATCTGGTCATAAAATGTTTTAAGACTTTGAACGACTTTGAACTGTCACATTCGTTTTGTACGCCAAATTATATTTAAGCTACATCTATTTTTTTTCTTAGAATTAAGGCATATACATACATATACACATGCATAGAGAAATCTAAATTATATATGCGTTTTTAAAATCTCCATAATAAATCTTTAGAGCGCCCCCTCCCCCTTCTTTAATTTTAGAGAAACCGACAAACATATTGTTCTATGCTTGTTTTTTTTATATAAATTAATTTCATTTTTGCAGTGTAATCAAATGTACATTTAGAATATAACCTACTTTTTCGACCAATCAGATTTCGATAAGTGACCCATTAAGTGCCACACTTCATCATTAAGTTTTTCAAAGTGACGCAGCTGAAATAGACGTCAGGTGACTGCTTTGATTGACAACTGCTGCTAAAAAAATAAACATTTAAATTATGTACTTACGAGACAACTTTAATATTACAAATATTTAAATTTCCACGTCCATTTTTTATATCACCTAGATCTATATGTATACTAAATCGTAAAAATAGCTTGATAACAAAATGGCGCAAATTGGTAAAGAAATCAATATAGAGAGAAAGAAATAGTAGATTTATGATTATTTGATACCAAAATTATGTTGAGAAGTGCATGAAAAAAAATTGCAAAAAAGGGGGGTGGGGGTAATGTAGGTCATGACCCCATGTACCTGTGCTTTTACGATCACAATTTTCCTTACGTTGTCAGGCGCTTCAATTTTAAAAATTCCTTCGGCTTCGCGCACACGCGTTTCATTTTTAATGCAGCTGTTGTGTGGGGAGGTCAAGTAGTTGAGACAAAGATATATTTTCGCTTTCGTCATTCAACACGTCCTCCATCATGCCGTTGTAAAATTCGTGCCGCGCACTTTCCAGCAACGTCTAGGGTGTGACGTAAGAAATGTCTGGAACATTGAACCAATGAAAAAGTAGGTTACATTCTAAGTCAGTTAGAGTATATTAAGTGAAATTTTATTGGTTAAGAAGGGGGTCGCATCGCTTCGCTCGCTCTGCCCCTTCTTAACCATTAAAATTTCACTTAACATACTCTAACTATAACAAAAAAAAGCAACAACCCACGTGTACATACAGGATACCTTTGTAATTACTGAATATCCGTGTTTTTACATATAACATCAAAGGAACATAACAAATCACCTTGTTTTAATTGTAACTTGTAGTACAGGTAATTCATTTAAAACATGTGCGCGCATACTTTTACAACACGTACGATTGTTTGAAAGTCTATTAATATTACGATACTACTCCATCAGACATACAGGTAGTCACTAGTCAGCATGGTGCAGGTGGTTGGTGTTTTGGCCATTGTTCTAGCCATTTTGTGGCCAGCGAAAGGGGCGAGAGTACAGATGAAAGATTCCAGAATGACTGCCTGTTATCGGACTGGACAGTCTGTGTATAACTTTGGACTACCAGATGTACACGGTGTAACAAGAATAAATCTTTCAAGATACAGAGGCAAGGTAACACTTGTGTTCAATATCGTATTCTAAGATACGGGTCACAGTACTCATTTTTAGTTGCTATTGCTCGTTATATTAATAATATTATACAATTACTGCACTTGAACGAGATCAATACGAGGCTTTATGGAGCAGAGTACAACAATATTGAACGAGGCGAAGCCGAGTTCAATATTGTTGTACTCTGCTCCATAAAACCTCATATTGATCAAGTTCAAGTGTAGTAATTGTTTTATTACATATGGCTCTATTTTACTCTAATTAATTATATTTTTGAATTTTATAATTTTCAAATTTGATGAAATTTTCTAACATATTGAATAGCAAAAAGCAATTTCTGTGCAATAAAAAACCATATTGCACTGTTGTGCCACGTAATTTCATTCATTGATTTTGCACGAGAATGCAATATGATTATTTATTGCACAGAAATTGCTTTTTGTTAATCAATATGTTAGAAAATGGAATGTCACGTGTATTGCTTCTGGCCAATAGAAAAACAGTAAATAGAGCCTTATGTAATAAATATATATATTCAAGTTGTATTTTTCTCCAAAACTTTTAATTTTACATGACACATTATATAAAATTGATACAAACATACATTTTGAAAACAATATTGTATCAGCATGAATTTGAAAAACTGAAATTATAGAAACGTATTTTCGCATTGGTGTCAAACATTAATCATGCTATGACTAACTAACTTATAAACACCCCCTTTGAATTTATCTTTGAGCATTTTCGTAATTCACTTGAACGTCGTGTATTGCAGGTACTCTTGTTGGTGAATGTAGCTGGGTTTTGAGGCGCCACTCCCCAGTACAAAGAATTGAATGCACTCCAATATACTTACCGAGATCTTCAAATTATTGGCATCCCTTGTAATCAGTTTGGAAAGGTAGGAACCATTATTTTTTATCATATGGGGATAGTTTTATTATATGTAAAAATTCAGGTAAGTATAGAGTTGATCTGACAGTCAAAGACGATCGCCACAGGCTGTTTTTTCGTGTGTTTTTTTTTTTTTAAAGTTAATGTTTATTCTGTGACAGCGGAAGATTGGGTTATATTAGGGTGATGGTGTTTAACGCCACTTTCAAAAATATTTCATTACATCGTGGTTGTCGGCTTTGTATTTGGCGGAAACCGGAGAATCACATGTTATATCGAATAAACATTGCCATGAGCCGGATTTGAACTCACAACTTTGGTGATGATAGGAACTGGTTGCATATGTAGTTGTAAATCCAACTACCATGCGATCACGACGGCTCCCAGTGGAAGATGAGCTATTCATAATTTTTGGAGCGAAAAGGTACAAGTAAAGCAAGCCAATACATGGTGATTGTTATATACTTTGTATTGGCGATATTTTACAACTTGCAGAAAATTTACCCTGAAATAATAACTTCTTTCGATAAAAAGAAGTTCTTCATACAAAATGTAAATCGAAGATTTTATTTTTGAAAAAGGGGGGGGGGGGGGGGGGGGGGGGGGGGGAGAGGTGATCTAAAAAGAGCAAATGTTGTCATTACAATTTAACTCTTATATCACTTTATTCGTGTCAGACTGAGAAAAAACATTGAAATTTTTATCAAATTCAAAATTTTATTGTCATTAAACTATACAGTTTGTGACAATTATACAATAAACATGTAACAAAGAGCACATAAAAGTCCCCTGTCCTCAGTTCTAATGACTTTTTTAAAAAAGGAACCCAGTTTATTTACTTGAGATGGTGTTGATGGGGCTTAAACTATATGAAAGTTTTTTTGATTCTGATAAGTTATTAAAAATTTGATTTGCGTTGTTCAAAATGTTTAAAAAAGAAGACATCAATTCAGAATTTATCGTGCAATGTACCACTCAAATACAAAGATTCGAGGAGGAAAGAATAGGTAGAGTTTGAAGATAACAAGGGGTAACACAGAACCCGTAAATCGAAGGACAAGAAGGGCCAACAACGATCCCCAAAACATTACACGGAAAACTAAAGATCAAGCAACAATAACTTCACTGAAAAACGGGGGTGAACTCGGATTCTCCCGAAGGAACGTTTAACTCGGGTGTTTTCGTTGTGAAACAAAAATGTCTGGTAGATGATCATTAGACCAACCCTTATTTACTTCGCTGCAACTTTAACAAAAGTAATAATGGCATACAATGTACTGATGTATATATAATAAAGAAAAAAATGCATTTTTAATTTGAAAAAATTGAAGAAAGATGGTGAAAGAAAATGTATTAATTTTTGAAAATTGGGAAATAACTGTTTTATTATTTTTACAGCAAGAACCTGGTGCAAATGGAACAGAAATTTTGAATACTTTGAAGTATGTTCGACCTGGTGAAGGATTTGAACCAGCTTTCCCATTAACAAAGAAAACAGATGTTAATGGTGAAAATGAAGACCCACTGTATACTTATCTCAAGGTAATTGTTTTTTTTTTTTTTTAGAACCAATCCTACTCTGCTAATAGCAAATGTTACAACATATTTTGTGTTAAACTATGAAGTACACTTTCCTCTGTATTCAGCAGGGGCAAACGAGTGGGGGGCACAGGGAGTGTCGCACCCGTCAAGGGGCCTGTACAAAACTATGTTTTGGCCCTCCCTTCCCCTTCTTTTTTGGGCAAACATTTATAAAAATTTGAATTTATTGCATGGAAGCCAACACTATCAATAGTGTAAGAGGTAAAAGGCTATTTTGATGTCTAATTTTGTTTTTTTTGTTGATTTTGAAAGTTTGGCCCATTTTCCTGTACACTTGCAATGTTTTTGCCCCACTTTCCAGTCCACTTAAAGCTCCAACACTTTTAGGTTCCCTGAAAAAACTTGAATTATGGATTACATTGTATGTTGTATAATGCCACTTTCAATAATATTTTAATTATATTATGGGGGTCAGTTTGTTTATGGAGGAAACCGGAGAACCCAGAGAAAACCAGTCACTGACAAACTTTATCACATACTGTTGTATCAGTACACCTCACCACAAGGAGTGGGATTCAAACACACAACTTTAGTGGTGATAGGCACTGATTGCACAGGTAGTTGTAAATTCCACTACCATACAATCATGACCACGACGACATCTCCAGACCTTTCATTACACCCATGATCTTAATCTTAACAATCCAATAAGTTTTTAGCTTCAAGATCAATACAAGCACACATATTCCCTATCAGCATACCTTCATATTTCTTACCCAGTATTCCATTAATGTTAAGAATGTTCCGACTCTGTTCAGACTTTTTAAGACACTGTTTAGAAATTTAAGAAACGTTCAGAACTTTTTCAGAATTTCTAGCACAAAAACTGGTCTATTCAGAATTTCTTGACTTTGTAGTGATTATGAAAAGAATTATAATAGTGGTGGTCAACATTTCCACTGAACAATCGATCACCTCTCACCTCAATGTTCTTTTCAGAAAACTTGTCCGCCAATCGATGACGACTTTTATACGACAGGACCAGGTATCTATTACTCACCATATCGTAACAGTGACGTAAGATGGAATTTTGAGAAGTTTTTAATCAACAGAGAAGGGAAACCAGTTTACAGATATCCTACACGTATCAATCCAACTCTTTTCAGGGCAGATATAGAGAGATTATTGAATGAGAACATGATACAACGTGGATTTTTCTTAAAAAAATAAAATATATGAGAATTGTGCAAAGAAATAACACTCGAAATATCCGTTTGAAGTTGATGCCATGCCAACTAGTTTAAAATCGGCCACTGTGAGGTCAAACCATTTTAGATGTAAAAAAAATAATTCATGCACATCAACAAATATATGAATCAAAATGTTTATATTTAATATTTATATGTACTTAGGGCTTTTCCAGAAATAAATGTATGGGGGGGTCAAAAGGCACTTTTATTTTTTACCCACCATGCATCAAATTTTCAAAATCATAACCCCACCCTACACAAAATATAAATCATTACTATACCCACCATGCATCAAATTGAATTGATAACCAAAAATGTGATAAACATTTTGATTGAACATGTTTTGCTTTTCAAATACTGTATTCGACCTAATAAGCACCCGTGCCCCTATATGCGCCCCCTACCAATATTCCTTTAGGTGCCCCCTTTCTACATGTGTTTGGTTCATGGGAAGGTTTTTATAAAAACAAAATAGGTTTAGTTGATTTTTCCTGGTAGAATTTTTACACAGAAATTTTAATTCTTGAGCAGTCATTTCTTTTTCTGTATTTTCCTATTTTCACCCTTTTCAGCTCCATTTCTCACATTCCTAATAAGTGCCATCTTCTTCTGTTTTTTAAGTGCCCTGGGCACTTATTAGGTCGAACTCAGTATTTGTTAATGTTGTTTTCCATTCTGGCTATGCCACTAGAAGTGATTTAATTGAGCGAAACAGGAGATAACTCTAGAAGAACTACACTTCCGGTTAGTAGAAATCCGCCATGGTCACGATTAAAAGACACAAAAATCACCATTTTTTTTTTCATTTACACGAGGTTTTATTCCATTGACACGTTGATTTTACGTTCTTATAAATTTTCAGGATACGAGAAACCCACAATGCATAAAATCGAAATTAATTCATGACCCACCATGGATAATTTTCAAACTGACTTGACCCCCACCGGGCATCAAATTTTAATTGCACTGCCATCCGACCCCCCTATACATTTATTTCTGGAATAGCCCTTAGTACATTTTGTTAATTGTTAATTGTTAATTTAAATTATTGTTTGTAATGTTATAAATAGGTTACTGTTTCATTCTTTAACTTTTACAACATATGAAGAATTCACCAGAAAACGGGGAAACACACCTGTGGTGAATTTTGAATAAATCGTAAATAAGATGGCATCGCATTCAGCCATTTAAGCTATGATTTCTGTAAAATTAATAAATTAAATAGATACCATATTGGATTGTTTTTTTTATCATTTGAGGCCTGTTTGCTCCATATAAGATTTAAGGGGATTTTTAGAGTAAGAGTTGTGGTGTTTAACACCACTTTCAACAATATTTCAGTTATATCATGGCAGTCTGTTTTATTGGTGGAGGAAACCGGAGTACCCGGAGAAAACCACCGACCTGTCGCAAGTCACTGACAAACTATATGATTTAAATGGTTGACCATATAAAAGCATAAACACAACCATGTATTTCTCCGACAATCCCTAAAGTCCTGGGTTAGGACAATCAGAAGAACTATGACAGGTTATATCGGTCAGTGTGATCACAACCATCTCCTCTTGGTATAGTTAGCTCATCTAGAAAAGACTTTATATTGAACAATATCACACTGAAATGAAGTTTTATTCTAAAAATAAATAAAATTCACATTTTCTATAAACTTCTTTTTTTCAATGTTTATACTTCAGTAGTTGCCATGGTTACTACTACACTAGTTATCTGTTCATGTACTATCTGTCTTCGTAATAATCATTAAAGTTTAATCTAAGTAGTGTTTATACTTCAGTAGTTGCCATGGTTACTACTACACTAGTTATCTGTTAATGTAGTTGCCATGGTTACTACTAAGCTAGTTATCTGTCTTTGTAATAATCATTAAAGTTTAATCTAAGTAGTAACTCCTGGAGGTGTGGCTGATATCCTCTGATTGACAGCTTATTGACAACTGAAATGAAACAAGTAGTATGTATAGCAAGTAAACATAGCAAAAAGTCATAATATTTAAAGGGATAGTGCATGTAAGTTTGGTCATTTTTTTGAAAGTTTTTTTTTTGCATTGAAAAATAATATACACCTTCAAAATATGAGTATAAAACATTGTTTGGAGAGATTCGACCAAAAAATGTGTATTTTCGTTGGTTTTTTTTTGTGTGTGCAACTTGTGAATTATGCATGTCCCAATTTCCGAACTACATGTGCGATGGCACTGATGTTTACATTTATGACGTAACGCCACTTCAGCATCAGTTTGAACTCTTGACGCCTCCTTCAATTCCATCAAATAGTCATGTTGGTTGCCTATGTTAATTCTTGCTTTATTATAATTATAACAGAATCAGCTAAACTTCTTGTATGGCCGTGTCGGCAGATATTTTTTTCCGCAACAACAGACTTCGTGCATGCGTATTAAAAGGTCATATGAATAGGGGCATATATTGTTGTACAGACAGGAATGTATGCTCGAGATGTGTTTTCATGAAAATAAAAGAGAATGGGTCAACTTTTTACTGTAAAACTCCATAATTAGTGTTAAGTTATGTTTTTAATGTTCTCCTTGTAAAAGATATCTGGACTAAAAAAATCACCAAAATCACAGACACTACTTTATGTTATCTTTGCTGCAGTGTTTAATTTCTGCTACCTTTGCTACAGTTTTCTATTTTTATTATCTTGGCTGTAATCTATAATTTGTGCTATTTTTGCTTCAGTATTTGTTATCTTTACTGCAGTGTTTATGGTACATAGGGTCACTCACATGTGACCTGTAGTGTTTATGGTACATAGGGTCAGTCGCATGTGACATGTAGTGTTTATGGTACATAGGGTCACTCACATGTGACATGTAGTGTTTATGGTACATAGGGTCACTCGCATGTGACCTGTAGTGTTTATGGTACATAGGGGTCACTCACATGTGACCTGTAGTGTTTATGGTACATAGGGTCAGTCACATGTGACATGTAGTGTTTATGGTACATAGGGTCACTCACATGTGACATGTAGTGTTTATGGTACATAGGGTCACTCACATGTGACCTGTAGTGTTTATGGTACATAGGGTCACTCACATGTGACCTGTAGTGTTTATGGTACATAGGGGTCACTCACATGTGACCTGTAGTGTTTATGGTACATAGGGGTCACTCACATGTGACCTGTAGTGTTTATGGTACATAGGGTCACTCACATGCGACCTGTAGTGTTTATGGTACATAGGGTCACTCGCATGTGACCTGCAGTGTTTATGGTACATAGGGTCACTCACATGTGACCTGTAGTGTTTATGGTACATAGGGTCACTCACATGTGACCTGTAGTGTTTATGGTACATAGGGTCAGTCACATGTGACCTGTAGTGTTTATGGTACATAGGGTCACTCATATGTGACCTGTAGTGTTTATGGTACAGAGGGTCAGTCACATGTGACATGTAGTGTTTATGGTACATAGGGTCACTCACATGTGACCTGTAGTGTTTATGGTACATAGGGGTCACTCACATGACTTGTGACCTGTAGTGTTTATGGTACATAGGGTCAGTTGCATGTGACCTGTAGTGTTTATGGTACATAGGGTCACTCACATGTGACCTGTAGTGTTTATGGTACATAGGGGTCACTCACATGTGACCTGTAGTGTTTATGGTACATAGGGGTCACTCACATGTGACCTGTAGTGTTTATGGTACATAGGGTCAGTCACATGTGACCTGTAGTGTTTATGGTACATAGGGTCAGTCACATGTGACCTGTAGTGTTTATGGTACATAGGGTCAGTCACATGTGACCTGCAGTGTTTATGGTACATAGTTGTCACTCACATGTGACCTGCAGTGTTTATGGTACATAGGGTCACTCACATGTGACCTGCAGTGTTTATGGTACATAGGGTCACTCACATGTGACCTGCAGTAGGGTTTCATCAGATTTCTGATGCAGTGACATTTTAGTAAAGGGAGCAGGTGAGATCTCTGATTTTAATCAGATTAGACAACTGGCTGATTGTCAAATAACTATTCCTATAGGGTTAGGGTGTTTAATGGCACTTACAACAATATTTCAGTTATATCATGGCAGTCAGTTTTATTGGTAGAGGAAACCGGAGAAAACCACAAACCTGCCGGAAGTCACTGACAAACTTGATCACATAATGTTGCATTGAGTACACCTCGCCATGAGAAGGATTCGAACTAACAACGTTAGTGGCGATAGGCACTGATTACAGAGGTAGTTGTAAATCTAACCACCATACCACCACGATGACCCCGCTATTCCTATACCATCAAATATTAAGTACCTGGTGTACACATCAACAACAAATTATTCTAATTACCTTTGAAAAGGAAACCAGAATATTCTCTAAATGCTTTATACAAAGCCACCATGTTACTGAAGTTTGTATGTGTCATTTGTTCTGTGTCTCTATCAAAGTACCACTCTGCATTAATTAACTGGACACGGAACTTCAGAATGAGGCTAAATATATCCTGAATTATCTTCATTACTGGTCCCGCTTTCTTGTTCAATAAACATCTGCAATTAAACCTTTCAAATGTTATTTACTTAGTACAATCCCAGGTGGTGTAAAACACCAATTACAAAATTGGTATTTGTTGTTCCTCCACTAAGAACACCAGGTTTTCTGCTATGCTCAGACATGTTCAGGACAATTGTCCTAAAACCAGCATTTCCCATCAGTCATGCCTTAATAATGTAACCAAAAAAATGTCCTATAAGTTTAAAAAATTTAGGCCATTTCTAAAATCTTTAGGTCAATGACCTAAAAATTGCCCCAATCTGAAACCATGAACGCAGCTTTAAAGAGTAAGATCAAAGATCTGTTGTCTTGAATTTAGGATTATGTGTCCAGTGACGAGACATCTCTACACTTGAACTGTTGTCTCAGAACTACTAAAAATCCAAATTAGCATGTTGGTCTTCTGAGTGTCAAACAATGATGATGAAGTTCCTTTATTAAACTTCCACATGGTGCAAACAAACTGTAAAATCTGATGTAATAAACAGTAGAGGAACTCTTGAATCCTTGCATCTGAATATCAAAAATATATCACTTTTTTCCAAACAGCCATAATAATTCACCCATGTGCTAAAATACATTTGTGAAGTATACTGTGTTCTAACATGACGTCCTTCTTTCGCTTTGTAAAAAACCAAACGATTTATCGATTGGGTATAATCTCATTACCATATGCGGCGGTGCATGTGACTGACTTTCCTGTCGTAAATGTACATGTAGATGAATTATCGTCTGCTCGAATTTGGCAGCATAAATTGTGTGCGACATTGTCCGCAAACGTAAATATAAATAACCGTCTTCCAATCAAAGTATACTACCGTATTTGTACTCTTAGACATATCAGAATCGAAATAATTCATGGAAGCCAGAATACTAATATCCGCCAACCCATGTTAAAACTCAAAACACATTCTGGATTCCATGATTTATTTCTTAATTATTCTGGTACTAATGATTTATTTTTGATATTTGGACTACAAGGGGGAGGTAATCCTGCTACAATAGATAATCAGATGTGGATTAAACTTACTTTTCTTTGCTCAGAAAATCATTTGACCAATATACACAGTATTATATGCAAGAAAAAAGAAGATGGCTTATAAAACTAGTTTAAACCTGTCACTTTTTATTGAAGTGCCTGTACCAATCCAGATAGTGAGCGATCTTGTATTTGTGTGTTATAGGTATCAATTTTTCCTCTTTCTATGATTTTGCTATTGGAATTTAGAAACTGTTACGACAGTGTGGTATTCCTTGTTTTTCATTTTTATTATCAAATGAATCATGGGAAGGCATGTGTATGATACATCAATGTGTACAATAGTCAACTCCATGTAATTGAAATCATGTTAATTGCTACAAAAATTATAAGGTTGCCAACATGTACAGGTTTACCGTTATGAAATATCCATTTCTCAAAAGGCAATGGATTTCTTCTCTTTACATAGATTTTGTCTTTCCTCTATGATAGGGAAGATTTCTGATGGACTAAACTATTAGTAACTCGGAGGGGTGTTTTATAAGAAACAGTAACTACCTACTGTTCGCGAGCACCTTGGTTTATCCCCAAAAACAAGAAGGTAATGTACTCACCTAAATATGGTCTTATTGAGGTATTCAGAATGTATCGTATGAAGATCATCCAAGTCTTTCAGATCTGACGTCAACGACTCCATGAACTCTCCCCAGGACACATGAATGATCTGATTAGCCACATAACCCTGCATCACCTTCACGAAATGTTGCATTTCTTGTCTGCAATAAGAAATAATTTAATTTGATGTGAATACTGCAATCTAATTGGCTGATCCTCCTGGAGAAAAAGTGGTTATACTTGATAACCTGGATTGGTATTGTGACGTCACCAACATAATCATTTGGCAACGACAAATCACATAGTCCCATGAAATAATCGCAATTAAAATCAAGGAATCATTAAATTTTGTTGTAAAAATTAAATTATAAGGAATATTTTTAAATTTTTGAACAGGTTATACTTCTATAACGCAGTTTGGGACAGTTTAGGCTTTTCATAAACCACTGCACAGTTTATTAAGCGTTAACTGCTCTAAACCAGGTTAAATCGTATAACCTGTTCAAAATTGTAAATATTCCTTTAATAATAAATACGGTAGTAGTTTTATTATAAGGCCATTCCCAAACGGCTGTCGTCATAGTGATAGCATTGTAGTTAGATTTACATATGCAATCAGCGCCTATTGACCACTAACGTTGTGAGTACGAATCATACTCATGGAGAGCTATCTTTGATATAACATTATGTGATAAAAGTTTCTCAGTGACGTGGGACAGGTCGGTAGTTTTCTCCTGGTATTCCGATTTCCTTCACCAATAAAACACACTGCCACGATTTAACTGAAGTGGCATTAAACGCCATAAATCTAATCTAACCTAAGGCCATTACCACAATTTTAAATGTATTAAGTGTCGACAATTTAGGTTAATATCTTTCTTACCTAAATACATTAACTGGGGAAATAAACCGGTATTAAATACAAACAATAAACAACAAATATACCATTTTTAAAATATAAAAATACACCTCTCCATGATTTATTTTGTGAAAATATCACCCTAAAATCGGTCTGTCATCACGGCAATATCTCATCCATATTCATTTGAGAGAAGGGTCAAGGACTTTCTACTGCACAGATGTACATTGTTATTTTTTCTATATTTAGAAATGTCAATGGATGTCAAAGGTCACAAGAGAAATTTAACAGATTCAGCTAGAAAAAAGAACTAAAACAAAGCTTTGTCCCAAGTACACCTGGGTAAATCAATGACGAATGCTATAGTGACTAACAAGATTGTATCTTTCATAATTTATTAAACCCCTCTGATAGGAAAATAAGAGCTATGTTAGGGAACGACCATTTAACTTGAAAGGGGGGGGGGGGGGGGGGGGGGGGGGCAGTATGGTTTTTTTCTAAAAAAATATTTTGATTCCCAATGTTGCTGAAAAAAATATTCTGATTTTGGTGGAGGAAAAAAAATAATCTGATTCAGAGTTTTTGTCATATAACCTAATGTTAAATTCTGGGAAAAAATTTCGCGCTTTGCCCAACAAAAAAAATAAATATTCTAACTCTTGTGTTGTCTGAAAAAAAAATTCTGAACGAAACAAAAAACCATAACACCCCCCCCCCCCCCCCCCCCCCCCCTTCAAGTTAAATGGTCGGTCCCTTATTAATTTTCATTATTGCAGTTTTACTTTTCTGTGTTTTTCATTGTTTATATGATCTATTTCCCATTTTTTTTTATTTACAATAAAAAGAAGCACATTATTGACTTTAGTTATATTACCTGTATAACTGTAATTGTCTAAACTGTACACTGTTTCCTGCCTTGTGGATCAGGGCTGTAATATATATACTATATCAAATAATTATTATAAACATATCTAAGAATTGAATGCAATCTTTAGTAGTTTTATTGGTGTGTGAAAGCATTGATCAAAGTACATCTATATAAAATTTGGATTTCTGTGAGTGCTTTTACAAAAACCTATAAAACTACAAAAATTGTATTAAATACTTATAATTCAGAGTGTGAAACTAAATTGTGTGGTATCATAATATAAACCAATCTCTATTTTACATAGACATCACTGTACATTATATACAAAATTTTGAAAATTAGACATAGACCAGGTTGATTTTACATAGACATTGTCTTAGTATAGGTCTACAGCTAATTTCGCACACTGCTTATAATTACATTTTTACATTATAAAATACAATTAACATTATTGTTGTTTGTTATATTTTTCCACATTTTCAAGTGTTGTCATTGTGTGTAGTAATTAGTTTTCATGACATTCAAAAATACTATCCAGAAGTGGGTGTGGTCAAATGGTTGAGCACTTCAGTTTCTATTCTGAAGTCACATGTCAAAACCTTTTGACCAATCACTTGAGGCTTTCTAAATGAAATGAACATATAAAATAATTATATCAAAAGAAATTAATAGATTCTGTTTATGCATTGTTCTTATTTTGAAATATTCACACATGCCTGTATCACCCACCTATATGTATTAAAGATGGAGTTTTTAACTATTGTCAATCATAGTATCCGGAGAAAACCACCGACCTGTCAGTGGTTTTGTCAGGGTACTCCGGTTTCATCCACCAATAAAACTGACCGCCACGTTATGAAAGTGGCATTAAACACCATAAACCAATCAATCATAGTATATAAATTTTGATCCTTGAAAAACCACTAACTCTAGAACATTTATTGGTACAAACATGAATCTTCATATCACATACATGATCCTTGAGAACCACTAACTCTGGAACATTTATTGGTACAAACATGAATCTTCATATCACATACATGCTTTATTCTTTCTTGCTAATTTATATAATTGAATATTTATATTACAAGCTTGTATCTTATATCACAATGACATTTCCTCATACAATTGCATTTTCACAGCTGGTTTGTTTGTATGCAAAGAGATTTTTAAATTTTTTCTCCATAGTCTACTATGTAGTCCCAGTGCTTGGTGTCCAAAATTTAACATAAGATGCAAGTATCTCTTAAGAACCAGTAACATCTGCTAAACTTTGGACCCCTAAAGCAGTCAAGGAAATTAGGAATTTGAATCCACAGGACATTCGGTCCTGTGAACTGTGAGGAATTACAGGACCGAACTAGATTTTACAGGACCGCCAATAAAATAATGATTTTTTTTTTAAAATAATAAATTAATTTTATTTAAGTGTCACATATTAATTGCATTAAACTTACAATCGCAAACAGCAATATCTACAATTAGACAGCAGCGTAAAGGTTAGCATGCGAGTGCTCATGGGTTCGTGCTCTGGTCGGGTCAGACCAAAGACTATAAAATTGGTATTTTTTTGCTTCTCTGTTAAGTACGCAGCATTAAGAAAGAGCAAAGATTGGTTGGCTCTGAATCAGGATGACAATTCCATAAATATATTATTGTATACAGCATGATTATATTCATTAAAGTATATTTCCACTCTAAAATTACAAAACTATTTGTGACATTAAAAATTACTAAATGAAATATTCATTCTATCTAAACAAATGAATCCTTTTATGTAAAAAAAAAAAAAGAATAAAATAATAGCTCTATGCTACCAGAAAAGGTATAATTAGAAACCAGAATTTAGAATTACAAAAGAATATATATATAGCTCTTTTGGTCCATTGGCTTCGATGCACCAGTTGCAGACCATAACGTTTTGTTCAACGTTATGATGTAGCCAGGATCAGTCCTGCTTCCAAGAATCAATAAATTTACGTTCTCGGTCTTTTTCATACTGTTTCTTCCGTTCTCTCGTCTCCTCTGTGGTTACTTTTCTCATTAATGACTTTCCTGGTATGGCTCCTGTCTTATATATACTTCAAGAAAGCCATGACCACCGTGTTTTGAAGTGATAAAATGTTCCGTTTTTTTCAGGTTTCACGATTGTTAATGAAGAAAACTCTAGAGAATAATATTTTTCCGAAATACCACGATCACTGTAGTCACATGAAATATTTTACGACATCAAAATTTTACGACAATAACTGTTGTAAATAGTTAGTGTCTTTGCCAAAACTCGTGATTATCAATTACGATGTATTATTTATTTTAGATTTTTCTTGATCTAAAAATAACAAATAAAAGAGAAATAGAAATATTTTTAAGTTGAATTTACAGAGAACTTCAATTTATCTATTCTTAAAGGCAGCGGCTGACAAAACAATTTACCGGACAGTCGGTCCGGTGAGTTAGTGAAAACTACCGGACCGCCAGGAATTTTATCGGACGTGGTCCGTCGGTCCGGTGCCAATTTCCTTGACTGCTAAAGATTCCAAATATCCTGAAGCTTCTATTTGTACAAGCTGGATCATTCAAATCATAGAATCACAATTACACTTCATACTTTTAACTACTTACCACCTCTCTTTAAACGCTGCCAGACATCTATAAGAACCCAAACAATCCTCTTTAACTGTAACATGAATGAGAATACCCTGTTGTATTTACCTATGACGGTATCTGTTAACACTATGTTTAATGGCCAAACAACCTGCAAAAATAATGACGGTATCTGTTAACACTATGTTTAATGGCCAAATAACCTGCAAAAATAATGACAGTATCTGTTAACACTATGTTTAATGGCTAAATAACCTGCAAAAATAATGACGGTATCTGTTAACACTATGTTTAATGGCCAAATAACCTGCAAAAATAATGACAGTATCTGTTAACACTATGTTTAATGGCTAAATAACCTGCAAAAATAATGACGGTATCTGTTAACACTATGCTTAATGGCCAAATAACCTGCAAAAACAATAATGATGGTATCTGTTATCACTATGTTTAATGGCCAAACAACCTGCAAAAATAATGACGGTATCTGTTAACACTATGTTTAATGGCCAAATAACCTGCAAAAATAATGACAGTATCTGTTAACACTATGCTTAATGGCCAAATAACCTGCAAAAATAATGACGGTATCTGTTCACACTATGTTTAATGGCCAAATAACCTGCAAAAATAATGACGGTATCTGTTAACACTATGCTTAATGGTCAAATAACCTGCAAAAATAATGTTGGTATCTGTTAACACTATGCTTAATGGCCAAATAATCTGCAAAAATAATGACAGTATCTGTTAACACTATGTTTAATGGCCAAACAACCTGCAAAAATAATGACGATATCTGTTAACACTATGCTTAATGGCCAAATAACCTGCAAAAATAATGACGGTATCTGTTAACACTATGTTTAATGGCCAAACAACCTGCAAAAATAATGACGATATCTGTTAACACTATGTTTAATGGCCAAACAACCTGCAAAAATAATGACGGTATCTGTTAACACTATGTTTAATGACCAAATAACCTGCAAAAATAATGACGGTATCTGTTCACACTATGTTTAATGGCCAAATAACCTGCAAAAATAATGAAGGTATCTGTTAACACTATGCTTAATGGCCAAACAACCTGCAAAAATAATGATGGTATCTGTTAACACTATGCTTAATGGCCAAACAACCTGCAAAAATAATGATGGTATCTGTTAACACTATGTTTAATAGCCAAACAACCTGCAAAAATAATGATGGTATCTTTTAACACTATGTTTAATTGCCAAACAACCTGCAAAAATAATGAAGGTATCTGTTAACACTATGTTTAATGGCCAAACAACCTGCAAAAATAATGATGGTATCTGTTAACACTATGTTTAATGGCCAAATAACCTGCAAAAATAATGACGGTATCTGTTCACACTATGTTTAATGGCCAAACAACCTGCAAAAATAATGACGGTATCTGTTAACACTATGCTTAATGGCCAAATAACCTGCAAAAATAATGACGGTATCTGTTAACACCATGTTTAATGGCCAAATAACCTGCAAAAATAATGACGGTATCTGTTAACACTATGTTTAATGGCCAAATAACCTGCAAAAATAATGACGGTATCTGTTAACACCATGTTTAATGGCCAAATAACCTGCAAAAATATACAAAATACAGTAAAACCTGTATATAAAGACCACTCAAGGGAACCTGGCAGTTGACCTTTATATACAGGTTAAAATTATATGCACTATTCATTAATGGGAAAAATGAGATTACCTTTTATAGACAGTGATTTGTTACATAGAGGTGTCCTTTAAGGCAGGTGTGACTATATTTAGAATAAAATCTGATAAAGACATACATCTACATGATTGTGACTCGGTACAAACAGCTTTTATTTACCATGATTGATCATATTTGTGAGAAAAAAATGTTTTTCTGTGAACTGTGTGATTGCACTAATTTATTGTATAATAATGGACAACCCCTTTATACACCTCCTGATCGAAATTTGAAAAATGCTCAATTTACCTCCACCATAAAAAACAAACCACCAGTAATTGAATATTGAGTGAGTAAACGAGTGAGTGATTGTTGTTTAATGCACAGCAAACCCTTTTTCAGCTATATGACAGAGAGATCAAGTTACATTTCAATGAGATGATGATGATGTCTGTTTTGTACTAGATCAACACACTTAGCTTGATTGTTATAGTGCTAGCTCACTGAAGCAACATTCCATGCTTGTTTGGGAAGCAGTAAATACCAGACTTTTTCAAATTCGTCGGACCGAGCCGACAGAAAATCACAAGGACCGGCAATACTGCCAAGTATGCCGGTCCGGGTGTCTGACAAAATTTTTTATTTGTGTATTTTGTTTTGCACCGGAAATCGGAAATGCAACTGGTATGCCAGAACAACCACGGTCAACTCAGAATTAGATTCTGCTGCAAATGACATTTACTTCTTAAACATGCAACTGTTTCCATGTTAATTATATTAATCATTGTATTTTTATAGTTTAAACTGGCTGTGATGCATCAACGCAACCATTTCGTGTGTTAATATTTGAAAACATGGCGGGTCGGGTTTTAATAGTTCCCATCGCCGATTCCGTTTAAATTTTAGAATTTTGTAAATTCCGGTCCTGCACAATTTCAGTAGGTCCTGCAGAAAAGTCTGAAATACCAATTTTATAGTCTTTGGATTGATCTGACCGAGGCTTGAAATCATGATATACCACACTGAATATTGAAAATAAATTTATACAGTAATTTTCTTCAAGATAACCAACCACAATAATATAAATCTTAAATGGTCGAATTTCCAAACAATAATCCAATCAAAATCTAGCTATTATATGCTGTATTAAATAATCTATTTTTTGTAAAACCCAGTTTATACATGTTTCATTATTGAATCATGCAACACGATCTTTTAAATATAATGTTATTTTAATAATAATATGTGATATCCTATATGCTTAGTATCTTCTAAGACAATCAATAGTGAGCATATATTTACAAATCAGAAGATCTTGAAGTTGCTTAAAATACCCTACTTAACCAAACCTAGCAACATAGCAGAGTAAAGACCTAGCAACATAGCATAGTAAACACCTAGCAACATAGCATAGTAAACACCTAGCAACATAACATAGTAAACACCTAGCAACATAGCATGGTAAACACCTAGCAACATAGCATAGTAAACACCTAGCAACATAACATAGTAAACACCTAGCAACATAGCATAGTAAACACCTAGCAACATAACATAGTAAACACCTAGCAACATAGCATAGTAAACACCTAGCAACATAACATAGTAAACACCTAGCAACATAGCATAGTAAACACCTAGCAACATAGCATAGTAAACACCTAGCAACATAGCATAGTAAACACCTAGCAACATAGCATAGTAAACACCTAGCAACATAACATAGTAAACACCTAGCAACATAGCATAGTAAACACCTAGCAACATAACATAGTAAACACCTAGCAACATAGCATAGTAAACACCTAGCAACATAGCATAGTAAACACCTAGCAACATAGCATAGTAAACACCTAGCAACATAACATAGTAGACACCTAACAACATAGCATAGTAAACACCTAGCAACATAACGTAGTAAACACCTAGCAACATAGCATGGTAAACACCTAGCAACATAGCATAGTAAACACCTAGCAACATAACATGGTAAACACCTAGCAACATAGCATGGTAAACACCTAGCAACATAACATAGTAAACACCTAGCAACATAGCATAGTAAACACCTAGCAACATAACATAGTAAACACCTAGCAACATAGCATGGTAAACACCTAGCAACATAGCATGGTAAACACCTAGCAACATAACATAGTAAACACCTAGCAACATAGCATTGTAAACACCTAGCAACATAGCATAGTAAACACCTAGCAACATAGCATGGTAAACACCTAGCAACATAACATAGTAAACACCTAGCAACATAGCATAGTAAACACCTAGCAACATAGCATGGTAAACACCTAGCAACATAGCATGGTAAACACCTACCTTATATCTCAGTTCTAAACAGTCCAATGTATTATGAGCTGTAATAAAATGAAAGTAGAAATAAAAGGTTATATTTACTATGATACAGTACAGTCATAGACATAGCCTGATAAATCATGGTGATAGATGTATCACACACCTTCATGATATTAATCAGATACAAAGGCAAGAAGCCATGGCAATTTGCAGTTTGATTGACAGATTTCAGAAAAATCATTAACCAAGAAATGTACAAAATAGATGTACCTGATGCATGATGGGATAAGAATACTAGGTTATTATATTCTTAACCAAATGAAGAAATAATGAAATAATATTCGCTAGGACAAAAGAATACTATCTATTACTTCCCCTTCCTTACAATAGCTAAGGGAGATAACTCACTAATGAGCTTATTTGAAATAAGCACCTGGCCAAACAAGATGAACTGTGAGTTAATGCTCACTTATGATACCCTCGCATATATGTTCAATGTGTATAAAAACCAACTAAGTCGGCAAACAGGAAGTAGGAATCTGACGTGTCCAAAAATGCTTCCCACAATATGGCATACCAATATGAAGCTTGTGACCAAATATCAGATTTCTGCCATCAATAGTTGCTGAGAAAAATGTGCCGAAAAATATCTTGGGACGGACAGACGGAAGGACAGGGGTAAAACAGTCTCCGGTGGAGCGGCAGTATAATTATTATTTACAGTTTTATCTTGCCAGAAATTGGTTAATATCACTTACGACTAGCATTAATATATTTGGTATAAAAACAGAGATTGACAAGAAGAGATGCTTAATTCATTACAAAGAAATGTGGAAAATTTTATGCTAAATTTCCTATATTTTAGCCATTTAAAGCAGGTTTTTAAAATATCAGTGAATTAATCTGATAACTACAATTTGAGATAATGTCCAGAAACCAGATGCCGCTTGTCTATAGTCCTGTCTACCCTTCATTAAAACTGACTGCCACGATATAACTGAAATATTGTTGAAAGTGGTGTTAAACTCCATAACCATATTCCCCACCTTGGAAACCAAAAAAGGTTATTAAAGTCGAGATCTTGACTGCACTATGACTATTAAAATCAGGATTTTGATGGAAATATGAATTAAGAGTCCAGATTTTGAGATAACTATTGAATCCAGTTGAGTTATCCTGGGTTACATCAATTACCTGTCTGCTGTAGAACGTCAGGTGCATATTTAATAGCAAAACTCAGGTTATCTGCATAGACATCATCAGCATGCATTGACGATCGTAAAGATTTTGTCAGAATATTGTTCAGGAAAACAGGATTTAACATCTCTCTAGGCTTTGGGTTATTTGACAACTGAAAAAAAATCAGACATGGATATAAAATATACAAGTGAAATATACATTTATTGACAATGAGTTTCTGCAAGTGACTTTTTAAGACTGTTAATAAGTAATTACTTTTCGTTATACTTTGTGTTGTGAGAATGAATTTCTTGGAGAAATCTCACATCGAAGGCAAAACCTGAGATGTAAGATGCAATGAGAAGTCTGTTTCAATGAGAAGTCTGTTACAATGAGAAGTCTGTTTCAATGAGAAGTCTGTTACAATGAGAAGTCTGTTACAATGAGAAGTCTGTTACAATGAGAAGTCTGTTTCAATGAGAAGTCTGTTACAATGAGAAGTCTGTTTCAATGAGAAGTCTGTTTCAATGAGAAGTCTGTTACAATGAGAAGTCTGTTACAATGAGAAGTCTGTTACAATGAGAAGTCTGTTTCAATGAGAAGTCTGTTACAATGAGAAGTCTGTTTCAATGAGAAGTCTGTTACAATGAGAAGTCTGTTTCAATGAGAAGTCTGTTACAATGAGAAGTCTGTTTCAATGAGAAGTCTGTTACAATGGGAAGTCTGTTACAATGAGATGTTACAATGAGAAGTCTGTTACAATGAGAAGTCTGTTTCAATGAGAAATCTGTTTCAATGAGAAGTCTGTTACAATGAGAAGTCTGTTTCAATGAGAAGTCTGTTACAATGAGAAGTCTGTTTCAATGAGAAGTCTGTTTCAAGTAAAATATATCAATGATGGTATGTTTATCAAGGATTTGTCAATATAACGTCACACATTATTACACATTTTCATTTTGTATCATGCTTGTTGCTTGAAAATAGACATTGTGTTGCGTTGCAATAGAAGAGAGCCAGTGATAGTCATTTCATGCCAAATGAGCAGTTTATTTTAGCTATATCAGGGCGAGAAAAAAAGTTGCATATCATTGAGATAATGAAGATGTTTGCTTTCTACTACTTTCAATGAAACCACAGTTCAGCTGGTAGACTTGTCACTCCACGCTGATACATTATGCTGATTCAGAGCAAGCCAATATTTCCTCTCACTCCTTAATTCTGCATGCTCAGATGATCAGAAGATGCAAATACTAATTTCAGAGTCATTGGTTTGACAAACTGGAGATCGACCCCATAATCTACTGCATGGTAACCATTACACCACCGATCAGTTTTGTTGCAATAGGACATCAAATTACCACTACTAACAAACTGTTGTTCATTAACAGCTGATATTAATTATCTTTTTTATAGCATTCTCCAAAATTGATTAGGAGGAATCTTCAGGTTACATTATAAATATAGAATAACGCAGTTCTGAAGGTCTGGACAGACATGATAGCTAGTATCACAGAGAGTCAATAACGTCAGTTCTGAAGGTCTGGACAGACATGATCGCTAGTATCACAGCGAGTCAATAACAGCAGTTCTGAAGGTCTGGACAGACATGATCACTAGTATCACAGCGAGTCAATAACAGCAGTTATGAAGGTCTGGACAGACATGATCGCTAGTATCACAGTGAGTCAATAACAGCAGTTCTGAAGGTCTGGACAGACATGATCGCTAGTATCACAGCGAGTCAATAACAGCAGTTCTGAAGGTCTGGACAGACATGATCACTAGTATCACAGCGAGTCAATAACAGCAGTTCTGAAGGTCTGTACAGACATGATCACTAGTATCACAGCGAGTCAATAACAGCAGTTCTGAACAGACATGATCACTAGTATCACAGCGAGTCAATAACAGCAGTTCTGAAGGTCTGGACAGACATGATCACTAGTATCACAGAGAGTCAATAACAGCAGTTCTGAAGGTCTGGACAGACATGATCACTATTATCACAGCGAGTCAATAACAGCAGTTCTGAAGGTCTGGACAGACATGATCGCTAGTATCACAGAGAGTCAATAATGGCAGTTCTGAAGGTCTGGACAGACATGATCGCTAGTATCACAGCGAGTCAATAACGTCAGTTCTGAAGGTCTGGACAGACATGATCACTAGTATCACAGCGAGTCAATAACAGCAGTTCTGAAGATCTGGACAGACATGATCGCTAGTATCACAGCGAGTCAATAACAGCAGTTCTGAAGGTCTGGACAGACATGATCGCCAGTATCACAGAGAGTCAATAACGGCAGTTCTGAAGGTCTGGACAGACATGATCGCTAGTATCACAGCGAGTCAATAACAGCAGTTCTGAAGGTCTGGACAGACATGATCGCTAGTATCACAGAGAGTCAATAACGGCAGTTCTGAAGGTCTGGACAGACATGATCGCTAGTATCACAGCGAGTCAATAACAGCAGTTCTGAAGGTCTGGACAGACATGATCGCTAGTACCACAGCGAGTCAATAACGGCAGTTCTGAAGGTCTGGACAGACATGATCGCTAGTATCACAGCGAGCCAATAATGGCAGTTCTGAAGGTCTGGACTGACATGATCGCTAGTATCACAGCGAGTCAATAACGGCAGTTCTGAAGGTCTGGACAGACATGATCGCTAGTATCACAGCGAGTCAATAACGGCAGTTCTGAAGGTCTGGACAGACATGATCTCTAGTATCACAGCGAGTCAGATAGGTGATAATATACAATTGATGACTTTCGATGAGGTGAATACAAGGATTGATCAATCCTTGTATTCACCGAAATGGAAAGTCATTAACTGTTTTATTATATGACATTAAATCAAATTTGAATTAACACCAAACAGCACCAACTTTGTTCCCCAGACAACCCTATCTTCCCAACGTCTGCCATTATTAATCTAATTGTGTACCGAAGGTAATTAGTAAGAACGCATCTGATTGGCCAATGTTGCCGAGAGACGTAAAATTTGATTGGACCGTGGAATTCTGGAATCTATATTTCTATTTTTAGTCCAAATTGGGGTGACATTACAGTTCACACTACCTATGAGCTAATTTTAGCTCATTTGAGGTTGATATCGCATGTACACATTACTTTTCAAGTTGATTTCAGCCAATTAGAAACTAGACAAAGTTCAATCATATAATAATGTACATTGTATCAGACCTGTTTACCCCTGTTGACCTGTCGGAGTAGTTTTTTTCCTTGACTGACAGCAGTTTTCTACTTTTAAGAGTAGTTTTAATCTAATTCGCTAAGAAGTTTGAGGGCACCCCCTAACTAAAAAAAGATTCCAGACCTGTTTACCCCTGTTGACCTGTGGGAGTAGTTTTCTTCCTTGACTGACAGGAGTTTTCTACTTTTAAGAGTAGTTTTATTCTAATTCGCTAGGTGCCTTGAGGGCACCCCCTCACTAAGAAAAGTATGAAAAACTAGGTATCGTTTCCTGCAATGTATATCATACAGCTTCTTGTTGAATATGATTGCTTGTTTGTACAGTACCTGTGTGTAATATCTAAGTGTAAGGATTTATAGGTTAGCCTAAAAGCATATGGAACTAACTGAAAATTTGTCAACAGTGCAACATGCTTATTCAACCCTCTTTAACATAAAATTATGTTAATGCATTAATAATTAAAATTTTAGTCAAATCCAGTGTATATAGCAGAGATCATCAAAAGTAATGGGCCATTAGGCCGGGGTATGGGGGCCCCCCCCACCCGCAAACGATTTTCAGCAATTTAAGCAATTCTGAGCAATTCTAGAGGCAATAAACCTTGTAATTTGCACTAGCTGCATGCCTATAGTGAATGATGATGTTTTAAAATTATCACAACCAGCTGTCATAGTATTGTTTGCTCCAATGCTAATGCATTTACTGCAGTACATTTTGTTTTTATCTTTGTCGTATGTTAACCACGTGTATAAACTGGCCCAACGGAACTGAAACTTTCCTTGTGCCTTGTTTTCGCTGGCTTCGTGTGATACGTCATCATCGACCTCAATAAGCTCATTCGCCTCTGTGGTTGTACCTGTGTCCATTTCATCTTCTGACCAAGGATTTTCCTTCTCTGACGTCGTGAAAAATGATATTTTCGGTTTATTTTTTTCAGATCTTGCCTTTTTGAGAGGCATTTTGTTGTCATTCGACAGTTTTCATTATAATCGAGACCAGAGTATGAAAAACACTGAGAGTATCAGATGATTTTACGACTGGTTTACTTTTTCGCCTGATTACGTTCGTGGGATGAAACAAAAATTAAGAACCAGTCGAAACAAAATAAGTATGCAGATCCCGGTTACCGGCGCACAATGTAAAATTGTATGGGCCATACGTGACGGTAATGCGCCCTACTGGCACACACATAATTTTTTAATGGGCCATATCAAATTTTAGCGCGACTATGGCACGGCCCGAAGTGATCTCTGATATAGATAGGGTAGTTTAACATGTATTCGATAGACATTGAAATGATTGTGACGTTCGATTATCTCCCTTGCTAGTAGATGAAAACACCACATCTATTAATTCCTTCTATAATCATTATTCGGAACAAATTTATGTATAGGGTATTGACTTTAGAAATAATATAAATACATGTACAATTCTCATGAAATAAGAACATTAATTGTACAGTATGGTGCAAAAAAAAATCAAAATAACCAACATTGGGTTTTTAGAGATGACTATTTGATATTTATTAGTAGTAGGGCTATCACACAAAATATCTGAAAACAGCTTAATAGACCAATAATCGTACATATATTGATTTAAATGTAAAGATAATTCATTACTAAATAAGATTATACAATCTCTATATATTTGCAAACCTCAATTTACGATAAATCTGATTTTTTTCCTTTACTTTCAACTTCATCGACAAATTTAAAATATGGCGGTAATCACTTCGTTAACCAGACCTGTCAAGTCTTCTGCTGTGTACACATGAGAGAAGTCAGTCTGACAAGTAGAACACCGTACAAATGTATCCCTCTTTGTCGAGGGTTTGAGACAATTCCATATTTCCATATATTCATGTTTACATCTTTCTCTTATCACTGGCAGTGACTTCTTCAAGCTCAGTCCCCTGCTTGCGTTTGGCATGTCGCCATTAATTTTCAGACACATGTTACTAGATCATCAAAGTGTTTGTAAGGAGCATGGACATACAATCATTATAAAGCGCTTAAACGACAAAGACTCAGTGTTGCGTTCGGGTATCTACTATAAAAAACAAAAGTACTTTCTGGTGATTTTTTTCAGTTTTGCAAATTGTTGGCGTAGAAATAACTTATGAGGGGGTAGAGCGTAATTTAGGGGTCAAAAATCGTAGTGGTAAACAGGTCTGTTGTATGAAGAGAAATTAAAAACTGACATCAAGTATATTATGATGTTACAGGGCTCACCACACATAGTAAAAACAGGACGACTTGACTTCTCTCTCTCTTGACTTAAGGGCGAAGTGAGGGAAAATCTGGGAGACTTCCGAAAATCAATCCAAATTTTAACGTTTCTTTCCCCACTACCGCATGTTCCCCTACCTTTCATAAAAACGAACAATGATCTTAAAAGGATGCAATTAACGAGTTTGGAATAAAATATTGAACATCAAATCCTGTGTGGGTCACATTTCAGGAACATGGGAGCTCCTTTTATGTGAATATTGAAGGAAAAGTATGATTATTGGTGAAAAAAATACGGACTTGAAAAGACTGACAGGGCGACTAAAACTTTCCTTTTTGACAGAAATTGGGCGACTTCATTGAAACCAAGGCAAAGAAGTCGCCCACTTCGCCTGGTTTGGTGAGCCCTGATGTTACAGATAACTTGATGTCACACTGACATAATTCTTAGTATCTGTATCAGTTTGTTGATATCAATAATATCACTCGGTGATATCAAAGGTCAAATGTCCTAATTACTGATAATAACAAAATATTACATTTTACATGTACCTTATTAAATAGTAAATCACTAAGAATTTGTGAGAAGTCACCGTCTCCCATGAACAGGTACCTCCGTAGTGCCTGGAAATGTTCTTCAATGTGTAGCTCAACCATAAAGTAATCAATCACACTCTTGTTTACAAGGGATACTCTGTAAATATAAAAAAATAAGTATAGGTTGCTTCTGACATACGTCTCCACCATTTTTTATGAGATAAACTATTACTTCACCCCCCTCCCCGCTTATTAATGACATATAATATTATCTCTATGTTTAAGAAAAAAATAATGGAAGCCATAATTTGTATGTATTTTTAACATGGGCAAACATTCAAACATTTCTTAGATGAATTATTTCAATTTCTAATAGGAAAAATATAACTTATTTTTTTTACATGGAAGTCAGTAATAGAAATGCATGTTTTAAAACCTTAACCGCCACGATAAAACTGAAATAATTGTTGAAAGTGGCATTTAACACCATAACACTAACTCCCCATGTTTACAGTTTCTCTATAGATAAATAGACTGAGTTGAAATTGAGTTATTGATATTTTCCAATTTGATGGCATTTTGATCTTAGCAAATTAAACAAGTAAAAAACTATAAAAAAAATCGTAAAATATATCAGTTATCATCATGCTTCAACATCACCAGTGTTCCAAGGAAACTAAGACACAGGAAGACAATTTACAAAAGTCAATCATTAGTATTTTTTCCGAATGTATTTTTTTAAAGCCATCATTTTATGGCTTGTATGCAGATAGGTCTTGTATATACACATGAAATCACTTAGGAATGATGTCCATAATTTGTCCAACAATACACATGTGCAAATTAAATTATATCAGGTGTTTTATCATGGCATTGCTCATATAGCCAATGAATGACAGCATATTAGAATATGAAGTAGACTTTTGTTTCATAGCCATCAAGTGATATTTCCTTCCATAAACATCTTCTTTTTTTCTTTCTTTTTACAAATGTGAGATTTAAATAATGTGATATTAGTCATAATTCACATATAAAATAAAAATATCAAATTAATTTATGAATTTACAGTACGGTCAAATCTGTCATGTGACCTTCTAAGGGAAAATTGAAAAATGGTCATATAGTTTGGTTTATGTTGTTTAATGCCACTTTCAACAATATTTCAGTTATATCGTGGTGGTCAGTTTTATTGGTGGAGGAAACCGGAGAAAACCACCAACCTGTCACAAGTCACTGACAAACTTTATCACACATAATGTTGTATCAGGTAACTTAATGCAGGATTAATTAGCATGAAATGATATACAAATAGAAATAGAACTTAAGGTAACACAGTTATTACTTTAATAGAGGTGGTCACAAAAGTAGGTTTGACTGTAAAAAATACTTACTGTGCCAATAAGTAATAGAGGTGGTCACAAAAGTAGGTTTGACTGTAAGAAATACTTACTGTGCCAATAAGGGCTGTGTAACAGAATTTTTGAGTAGCTCTGGTAATGGCATATATTTATATACATCAACATCTGATCTAACACTGATACCGTAATCTCCCAACCCTCCGTACACTGTATTTACAGAGGAGGATAATATATCTGCTACTGGTTCATGTTCTAAAATAAAAAAATAAAAATAAAACAAGATGAACTGTGAGCTAATGCTCACTTGTGATACCCTTGCATATATGTTCAATGTGTATAAAAACCAACTAAGTCGAAAAACAGAAAGTAGGAATCTGACGGGTCCAAAAACGCTTCCCACAATATGGCATACCTATATGAAGCTTGTGACCAAATATCAGATTTCTGCAATCAATAGTTGCTGAGAAAAATGTGATGAAAAATATCTTGGACGGACGAAGGACGGACAGAGGTAAAACAGTATACCCCCCCCCCCCTCCGGTAGAGCGGGGGTATAATAAACATCGTCTATTATCTTTCCTGCATGAAGTAGAAACATATGATATGAAAGATTGATAAATTAATATCCGAGTGAGAAAATAATACAAAGAAGTGTTCTCGGATTAAACAGTCTCTCTGTAAATTGATATTTTCGATGTTAGACGTCTCACAAAAGACCACTGTATATGTATGTATGTGTTGTCTTTTATGAGGTTGCTTCTCCAATGAAATGTTGGAATTATGAAAATGTCACTATCTTTCTCAAAAAATTTTAAAATCATATTTACTTTTTTGATTATTTATAGAAGAAAAAGGTTCTTCCATTCTGCCAAAATGAGACATACAAATATATAGTGAGTGAGTGATTGTTGTTTAATGCCAAATGAGCAATTTTCAGCCATAAAATGGCAAGAACACCATAACACAAACCCTTTTTCCCCCACTTATATCCCTCCAACTTCTGGAGCACCGCCCAAAAAGTGTAGGCTGAAGCAACCGTTGAATACTGTAGCAATTGTATACATGTGCAGCATTAATTTACAAATAGCATATAACAACACCACTGTTTGTAAATTGCTAGGCAGCAATTGTCTGTTGAACAATCAGCTGTATACTTACCTAAGTGGTCAAACTGATCCTCGTATCTAAATTTGTCTACTACCTGCATCTCAGTAAATATCACAGAAAACTTTAAAGCATCTGAAAATAGAGAGAAATGAAACCTACTATAATACAAATCAAAAATACATCGACTTCAGCTCATTTTTTTTTAATCATTTATTTATCAGTTCATATAATTGAATCCTTAACTAAAGACTTACCTGAGCCTGTATCGCTCACCTGATTATTTACGATCTGTTATGGTCAAAGCATGTTTGTAGTTTCTGAGGAAAAGCCTTTTATTGATAGATTTTTACAACTTCTTCTTGATGTGTTTTGTGTATATCATTATTAGACTTTTGAACCACATGAGGATAACACATAATAATCTTCACTGAGATATATAGAATCTAACACTGGCAAAAGTGCAAGACAGGGAAATCTCCGACACCCTCGGGTAAGATTTCAATGGTTCGCTGACTCAAGCCTCGTCAGCGAACGATTGAAATCTTACCCGAGGGTGTCGGAGATTTCCCTGTCTTGCACTTTTTGCCGGTGTTTGATTTTATTTCTCACTTTTCCATTGTTTTTTTTAACTTTGTTATGTAGTTGTGTATTGTTTGACAGCTATGTACTTTTAGCAAACGATCATGTAAACAATGTGAGTTGACATAAACTGTACAGCATGCATTTTCCGGTAAAACGCACATGATTTTTTTGTCTTGCACTAGTGCAAGATAAGAAAATCTCACATCGCTAAAAATAAGAACTGGTCTGTCTCAAAACTGAGAAAAGAAAATCTCATATCACTAAATATAGGAACTGGTCTGTCTCAAAAGTGAGAAATATATATATACATTGTATATATACTATTGTTGATTTGTTTTGCGAGAACAGATTTTTCAGAGCAATATCACATCATAGGTGAGGCCTGAGATATGAGATGCAATGAGAAGTCCATTTCGAGCAAAACATACTAACGATAGTATACTTATGGAGGATTTGGTAGCGTCACGTCAGTGACATCACTGTAACATCACATTAGAAAACAGTGACATCCTCCAATACCTAGTGAAGGGGGCATAAAAATATCTGTTTGTTTCTGTTCATTAACTTGAGCTAGATTTATGCTAGGTAACTCAAATACTTTGATAATTCATAGAGAAATTGTATGGTTTCGTGAATTTACCGCAACTAAAATGTACATTATGTCATGAAAACTGACAATGGTACAAAATTATTGAATTATTACATCATAACTATAATTTTCTATATAAAACAATACAAGTGTTTCCACTAACCCTACTGGCCCTAATTTTTAGTGTCTACCCTAAAGTTTGTATTGCCATTTTTGGACATACACTATATTAAAATCAGATTATTGTCCTGTATAACCTAGGTCAAAATTGAAAAAAAGACAAATGTCCTGTATAACCTAGGTCAAAATTGAAAAAAAGACAAAAGTCTACCGGATTATTTTTTAAGAATGCTAGCGGAAACACACGTACTTTTTACTTTTGGCCCAACGCCAAAGAGATAACTTCATCATACATACCTGTTTCATCATAAGATTTGCTATGTTTATCACCATATAATAATTTCTGTACCGTAGAATCAGACGAATGTCCGTACACGTTCACAGCTTTAAATTTCTCAAGTCGTAACTTATCGTGATCGATAAATTCCGATTCTTTCGTGGCCCACATTTCCTGCGATTTCTTTATGCGTAATCGTTTTATCACAGATGTGTCCGACTCCTTTGTTGCATGCATTGTCTTGCTCATTCTAATTTTTGGCTTTATGCCAAAATCTCGTAATTCTGACTCCAATGAGGCGTGAAATTGTAGTGATCGTTTTAGTTTTGGGACATTAAGTTCTACAGGTTCAAATTTCGTCAGTTGAGACGGATGACCAAATACATTTGGCTTTTTAATTTTCCAAACAGCTGCCTCAGTCTCTGTATTAGAATCCATGTCTTTACTACGTTTTAATCTTGGAAAATTTGTTTCCTGTACGTTAGTTGATTCGGTCGTAGACGACATTGTTGCACTAGGTCGTATATGTGGACGGATTTGATCATCGTGAGATTCAGTCTCTTTAGTAGCATACATATCACTGCTAACTTTGACATGTCTTTTATACACAGCTTCCTTCGTCTCTTTTGTAGCATGCATGTCTCTGACAATTTTGACGGATAATTTGTCTTGATCGGGAGCCTCGGTTTCTTTTGTTGAGTGTATATGTTGGTATGTCTGAATTCCCTGTCTAATGTCTGTTTCTTCAGTTTCAGCAGTAGCAGAGAATGATTGGTTTAATTTTATTCCAGTTTTGATACCCTGTCCTGGTAGACGTTTTAGTCTTGGTGTTGAAGGCCTCCCAGCTGTTGGAACCTGTTTATCAGGATATTTAAATACTTGTTCTTCACTGAATAAAAAACATTAATAAGACATTAAACCTTATATAGTCAAAGCTTTGAAATAAAGTATTCATGGTAAAGAGATAAAGGCTATACACTACAAACCATTCTACCTGAAATTAAATGTTTGTAAATAGAGATAAAGGCTACTCACTACAAACCATTCTACCTGAAATTAAATGTTTGTTGTATAACTTTTTTTAATATTTTTTCTTTGAAAACTTTCATTTATCTTTAACCATCAAACCTTGTTTTTTTTAAATAACAGAGTATTCATGATAAATTGAGTGAGTGAGTGATTGCTGTTGAACAGAGTGAATAATTTTTCAGCCATATCATGGCCAAAACAAGTTACATCTCAATGAGATGATGATGTCCACTCTGTACTAGATCAACACGCTTAGTTGGATTTTACATAGTGCTAGCTCACTGAAACAACAACCCATAGGTAGATATGTCACCTCACACGGACATGGTATCCTGATTTTACATAGTGCTAGCTCACTGAAACAACAACCCATAGGTAGATATGTCACCTCACACGGACATGGTATCCTGATTTTACATAGTGCTAGCTCACTGAAACAACAACCCATAGGTAAACATGTCACCTCACACGGACATGGTATCCTAACAACGACCCATAGGTAAACATGTCACCTCACACGGACATGGTATCCTAACAACGACCCATAGGTAAACATGTCACCTCACACGGACATGGTATCCTGATTCCGAGTCAACCAGTCTTTGTTCTAAATCCTAAATACTGCGTGCTTAGCAGAGAAGCAGCAAATACTTTTTTGCATTCTTCGATTTGACCCTACAAGGATTCGAACACACGATCTATCACACTTGAGGTAAGCATGCTAACCATTACACCACTGGTCCAGTCGATTGATTATGGCTATTTAGCATCATATTCAACAATATTTGTAGTAATAATCTATTTGTGGAGGAAACCAAAGTATTCGAAAAATGCCAACTTTTCCAGCAGATTAGAACTAACATGTCTTTGTGGCAAAAGGCACAAATTACATAATATACACATTTACCATAAGATCACAGAGACCCCTCCATCCTCAATGGATATTCTTAAGATTTTTGTATAGCTATGACATACTGTACATACTCTCCTAGTTCTTTCTTTGCCCAATCTGGCATTTTAACACCAGGAGAGAGATCTCTTTTAGGTTTCTCCGCCCACTTTGGCATTATGACATCTCCAATAATGATGGGTTGGTCATTGTCCAATCCTCTGTCAACCCAAGCAGGTAGGGCTTTTGTGTCTGGAAAATCTTCAGGTTTCTATATTAAGTAAAATAAAAGATTGTTGTGAAAAGAAAACTAGATATGTTATACTCATATTATATAATACTGTGAATTACATGAAATCAAATATTAGTAATATATCCAATAGAAAACTTCTTTCTACAAATGGATAAATTAAAACATAATTTTATCTTCAATTCAAATTTGCGAATTCTGTAAAATAAACACTGGAATATAATTTACATTAAATAATTACTTTGAAATCAATATCATAATTAAGAGAGTCTGCGATTGTATGCTAACAAATTGGTGAAAAATACCTAGATTAATCAATAAACCGAACCAATTTGGGACCAATTTTTTTTCTTCAGAATAGAGGGGTGTTTGGTTTATACAGGCTAAATTTACAAAGATTTACTACATTGGGACTTCATTTAAAGTTCTGTTTATACAGGATTCCTGTTTATTCAAGTTTCTATTTAGATAACCTTCACTGTAACATTAAATTATATTCAACTAGTTTTTATTAAAGCATAGACACCTTTGGTTCTGGATTAGTTTCCATCTGATTTGACCAGTAAGTATCGTCCTGTCGTAAGAATTCTGTTCTGTTCGGATCTAACTTGGCACGTCTGACCCGCCATAATGCTTTCTGTTCCCTGAATGTAGCTTCTTCTGTTAGTTTACCATAATACTCTACAATCTCTTCTCTAAAAATAAAGTGAGCGGGTGAGTGATTGTTGTTTAACACCTACTCAGCAATTTTTCAGCTATATCATGGCTAGAACAAGTTAATTTTCAATGAAATGATGATGAAGTCCACTTTGTACTAGACCAACACGCTTAGTTGGATTTTTATAGTGCTAGCTCACTGAAACAACAGTCCGCAGATAGACATCTTGCCCCACTATCCCGATTACGAGCCAACAAGTCTTTGCTCTTTCTCCTTAATGCTGCATGCTTAGCGGAGAAGCAACAAATACCAATTTTATTATGGTCTTTGGTTTGACCTGACCGGGGCTCGAACCCACGATCTACCGCACTCGAGGCGAGCACGCTACCCTTACATCACCAAAGTGGTTCTAATAATAAAATATCACAGAGTAAAATACAGAGAATAAATAATAAGTTCGATACATTTCCTATGTTGTTCATGCACTATTTTAGTAGATATGTATGTATATCTTAGAAGATGTTTGACCCTCTGAAATCTTAACAAGTTCTTGCTGTGTTATACTAACAGTGCTGTCAGAATAAAAATAATGTATCAATTTGTAAAATTACTGAGAATAAATAATAACTTTACACCACACTGTTTCTTGCCAGCACAAAGATAGAAATCCCAAACTATAAAAGTCAAAGACAATTTCCGACAATGATTCTAAATTTATATTTGTTTTACCGAGTTACTTCCCTTTAAGGCTGGCTAAAGAAATGCCCCTCCCCTTTCATGCAAAGTTCAATAAAAATAACATATATCTGTTCAAAATCAATATATTGTACCTTATTTCCTATAACTTACTTTGCTTTCTTTTCTAATTCTAACTCTTTTTCTGTTAATGCCTCTTCCCGTCTTGTTACCATGGCAATGAATTGTTTATCTTCCTCTTTGCTTGCTTCTAACTTAGATGTCCTTCTCTATAAACAGAATTGATAAAAAAAAAAATTCACTTTACTGTCATAACGATTAATAGACAATAGGTTGATCAAGCTTGTAAAGAAGAAAAAAATGCTGACAATGGAGTTTTACCATTCAAGACAATATCTACGTACATGAAAAATCTGAACAAAGTGAGAAAACGCAAATTACTTAACCACTCTTTTCAATAAGGGGTGGTACCAGGTACTGTTACCCACTTTCAAATAGTGTTGTATAAGATATTCATTCAAAATGTTCAATTTTAAGAAAAATTACCACCTGTACATAGTGAAGTACTGGTACACTTGAAAAATATTGAAAGCTCTGCTTAACCACAATGTGTTTTAAATGACATTTATAAAAAGCCATTTCTTTATTCAATTATGTCCTAAAACTTAACATTAATTTTAAGATTTATTTTCTTATCCATCCTATGAAAAGTTGCTGTCATGCTTCAATGATTCAATCATTATTATTCAAATATGATTGGTATTAGGAGATATTTGAACTATGTCTGTTAAAAATTAAGAGAGACATAATGACCCCCCCTTCCCCCTCCTTTTTTTTCTTTCTTATCCATTCTATGAAAAGTTGCTGTCATGCTTCAATGATTCAATCATTGTTATTCAAATATGATTGGTATTAGGAGATATTTGAACTATGTCTGTTAAAAATTAAGAGAGACATAATGACCCCTCCTTCCCCCTCCTTTTTTTTCTTTCTTATCCATTCTATGAAAAGTTGCTGTCATGCTTCAATGATTCAATCATTGTTATTCAAATATGATTGGTATTAGGAGATATTTGAACTATGTCTGTTAAAAATTAAGAGAGACATAATGACCCCCCCTTCCCCCTCCTTTTTTTTCTTTCTTATCCATTCTATGAAAAGTTGCTGTCATGCTTCAATGATTCAATCATTGTTATTCAAATATGATTGGTATTAGGAGATATTTGAACTATGTCTGTTAAAAATTAAGAGAGACATAATGACCCCCCCCCTCTTCCCCCTCCTTTTTTTTCTTTCTTATCCATTCTATGAAAAGTTGCTGTCATGCTTCAATGATTCAATCATTGTTATTCAAATATGATTGGTATTAGGGGATATTTGAACTATGTCTTTTAAAAATTAAGAAAGAGACAGAATGACCTCCCCTCCCCCCTCCTCCTTTTTTTTTTTTTTTTTTTATTATTACAGGTTTACTTAACCATGAATACTGCACAATAAAGCTTGCTATCAATAAGTGATAGTGTCCCTCAATTCATTTTTTGCACACTGTTTATTGAGAGATCTTTTTTTTATCTTTGGGAGAGAAAATTACATAATGCATATGTTTTATAAAGAACATGCTACAGAATTCCAGCTTCAAGATCTTTATTTACTGTCACCTATTTAAAACATCATGTATATAAATTGTTCGACAGCAACAAGATTCATTTGTAAGTTAAAGTTTAGAGTTCTACGATAGAAGCTTACCTGTAAATCTGTATTCATTTGATCTTTCAGAAAATCAAACTGCTTTCTCTTTCTTTCATCAATCTTTTTCTTTGCTTCAAGAACTCTCTCTGAAAAAAAACCACAAAATAATTTTCATTTATACATGCCAGGCTTGTGCCACTGGGAGATTCAGGCAAATAAAATCAGCTTGTGAATGGTTGACTTCACTTTCCCCTTGGTCAAAAGCAAAGTGCTAGTCACCTTGTATTTTTGAATAGTCACCAGAGTATTTTTGTCATGTGTCTTTGAAGAAAATGGTGATATTATGTTTATTGAAATCCATTTGATTCATCAGATATTTTGATGGTGACGTTCTTTGTAATAAAAAAACAGAAAATTTGTTGTGGAGTTACACAAGGTTCCTCAATATGTATACAAAGGAGAATTACTCTCAATAAGCCCTTCCTTTTTATAAAATGGGATACATTTTCCAATTAAAGACATTTTTACAATGACCCCCTCAGAGATGCAATCCTGCATCTTATATATAGTGTTTGCAAGAAAAACATGTTGGGGTGGAAGGAGCGGAGATGGGGTAATGGGTAAATAGGAATGCACTTTCTTCAACATCACTAACCATACAATTTAGTTAAAATCTTCTAATTATGTCCCTCGTTTCTTTGTCACATGAAATTTTTACATGATAAGTAAACTGAGAAATCTGAAATGTGACCAGTAGAGAAAATTGAAGTTAGATGGTTCATTCTCTAAAGCTGGCAGGTTAAGCAAAGCTTCATACTCTGGTTCAAAGTATATATTGGATAAGTGAGTGAGTGGTTGTTGCTTAATACCATGTGAGCTATTTTTCAGCCATATCATGGCGAGAACAAGTTACATTTCGATGATATAATGATGATGTCCGCTTTGTACTAGACGAACACGCTGAGTTGGATTTTTAAAGTGCTAGCTCACTGATACAACAGTCCACAGGTAGATATATCGCTCCCATCAGATACATTATCCTTCTTCCTAGCCAACCAGTCTTTGCTGTTAGCTCACTGATACAACAGTCCACAGGTAGATACATCACTCCCATCAGATACATTATCCTTATTCCTAGCCAACCAGTCTTTGCTGTTAGCTCACTGATACAACAGTCCACAGGTAGATATATCACTCCCATCAGATACATTATCCTTATTCCTAGCCAACCAGTCTTTGCTGTTAGCTCACTGATACAACAGTCCACAGGTAGATATATCGCTCCCATCAGATACATTATCCTTATTCCTAGCCAACCAGTCTTTGCTGTTAGCTCACTGATACAACAGTCCACAGGTAGATATATCGCTCCCATCAGATACATTATCCTTATTCCTAGCCAACCAGTCTTTGCTGTTAGCTCACTGATACAACAGTCCACAGGTAGATATATCACTCCCATCAGATACATTATCCTTATTCCTTGCCAACCAGTCTTTGCTGTTAGCTCACTGATACAACAGTCCACAGGTAGATATATCGCTCCAATCAGATACATTATCCTTATTCCTAGGCAACCAGTCTTTGTTGTTAGTCTTTATTGCTGTTTGCTCAGTGGAGAAGTAGCAAATATCAAGTTAACCCAACCAGGACTCAAACCTATGATCTACTACACTTAAAGCAAGCATGCTAACCATTACACCACTGAATAAACCATATCTAAGAAGACAGTAGGATTCTATGTAGCCTCATATCTTGATTTGCATGTTTGTATAAATAATATATTTTAACATGATGTTATATATACCTTGATATCTCTGGATTTCTTTGGTTGCTGCTTCCCTGGCCTTCTGTATTAAATCATGTTTAGCCTGCTCTGCCCGAGCTTTCATTTCTTCTCTGTAAAATTTAAGAATTTACCATTTACATGTAGTGTCTTCAATCAAAATATGATTTTGACAATCAACAAAACTTATTGAAAAAAGAATTCTGTTTTTGAAAAAATTGTGATCTTAAATAAAAATATGTAAAAAAAATTACAGCAACAAATATTTTTTGTACTTCTCTGTATATCTATAAAAATTAATAAGGTCTAAAAATAGTTTGAGAAATTATAAGATGAACTCTGATACATATAGAATAATGTCAGATTTGAAGATTGAGACAGACATTATCACTAGTATAGCATCAAGTCTAATAGAAAGAGCTGTGATACTAGTGATGATGTATGTAGCGACCTTCATAACTGACATTATTATTTTAATCAGTAACACCATAATGTATTCGACGTCATACTGACAGATTAAATTTTCAGCATCAGAGTACTAGTGATAATGTATGTCGTGATGTTCAAAACTGGTGTTATTGTTTTTATCAGTAACATAATAAGTTAACATAACTGACGGACCGATATAGAAGTACATACCAGGGGCGGATCCAGGATTTCAATTTTCAACTTAAAAAAATTGTGCCGAGCAGAGGGAGGCGCGAAAATTTTTGGGGTATTTCATGTGAAAAATCACGATTTTACGCCAAAAAATCATATTTTTTTCAATTTTAGGGGGAAGACGCCCCGGGTGCGCCCCTGCATACCTTGATTGTGTAAGTTGTTTAGCGATCTGTCTCATCTTACTGACGTAGACTTCACATTGTGTTTTAGTAGACAGTATCTCTTCACTAGAGTACGTAACCAATATCCTTGGAATATCATAGTCTTCTACCTTACACAGAAAATGCTGCAACATACAAATATTGAAAGATACACTGACACCTGCATTAGTGACCACCTCTATTAAACAATAACTTGTATTATGTGACCTTAATTTTAATTCCCCTTCACAGTGCATTTCATATTAATTAAACCTGTATTTAACATCCACAGTCCACGATCAGCACTGGTCCTCTGGCCCAAGACCAGTAAAACTTTGTTCGGACCAGTAAATTTTTCAGTTTTTATTTAGATATATATATAAGTACAGTTAAACCTCGGTCCCTCGAACTCGGATGGCTCGAACTGATTTGAAAGTCCCATCAATTTTCTTTATATTTCTAAGTAAAAAAAAGCTCTTTCATTCGAACATCGATACCTCGAACAGTCGAACTCAATAAATGGTCCTATCAATAATAAAATCACGAGTGTTACCATGTCAAACTCGAACATCGCAATTTAATTGACTGATGTATGCTACGGTTGAATGTGCTTACTGCAAGGTGTGATAAATGTCAGATTATCAACAGATAAGTGTTTACTTAACAATTACAGGTAGAGGGATAAACTTGTCATCATTTGTATTAATTAGTCATTAAATTCAGCTGTGACTTGATTATTAACCATTAATTATGATTAATAAAGAACGATTATTGAACCCGAGACTCGTGTCGCTGACTGTACCACGCCGAGCCTACACTCCACAATAATTAAAACAATCAAATGTTTACAATCATAATAAAGTTTATTAAAACAATATTTAAAATTGTTATTACATGAATTATTATTATTGAGTGTTTTTTAATTTTTTTTTTTATAGATTTTTATAGTTGCTGGGATCGAATAATATCAAACTGCGTGGTCTCAGGGTTCATCTAAATACCAAAAAAATAGAAATGTACTCGTACTGAAATTCCGATTAACCTGAGTTTATATGTGTATATAATATAAAAAAATATATAATTGCTTCAAATTCAAATTAAAAAGAAAAAGAAAACGGCTAAAATTTGAAATTTGGTCATTAAGAATATATATCCGAATTATCAAGCATTATACAGATATTGATCCAAGTGTTAATACCCGGCCTCATATTTCCTGTTTATAAAATAGATCGCGAACAAAGTGAAAAAACGTTTCTAAGGTACGTTTGAAGATACCAAAGAGCTATTCAGAAGCCATAGTCTTTGACAACTTTCTAAAGGATTAAATATTTTTTACAAGAAAGGCCCACTTTACTGTGCATCAGTTATAGCGTTATGAAACTGTCCCAGGTCAGAATAGGATTTTTTTCTCTCTAAAATTACGGAACCTCGGTGGCTCGAACTTCCGATAGCTTGAACAGATTTTGACAGTCCCTTCGAGCGAAGTTCTACTGTATATAAAATATGTTCAAGAATTTGATTCGCACCAGTAAATTCAAATTTTCATTTCGAGGACTGCAACAACCTGTCTAATGTGACCCTATTACAATGTTTCATTGGGAGGTCACATAAGACAGGTTTAACTGCATTACAGTAAATGGTTGTGCATAAAGTGTACCCCCCCCCCCCCTTTTTTCAGTATTAAAATATTGCTTGCAATACATAGCTTAAACATATTTCATTGTCCAAAAACATGACAATAGGATCAGATACCTTTACAATAATTGGACTAGTATATAGAACACACCTAGAATGAAGAAAATCAATAACAATGTAATGAGCAAGATTGTTGTTTAACATCAAGTAATCATTTTTCCAGCCATATCTTACTTTCTGATAAGATAATGATGATATCTTTTTTGTACAAGACTAAAGTTTTGAGCAGGATTTTTATAGTGATCGCTCAACAATTTTTCAATGAGAACAAATTTCATTTTGACGTCTTAAATTGACATAGATAAATGTTCTAATATATATTTGCACTTGTATTAAAGTTAAAAAATATTGAATTTACGACTGATGTAATTTTTCAATGTTCATCGTCAAATTTAAAGCATCGCTTTCATACATACCACATCATCATGCAAGAATTTGTCAATAAAACTTTAATATCAATTACCAAAGTATTAATATTTGCAAGTAGATTTTGGAACTGTTACGACACTGTGGTATTTTTTTTGGTTTTTCAGTGTCTTAAGAAATTAATGGTCTTCACGAGAGATATAAATATTATATAAATATACATACATCAGGACAGCATGCTTTTAGGAGATTGACTGCCTTCCCACAGCTGAAAATCTTCTTAGCAAACTCCCTAAGAAACAAAGGGACAGAATCCATCACTTCACTCGTATTTAAACTGAATCCATGAGTCCAATAATGTTTATCTATAATGGAAACAAACAATATTATTATGAATATAACAAACAACAACATTGTATCTCTATTTTTATATTTCTATTTTTCCAGAAAATGATACTAATGTGTATCTTCCTTTTTTTGGTCAGTTTCCAGTGTTTTTTAAATAAAAATATTTTAGTTGGGCCCTTTTTCTCCAGAAAGCTTATGATACAATGTATTTTATTTCAAAATTCATCAGTATTGTTGAAAGTGGGGTTATAACCAATAAACATTTTCCAACCATGTACTGTGATAATTCTGTATTTATAAGTGAAAAAAAGTTTAAACAGTGAAGGTCAATAATTCCACCAATATTGACCAGCCTAAAATGCTATAACTGAAAAATCAGTTTCCTCCACAAATAATTTTGGTGACTAAAAAAATGCTGAAAATGACAATAATGAAAAGAAAGTGAATTCTACCAATATCAAGAAAATGAACAATCACCTCTCATCTTAACTGAACTCACTGAACACAACAAAGAGCACAATATACATATGTTGTTAGAAATCCAGGTCCTGGCTTGGGACAGGCACAAAAATGTGGTGGTGTTAAATTGGTTAATGAGATCCAAACCATAATAAACATCAACATAATAAACAGCAACCTAATAAACATCAACCTAATAAACATCAACATAATAAACATCAACATAATAAACAGCAACCTAATAAACATCAACATAATAAACATCAACATAATAAATATCAACATAATAAACAGCAACATAATAAACATCAACATAATAAACATCAACATAATAAACATCAACATAATAAATATCAACATAATAAATATCAACATAATAAACATCAACATAATAAACATCAACATAATAAACATCAACATAATAAATATCAACATAATAAACATCAACGACAACTAAAGTTATTATATAAATACCTCTGAACTGAAGATAATCTTCATGAACTTGTATCATAAATTCACCATAAATATCTCTGTAATGGCCATGGTATATCCAATCTTCTAAACATCTGTTAAAAAATATAAATAAATAAATAAAATACTGTAAAACCAGTCTAAACCGAACCTTAAATAAACCGGAATCCTGAAGAAAAAAAATTCATATAAATTCCAAATGTAGGAAATCTGTATAAACCCACCATCTGTTTATTCCGAATACATGAAGTTCATTCCAAGAAGGTTCAGCTTATTTTAGAAATCACTATGTAGGTTATTTTCCAAATTAATTTTTGGACTAAATAAGAGTGCAAGTTGTTGTCATACAGTGACTTTAAGATGAAGAACAACAATCAAATTGATGTTTAATTCAATTACAAATTACATATCTGTGTAGGGCAATATGTATCTATGATGTTCATTCAATCTATATATATATCTACAGTTTACATGAATTTTTACGAAACGATTCAATTTTTCCGAGAGGGAGGATTGGGGGCAACGGGTAGGGGTGTGAAAACACAAAATAAATGCCTCACTGAGACACTGACCAATAATTTTCAGTATCAGAGTCAGCTCAGCTGATACTGATAAAATCCCTCAGACAGACCAAAGGAAAAAGATATAAATTACCTATAAACAGACTTACAATAAATATGGTCCACATGTCGTTTGTAATATTGATAACATCATAGAGTAATTGTCTGTACTGTTAGATTCTAAGGTTTCTTCATAAACATAACTTAATAGTTCTATACCCTGAAAAATAAAACAAGAGGCTCCATGGACAACAGTTACCTTCAATTTATACTATTGGAGAAATTGTCATTATTACGACATAAAACAACTACAATGTATTACAAAATATCAAATACATTTTTCATTTTTTTTAACACTTATTAAAAGTAAACATATGCGCACGAGTCACAAAATTCTTGAACAACAAAAGTGAGAAACATCAAAACAGCATAACAAAGTGCATTAACATGTACAACTTACATAAATCTACATGTAAGTTCTATTAAGGAATGTCAACTCTACTCCTAAAGTAGGAGGAAGTTAGAGAAGACAGCATAAGATAAAAATAATTTAAGAACAATCCGGATATAAACGATAAAGATGCACATATGTAGCATTTATCAGCAGAAGTAAAGGTATGGCCCAACTGCAGACAAGGGGCCGTTTCACATTCATCTTACAGTATGAGTTATGCTCATTGTTGAAGACCCTACAGTGACTGTATACAGTATGAGTTATGCTCATTGTTGAAGACCCTACAGTGACTGTATACAGTATGAGTTACGCTCATTGTTGAAGACCCTACAGTGACTGTATACAGTATGAGTTATGCTCATTGTTGAAGACCCTACAGTGACTGTATACAGTATGAGTTATGCTCAATGTTGAAGACCCTACAGTGACTGTATACAGTATGAGTTATGCTCATTGTTGAAGACCCTACAGTGACTGTATACAGTATGAGTTATGCTCATTGTTGAAGACCCTACAGTGACTGTATACAGTATGAGTTATGCTCATTGTTGAAGACCCTACAGTGACTGTATACAGTATGAGTTATGCTCATTGTTGAAGACCCTACAGTGACTGTATACAGTATGAGTTATGCTCAATGTTGAAGACCCTACAGTGACTGTATACAGTATGAGTTATGCTCATTGTTGAAGACCCTACAGTGACTGTATACAGTATGAGTTATGCTCATTGTTGAAGACCCTACAGTGACTGTATACAGTATGAGTTATGCTCATTGTTGAAGACCCTACAGTGACTGTATACAGTATGAGTTATGCTCATTGTTGAAGACCCTACAGTGACTGTATACAGTATGAGTTATGCTCATTGTTGAAGACCCTACAGTGACTGTATACAGTATGAGTTATGCTCATTGTTGAAGACTCTACAGTGACAGTAATAATGAAGAGCAATAACAGTGCTGTTTCATTAATTTAATTTGTGTCTAAGTGTAAAGTTGGAAAGTCTATCATGTTCATTTACATCCATATCCTTTCTTATTAACTTAAGATTTAATATATATTCATATCAATGGAAAATGTAATCAAACTGAAATTTCGAACTGACTTTTAGATTTACATCTACCTATGGAATCAGTACCTATCATCACTTCAGTTATACGCTTGATTCCAATACCATTGCAAGGTGAACTCAATACAACTTTATGTGATAAAGTTTGTCACTGACTTGCAGCAGGTCAGTGCTTTTCTCCAGCTACTCCTGTTTCCTCCATCGACAAACAACGTAAAACACCTATCAATAACCATAATCATCACAGGAAATGACTAATCCAAGATCACGTTATTGACATTTTTATCAGAATATTAAATCTTCATGGTTAGGATTTCTATTATGCATAATGCAATTATACACTCACAGTTGGAAATTGACCTTCTGTGTCAGGGTCAGTCTGTTCTTCACATTTGCATAATCTGGATAGGAATCTAAATGGAGGAAAAAAAATCTAAAAATCTAAATGGAGGATAAAAAATATAAGTCTTTTAATTATTTTAAGAATATATAAAACTCTTATGATAAATGACCACAGCACCACCTCAGTAGGTTAATGGTTAGCATGTTCAATATCAGGTTGGGTTAAACCAAAACTATGATATCAGTATTTACTGCTTCTCCACTATAAAGTATGTGTCTGAGTGGAGTAACATATCTACCTGTGTATTGTTGCTGTGTGAGTCAACTAGCAAATCCAATTAAGTATGTTGGTCCATAACCAGTGCAAATCAGATATCATCATTATCTCATCAAAAGATGTTCTCCACATGATTTACTTAAGAAATAATTCATGGAAGCCAGAATGTGTTTTTGAGTTTTAACATGGGTTGGCGGATATTAGTATCTTATCCCGAGGGATAAAATTTACTGATATCCGCCAACCCATGTTAAAACTCAAAACACATTATGGCTTCCATGAATTATTTCGATTCTGATATGCTTGAGAGTACAAATACGGTAGTATACTTTGACTGGAAGATGGTAATTTATATTTACGCTTGCGGACAATGTCGCACACAATTTATACTGCCAAATTCGAGCAGACGATAATTCATCAACATGTACATTTACGACGGGAAAGTCAGTCACATGCACCAGCACATGTGCTAATGAGATTACACCCAATTGATAAATCGCTCGTTTATTTACAAAGCGAAAGAAGGACGTCATGTTAGAATCGACAATACTGTTCACTATGCATTGAACAATAATTACTTGCTGACTGTCTCGTCAAGATTTCTTTGTCAAATAATTAGGGATAAACACATGAAGTTGTTTTACCTGTAAATACGTAGTTATATATGTAAATTTCCACAAAATGTAGTAGACCTACAAGCTAAAAATTTGTTGACACGTTTTGAAATATAACCTGTAATTTTGATCTTGTAGTAAGATTCAATCTTGATGTTCATACTTTTATAAAAGATTTACTTAATTAAAAAAAAAAAGTTAATGCCATTATATCAGGGAAATCTTTTTTTTTCTTCTCTTAAATGTTGTTTTTCTTGTGTCTATTTCCTTTCAAAAAATTCAATTCAAATGAAGATTTAGTAAAATCTTAATTGATCATTAAAAAAGTGCTTCTTGATTGATTGTTGATTGGTTAACGTCCAGCTGCAAATAGTCATGCATATTCAGTACGAGAAAAAGGTGCAACACTGTATATAAATCATACATATCGTCACGGTATGTGTTTTCGTGCGTCATCTGTTTTCGCTTTATCCATTTTATTTTGATTTCCACAGTGCACGCATTATTTTTGACGTGTCTTCCGGTTTCTATTTATGGAACATAAACAAGACTACAGCGTGACATCTGTAAAAGATGTTAAAGTTTGCTTTTAAAGACGTAAGTACCAAAAACAGTGAACTTACCTACTGAACCATACTTTTTGTAATGCTAAAAATTTACTTCATTTATAAAGTAGCTGGAAAAAAATCCAGAAGGGCTATATAAAATTTAACTATGTTGTCTGCCTCTCAGACACCTGCTCTTCCTGTCATGTAACTGTCATGGGGTCACTGATCGTACTTGTAAACAAAAGAGCTGACTGAAATGTGCTTGTTTCTTATATAAAATACATGTCACTTTGCAGTGCATTGTGGTTTCAGCACTAAAAAAAACATCTGAAGTAAACACAATTTTGAAAGTGGTCATTTTCAAACATTGTTATTTTATTTAGATGTAGTATGATTTGGTAGATGGCCAGAACCATGAAATTTTAAAACCAGCCATTTCCGGATTTTATATTCGTTTCCATCCCGTATATCGGCCTTGTTTTTATTTGCCACGGAAACAGATGACACCATTTTACTGACAACAAAAGTTGCCAGATAATCGAGGGTATATTAAAATACAAGAATGGCTTTAAAAACAATCTTATGTACAAAGAAATATTTAACTAGCCATTCTTTGAAAATTCCAATCGTTATATGAATGAAGGGTTAACACTGTTAATCGCTATATCTGAAAATCGATAATAGCACGAAAACCGATAACACGATGCTAAATGTGGGAGGAATGGCACAACTGATAGATTTTAAGTTTTTCAGATTATATTGTATCGTATAGAATAACAACACTTTTGAAGGTGGAGACAGTCAAAATTACTGATAAATAAAAACTACCATATTATTTACCTCATTTGGTTAAACAGCTGATGACACATAAATTTTAATTTCAGGACGGTCACGTTGTCTCCTATAGACAATATAACAGCTCTATAATGTTGTAACACCTTACGTATAGAACTTATAAAAGCCTGGAATATTAGACCTTTCTTGTAAAACGAGTCTATAATCTGTGGTGTGGAGAAATAATTGAGTCTGTTATATATAGTCCCACAGTCCATGAAATCTTGACATATATTTTTGACACTTTGTGGTGTGATTCCTGTAATGTGAGTTCCTTGTGTAATATCAAATCTGTCCATGGTCTGTAAAAAATAAAAAATAAAAAAAATAATCTTCAACAATTTATATTAATCCGACTAATAGTATTGGGTTAGTATAAAGCAGAAATCGTCATCATCTTCATCTAAATATAACTTGTTCTCACCATGATATAACTGACTTGGTGTTAAACAATAATCACCCATTGACCTATCCCTATATCATGGAGGAAACCAGAGTTCTATGAGAAAACTATTGTAGTTATGACGAACAATAAAATAAAGTTGTATTATATATACACTTATTGACTGGTATGAGGGTAATAATAGCAAGTTGATTGTTCCCCAAGACACCACCTATTGCCAGAGGCAAAGTTCACTTGAGGCTTGCTTTCTTTCTGTTTCTAAAGCTCGAACAAATAGATTTCTTATTGCCGAAATGTATAAATATATATTGTCTACTAATGAGCCGTAGTCACAAAACACCAATTACGTTGGTAGCAGTAAAATGTCAAATAAATAAGATCTCAGACTATATCTATCTTTCTACTCACTGTAATATGTACAAAGGTTACTGATGGTATCCCTAACAATAAGTTAATGATATCCTCACACAGTTTACGTTCTGTCAGAAGTCGTCTAGGTGGCAGCTCTATCTGTGGACAAAGTATAGTTAGTTCTCGTCTTTTCATATTGTACCACTCGTCTAAAGCTTGTAGACCAGCTTCTGTTATGTAAGGTCTTTTATCACTGCTACCTGGTCCCCTGTTAAACAAAAAAAAAGTTCAGAATTAATACGGGTGAACCTTGCTATCTCCGACTCGGAAAAGTCCTGGATAACTCAAAATAAAATTATGGTCCCTTTGTAGATTAGCAAGAAAAGATATGGATGTTAATGAACATGAGAGACTATCCTACCTTTCACTTAGACACAAATTAAAGGAACAGCTTTACTATTACTGTGATACATTGACAGTAGGGTCTTCAATAATGAGCATGACTCGTACCCTAATATGAGTTTCAAACGGCCCCCAGTCTGCATGTGACTGGTGCTTCTGACTTCTATCGATAAATCTTACATCTGAGTATCTTTGTTGTTATGATGTTTTACGGTGTATAGAACTGCATTCCCCATCAAAATGAAAACTAATTACTGGTTAAGATCTGACAATTACTGCATAATAGTAAAAACTTTATAGAACTCTCATAACTCAAGTAGTGATTGTTGATTAATGCCAACTCAGCACTTTTTCAGCTATATCCTGGCGAGAACAAGTTATTTTCAATGAGATGATAACGATGTCTGCTATGTACTAAACCAACACTCTGAGTTGGATTTATATAGTGCTAGCTCACTGAAACAACAGTCCGCAGATAGACATGTCACCCCCACTCGAACATATTTTCCTGATTCTGTGCCAACCAGTCTTTGCTCTTTCTCCTTAATGCTGTGTGCTTAGCGGACAAGAAACAAATATCAATTTTATAGTCTCTGGTTTGATCCAATCGGGGCTCGAACACATAATCTACTGCACTCGAGACGAGCATGCTAACCATTACACCACCGATACCGTTTTCTTCTACCATGACAATATTAGGTTCAACTGCATATGAAAAATCATGAAACACACTAAATAATACTAACTGTATCGGTGGTGTAATGATTAGTGTGTGCACATCGAGTGTAGCATATCGTGGGTTCAAGCCCCAGTCAAGTGTAGCATATCGTGGGTTCAAGCCCCGGTCAAGTGGAGAATTTTCATATTAATGATACATCTCCATGTATACCTACCATTTACAAGTCTCCCAGCTGTAGTGTTTACTTCGTACAATAGTTAGACAATCGTCCCATATTGATGTGTCAATTCCAGAGTCTTGTGATACAATACTACATGACATTGTGTCAATGCCAGTTGAAGCTTTGTCATCCAAAATCTACAGTGTAAGATAAATAGCTACAAAGTATATGTTTATAGAGGATGAGATTGAGCAACCAGACCATACAGAAAATCGAGAGGGTAGGGTTATGGCGTTAAACGCCACTTTCTACAATATTTCAGTTATATCGTGGCGATCAGTTTTATTGGTGGAGAAAACCACAGACACTGACAAACTTTATCACATAATGTTATATCAAGTATATCTTGCCATGATCGGGATTCAAATTCACAACCGCCACGATGTAACTGAAATATTGTTGAAAGTGGCATTAAACACTGTAAACCAACCAAATCCACAACATTAGCATTTTAGAAGAAGACAGTCAATACTATCTAGAGGACAAACACTCTAGTAGGTCTAAAAAATGTAATTATTATAATAACGAAGGTTCTCCTTCCTCAGGCAAAGGTGACCATAGCCGATTTTGGCTATCCTGTTTTGTCCCTTTGGTTTAAAAGAAAAAATATGTGGCTTTTCAATCCTTTTGCCTTGAGCGCCCTTGATGGAGTTATTCCAGAAACGTGTCGTACACACTTCATTAGGTATCTACATTTTTACCGGCTGATACTTCTTAAGAACGCATTTATATATACCAAAAGTAACCAACCAATTTCAAATAATTGAATTCTCAACAAATAAAGCCCAGTGTTTGTTGTCATAATTTATATTTCACTGGAAGAAATAATAGTTTTTCTTTCACTTGGAAATCTCAGTTTTTCACAGAAATCTATGTAATAATGCATAGAAGGGAATGCTTGCAAATTGTTTCTATCTAAATACCTACCATTTTATCTATAGACTGAACGCTGGGAATCCTAACATCAAACATTCTGTAAAAATAGAAGAGATATTTAATAATCATTTGTCATTTCAGAAAATAAAATATTATATATATCACTCATTCAGGAATACCAACTACATAAAAATGAAGGGCCCGAGTGGCTCAATGACCTAGGTAGTTGGATTACCTAACAACTCATACAAGCCTATCACCAATACGGCATGGGTTCGTGCCCGGCTTTGTAAATTACAAAAAAAGGTGCACTCAACTCGCAGCCGCAAGTGATAAAGCTTGCCAGTTGCTTGCCCATGGTCGGTGGTTTTCTCCGGCTTTTTCCACTACTAAAACTGGTCGCCATGATATAGCTGAAATATTGCTGAAAGTGGTGTTAAACACCAAAAATCAAATCATAAAAATGAAGTCTCACAAAAAGTTCTAAGGTCAAAAACAAACATTGTTGTACCATTACACATTTCTATTTCTCACATGCTTGTTTAGTAAGAAAGAATATGAATGTAAATGAACATGAAAGACTATCCAACATTACACTTAGACTAAAATTAAAGTCAAGGAACAATGGTTTTTATTGTCTAAAATCTGGCCTGATAATAGGGGTGGCCTTACAAGAGAGGGGGAATACTATAATCACCATCTTTTCACAAATGAGGAACATTTTCATGACCAACTTGTACTGTAAGCTTCAGAAAGTTTACCAAGTACAATCAATCATTAGTTGTTTTTCTAAGAGAACTCAAACATCTTTTACTAGAGAATCTGTTTGCCATGACACACTTGTAAAATCAATAAAACTTGTGCAAACAAATATCTAATCAATTAGAACTTACCCACTGTCACCGTCTTCTGGTAAATCAGGAATTTCTAATTTGTCTTCAAGGGAAGTAAATCTTCCTTGAACAAGTCCCCCAAACAGGGAACCAGTTGTAGATCTTTCATGTTGATCATTCAAATAACCCTAGAATAAAAATTCAAATCACGCTATAAAAATGTATATGTGGCATTTAAACACCATAACCCCTTACCCTTACTTAGTATGCACAACATGTTTCTGAAATGGCCTTCATAAAGTATATTTAAAGTCCAAAGATTGGAAAGCCAAATAATTTAAATGATTTGATTTTTTGGTGTTTAACACCACTTTCAGCAATATTTCAGCTATATCATGACGACTAGTTTTAGTGGTGGAAGAACCCGGAGTACCCGGAGAGAACCATCGACCATGGGCAAGCAACTGGTAAAGTGGAAAAGCAGCAAATATCAATTTTATAGTCTTTGTTTTGTTCTACCATGGTAACCATGGCTCAAACCCATAATCTACCTCACTTGAGATGAGCACAATAACCAGTACACCATCAATTCAGTTCCTATTAATACAAACCTTGACACAGAACAAACTGTTACCACTAAGATCTGTTCCTGGTGTTACTTGAAATAACTGTGAAAAGAAAAATTCTCTTAACTTACAACAAAACTCTTGGATCATAACTGAGATTGAAATATAAACAAACATGGATGATGAATGGTTAATAAACACTTTACTGTTTTCAGCTATCCAACGAGACGGGTGCAACTAGTGGAGCAGGATCTGCTTACCCTTCTGAAGCACCTGAGTTCACCTCTCTTATTAGTAGGATTTGTATTACCCAATCTTTAGTTTTCTGTGTAGTGTTTTGTAAATCATTGTGTGTCCTTTTTTGGTACTTCTTTGTCATTCCTTCAATGTATAGCTCCTGATTACCTCTTGGGTATCTTCACACTTTTTGACAATGTCAAATTAATTAAAAGTAGATGTTTGTTTGAGAGTACTAAAATAATTTGGCCAGAATAAACAGGCATCTGGTTTGCTAATGACCCAGTTTAGTCAGGTTTCAGTGTATAATAAGGTACCAAATGTTAATAGGAAATGGTAAAAGAAATTCATTATAGAATATAAACAGGGAAATAATCAAGAGCCATAACTCTTAAAAGACAAAAGTCAAAATGTTCAAAATCAAATTATAACTTCATATTTGTGTGTAAAAATTTAAAATAAATTTATGGTAGTATAGAAGATCAAAAATAAAAAACCAATAAATTTCAAATAGCTACAGTACACAAAGAAATCTTGATTTAAAACTACTGTACCTTTGTAAAAGGTTCTGGTTGCTGTAATGGGTCGGCCATGAATATCTCTCTAAAATAAAGAATAAAATACACTTTTAATAACAAATTCTGTGTGCAGAAATTTGATTGATCAATTATTGTTTAATATCCATTCTGCACAATATCTCATGTAACATTCACGACAAGAACAAGTCTACAAACAATAAAACATGGAAGTAAAAGTATGGCACAGGAATGTGCAGAAGATTAGATTGCACAAGATGGCACTGGAATGTGCAGAAGATTAGATTGCACTGGAATGTGCAAAAGATTAGATTGCACTGGAATGTGCAAAAGATTAGATTGCACTGGAATGTGCAGAAGATTAGTTTGCACTGGAATATGCAGAAGATTAGATTGCACTGGAATGTGCAGAAGATTAGATTGCACTGGAATGTACAGAAGATTAGATTGCACAAGAAATGAAATTAAAAAAAAAAATTATTTACAAAATATAAATATATACAACATAATTTCATATAATTAACTACATTAACCAACTGTATTTTCCTGTTTATGCTTTATTTTATGCCTAGTTTTGACTCATTTTTTTCATATTTTCTAACAACAATTTTATAAAGTATGAGGAAATTAATTTTGCCACTTAGTTCCATCTTTTTAGATTTTATATCTTTAAAAAAATATCATATATATATTTTTTTAAACTTTATTTTTGATAACAAATATTACTGTTGCAAATAGAAAAACTAATTAACGATTTGAGAACGGAATCACTAAATCAAACAGACTGCAGTTACCTAATAAATCGAACACACACTATTGTTTTGAGGGTAGTTTTACAACATCAGCGTGGCTATTTATTCTTACATACATTTTTTCTATTTTCATTCTTGGGACCTACAATTATCATCAGATTGTGTTATTCATTCAAATGGAATTATAGGGAAAATGCAGTTGGATTAATAAATAACATATACACTATACGAATCTACATATTAACAGACAGCTTTGTAAGTAAGAAATAATCAATAATATACACTCCGACAAAAGTTAAGCACCACCCTATATTTTTATCGATATATTTTTTTACATCAATACTGATAAAACAATAAAATAGATATCACCATTTTTCTTACACTTCTTAAAAGACTACACCATGGGCTCTAAAATTACCAATCTACGAAGTATTTATCATCCTGAAAGACGTGACTATGAAGTGGCAAAAATGGGGTTCAAAACAGGCGCTGGAAAAACGTAAAACCAGTTTGTCTTTGATGGAAGTTTTTAACATTGCATTAGAATGCAGAGTCTTCAGATTTTAAGAACTTTTAAATGCATCTATTGTGCGTATGTGTAAGGCATAACAATCAATAACGAGTATATCCACCGCGTTTCTTGTGAAGTTCTGTAACACGGCTCGTCATGCTTCGAACAAGACACCTAAGCCGATATTGGGGGAACTGTTGCCACTCCTGTAAGATAGCAGTTCTTAATTCGTCAATATTTTGACATTTTGGATTGTGTTGGTTAATTTTTCGGCCAATAAAGTCCCATACATGCTCTATAGGGTTCATGTCTGGCGACATCGCAGGCCACGGAATTGTCTGAATAACCTCTTGCTGTAAAAAATGTTGTACAATTTGGGCTCTATGTGGCTTAGCGTTGTCGTCCATGAACATTGGCCTTTCAGCCAATGCATAATTGTCGAAATGGGGGGACTACGCGAGGAGCGAGCACATTGTCACAATATTTTTGGCCTGTCAGATTACCATCAAGAACGTACAAGTCCAACTTACAGTCAAAGGAAAAACAACCCAAGACAGTTACACCCCCACCCCCAAAAGCAGTTGTGCCCAAAATGTGGTTGTCCTGAAATGAAGTGTTTCGTTGGCACCAAACCCTTGCACGACCGTCGGTAGGGCGTAACAAACCAGAGGCTCCCAGGAGCCTGTAATCGCTCACCTGGATCAAAGCTGCTTTCAATAACAACGCAACTGCACTGTGGCGGCCATCTTGGTGGGAGAGCGTCTGCCAGACACAATTTTGGAAGAGGACCATCCAATGACTATTCCATCAAAGTTTGGTTCTAATTGAGCTACTGGTTCCAGACAAGATGGTTTTTATGTGAATTTCCCATAGGGTCCTATGTTAAACTAAGAACAGCTGTGTAGCCATCTTGGTCAGAGGGCGGTACCACCAGACGCAATTTTGGAAAAGGACCATTCAATGACTATTTTATCAAAGTTTGGTTCCAATTGAGCAACTGGTTCCAGAGGAGAAGATTTTTAAGTGAATTTCCCATAGGTTCCTATGTTAAACTAAGTTCGGCTGTGGGGGCCATCTTGGTCGAAGGGCCGAACCGCCTGACATATTTTTGGAAGAGAACCATCCAATGACTATTTCATCAACATTTAGTTCTTATTGGGCAAATGGTTTCAAACAAGAAGATTTTTATGGGAATTTCCCATAGGGTCCTATGTTAAATTAAGTTCGGCTGTGGTGGCCATCTTGGTCGGAGGTCTGAAATGCCAGACATAATTTTGGAAGGGGACCACCTAAGGATCATTTCAGCAAAGTTTGGTTGAGATTGGCTCAGTAGTTACAGTGGAGAAGATTTTTTTTTTATTTCATCCCCCTTTTTTCTATTTTTAGCTTGTTGGCCATCTTGGTTGGAAGTCGGGATCACTGGACACAATTTTGGAAGCGGGCCATCCAAAGACTATTCCACCAAAGTTTGGTTGCAATTGGCCCAGTGGTTTCTGAGGAGAAGATTTTTATGTGAATTTCCCATAGGGTCCTATGTTAAGCTAAGTTCGGCTGTGGGGGCCATCTTGGTCGAAGGGCCGAACCGCCTGACATATTTTTGGAAGAGAACCATCCAATGACTATTTCATCAACATTTAGTTCTTATTGAGCAAATGGTTTCAAACAAGAAGATTTTTATGGGAATTTCCTATAGGGTCCTATGTTAAATTAAGTTCGGCTGTGGTGGCCATCTTGGTCGGAGGTCTGAAATGCCAGACATAATTTTGGAAGGGGACCACCTAAGGATCATTTCAGCAAAGTTTGGTTGAGATTGGTTCAGTAGTTTCAGAGGAGAAGATTCTTTTAAAATTTCATCCCCCCTTTTTTCTATTTTTAGCTTGGTGGCCATCTTGGTTGGAAGTCGGGATCACCGGACACAATTTTGGAAGGGGGCCATCCAAGGATCATTCCACCAAAGTTTTGTTGCAATTGGCCCAGTGGTTTCTGAGGAGAAGATTTTTATGTGAATTTCCCATAGGGTCCTATGTTAAGCTAAGTTCGGCGTGGAGGCCATCTTGGTCGAAGGGCCGAACCGCCGGAAATATTTTTGGAAGAGAACCATCCAATGACTATTTCATCAAAATTTTGTTCTTATTGAGCAAATGGTTTCAGACAAGAAGATTTTTATGGGAATTTCCCATAGGGTCCTATGTTAAATTAAGTTCGGCTGTGGTGGCCATCTTGGTCGGAGTTCTGAAATGCCGGACACAATTTTGGAAGAGGACCACCCAAGAATCATTTCAGCAAAGTATGGTTGAGATTGGCTCAGTAGTTTCACAGGAGAAGATTTTTTTTTAATTTCATCCCCCCCTTTTTTCTAATTTGCATAATCGGTCAAAATCGGCAAAAGTTCAAAGTTCATAAAAAATCCTGTAATATATGTTAAAAGGCTCATTATTATGCTTATACAGTTCAAATTTGGGCACATTCTGGCTTAAAATAGAGCAATTTTGGCCATTTGAAGAAATTTCTATTTTTAGTAATGGTGGCCATCTTGGATACAGGACGGCGCTGACGGACACAATTTTGAAAGGGACCCACCTAGGGACCATCCCTGCCAGGTTTGGTTTAATTTGGTTCCGCGGTTTCAGAGGAGAAGATTTAAATGTGATCTTTTATCAAAATATGCCTAATTTGCATAATCTGTATATATCTGCTGAAAGAAAAATTTCACAGGAAAACCCGGAATACATGTTAAACTACTCCTTGCCATGTAGCTGCAGCTAAAATTTGAGCACATTTTGACTTATACTAAAGCAGCAATGGACAATTGAAGAAATTTCTATTTTTAGTAACAGCAGCCATCTTGATTGGAGGGCGTGGCTGTCAGACACAATTTTGAAAGGGACCCACCCAGGGACCATCCCTGCCAAGTTTGGTTTAATTTGGTTCAGCGATTTCAGAGGAGAAGATTTAAATGTGATCTTTTATCAAAATATGCCTAATTTGCATAATCGGTATATATCGGCTGAAAGAAAGATTTCACAGAAAAACCCGGAATATAGGTTAAACTACTCCTTGCCATGTAGCTGCAGCTAAAATTTGAGCACATTTTGACTTATACTAAAGCAGCAATGGACAATTGAAGAAATTTCTATTTTTAGTAACAGCAGCCATCTTGATTGGAGGGCGTGGCTGTCAGACACAATTTTGAAAGAGACCCACCCAGGGACCATCCCTGCCAAGTTTGGTTTAATTTGGTTCAGCGATTTCAGAGGAGAAGATTTAAATGTGATCTTTTATCAAAATATGCCTAATTTGCATAATCGGTATATATCGGCTGAAAGAAAGATTTCACAGAGCTCATTTTGACTTGCACTAAAGCAGCAATGGACAATTAAAATTTCATCCCCCTTTTTTCTATTTTTAGCTTGGCAGCCATCTTGGTTGGAAGTCGGGATCACCGGACACAATTTTGGAAGGGGGCCATCCAAGGACCATTCCACCAAAGTTTGGTTGCAATTGGCCCAGTGGTTTCTGAGGAGAAGATTAAAATGTGAAATGTTGATGGACGACAGACGATGGACGAAAAGTGATGACAATAGCTCACATGGCCTAAAGGCCAGGTGAGCTAAAAACGACTTTCATCAGACCAGTGGACCCGTCTCCATGTGCGAATAGTCCACCCCAAATAATCATGTGACCAGTCATATCGAGCATGGCGATGACGTAATGTCAACTGTGGGCGTTTTATGGGTCGTCGCACTCGCATTCCCTGATGGTGGAGGCGTCTGATTACAGTGCGTGTGCTAATGTGTCCTCCAAACTCTAAATTACCACGAAGTGCACCAGCTGTACTGAACTGCCGTTGTCGCTCCCGTCTGGATATGAGCTGGTCCTCTCTCGGCATCATTTTGCGAGGTCTACCTGCACGTGGACAGTCAGTAACATTCCCTGTTTGACGAAAACGCTGCATCAGTCGTACAATGATGGAATGGTCAACCCTGAACTGGTCTGCCACTCTTCTATGGCTAAGACCACCGTTATGCATGCCAACAGCTTGCCACCTTTCTGGTATGGTTAATTTTCGCCGCACCATACCAAACCAATAGAAAATGAAACTTAAAACTCTACACAAAAGAAATCGGCTTTCGTTCGCAAACACAAATGTTGAAAAGTGCACGTGGCACTTTACACACCCTGTCATATACACATAAATAAAAATTGATCAATAACCTGTTTCACAGGTAAGTAAGTATGTGTGTACAGGTAACGAAAACAGCAAACCGATTTGAAATAAGTTCATTATTAGAAAAGATATTATTGAAACAAGTCAGGTGGTGCTTAACTTTTGTCGGACTGTATATATATGTGCCAATACAACAATGTACTAAAAGGGAGTGTGTATCTGGTCATTTACAATAACGTGACGCAGATACATTAATTCGTATGGAAACAATTAGATACAAAATTATTTGTCATTTCTGTATAGATATTATTTCCCGTTTTACTTTTGGCAAGTGAAAATATGAATGAAATTTCGCTTTTAATTAAATTGATAATTTTCAATTTAGTAATTTTTTTTCTTTTGGTATTTAGCAACATTTCGTTCTTTCCAAATAATCCACTTTGTGGTTGTCAAAATCGTGTTAACTATTGCGTTAATTTCGTCGTCTCTATGGCTTATTCCTAAGATTATCGTATTTTCTGATTTTGATATACAGTGCTGCCTCATAAGTATTCGCGAAAATAAGAAAATGGTTGCGATCGGTAGTGGGAGTGGAAATTGTCACCAGTGGCGGAATTAGAGGGGGCGTATGCCCCCCCCTAAAATTCGCAAAGCATATGTTATACAACGTTAATTAAGCAGTTCAATAAATAACTTTTTCATGAATGGTTAACTCGTGACCTGTAGTAAAATATTCTTACACATTGTAAATACAAGTTGGATGTGCTCGCTGATTCATATATGTATTTGCCGTCAGTAGTTCAAAGATTATTCCATTCTGATTGGTTCCGAGGAACCAGACATCAACTATTTTCTCACGCTAATTAAACATTATTTCTGCTGTCAATTTTACAACTACATGTACACGTGCTATTTAGAAATTATAAAATGGACGAAAATTCTAGGCCAAGAAAACAAGCAAGATTGGATACATTTCTTATTCCTCGACGAGTCGAGACGAGACAAGTCAAAGGTAAACTAAAAAGTAAATTCAATCAATACTTCGAATAATTAATTTAACTCATTTATAAAACATACAACGAAAACCTATAACGAGTGAATCAGATGACGAAACTGAGACAGTGTGTAGAAACTTGAGTGTCCCAAAAAAATGGTCACTTCTCTTTAAATAATGGTTCAAATAGTTCTTGAATTCGAAATTCTGCAATTTCATATGAAAAAAAAATATAAGTTTGATTTGTATACAAATACCCGAAAATGTTGCCTTTTACTTTTCAAGTAAAGATCAGTAAAAATACGCATTGGTATATTGTACATTAAAATACGAAAGTAACATATTAATAAAAAAAAAATTAGCAGCAATTTATTTGTAACAATCTCTGCATCTGCCCGAGGTATCTGCACAAGAAAGTGTGAACAAATCCTTTGTCCGGGTACGTTTATATTATTTATATCTACCAATGGATGTCTGTACAATTTTTTTACACATTTTTAACAAAAAATTCTGACTAGTTTATTTGTAATGCCGGAATTAATATGTACAACTGTGTAATGAGGTTTTTACGCCCGTTGCTCAAACACTTGATGTGCGTCTGTCCGTCCTTCCGTCCGTCCGTCCGTTCATCCGTCCGTCTGTAAGATTTCTGCAATTCGCAACTCCCCTGACTGTAACCACGCAATTGATTGACTTAAACTATATAATGTACTTGAAATACATTGTAGTTGTGCACAATGGTTTTTAGATTTTTCATTGAAGGCCGGGCGGAGGGGGTAGGAGGATGATTCTGCAACCCGCAACCCCTAAATAACCACTCAATGGATTGAAGTGAAACTTAAACTACAAATTTGACATACAATGTAGTTTGCTCACCACGTTTTATTTTTAGAATTGGAGGTTAGGGGTAGGAGGGAGATTCTGTAATCTGCTTTTTTGACGTAAAATCGTGAATTTTCACACGAAATACCCCAAAAATGTTCACGCCTCCCTCCGCTCGGCACAATTTTTTTAAGTGCACCCCCCCCCCCTAACTTGAAATCCTGGATCCGCCCCTGGTCACCAATGTCTTTTGTTGTAATAAAAAGAACTACATAGTTTTAAGCTGTCTAGAGTTACCCTTTTGAACTTTCCCCAAATATATGACATAATTTTAAGTTCGTCTGTTATGCGTTTACAAATAAATAGACATGTTTTCAAGATGGGTCGCAAGTCAAAGGAACTGAGTGAGGATCGGAAACAACTGGTTGTGGATTTGAAATGGGAAGGGCATAGAAATTGTGAGATCGTGAAATTGTTGCATATACCTGAATCTACAATTCGTTCAATTTGGAAGAAGTACAACAGCACAGATAATGTTGAAAACATCCCCAGAATTGGACGACCAAGGAAAGTGACACGACGCGGTGAGGTTAGATTATTGTGGACAGTAAAAAAGAATCGTGGCAAGGTTTTAGGAGAAATTACCAATGATTTCAATGAAGGAGGGGTTGTTAGTGTCCATCCAAAGACAATACAGCGTTATTTACACAAAAACAAAATATTTAGACGTGTTGTTCGTAAGAAAATGGTGGTCAGAGAGGTCAACAAAAAGAAACAACTTTCTTGGTGTCTGGAACGACGGAGATGGACTGTTAATCTACACTGGAATGAAGTAATATTAAGTGATGAATCGCAGATAGTTATTGGACAAAATAATCGTGTGTACGTGTGGAGATCTTCGAATGAGGTTTACCGCTTCGAGTGCATGTATCCGCCATATCAGAGGAAGGTGTCTGTTATGATTTGGGGGTGCATTACATGGTATGGTGTGGGAACTTTATGTAAGGTTGATGGTAATATAAATGCTGTGAAATATCGTGACATCCTTGATAATCATCTTTGGCCCGATATACAAAACTAAAGTTATTGTGCGGAAACCTGTGTGGACGCCCACCCGCCATACCCAATCAAATAATACGGGCCGTCTCGAGACGGGCGTATAAAAAGGAACCGTTCGCTGCAAGTGAAATGGTCTTGACGAATTTCCGTGGGTTAACTACGAAAATAAAAAGATGTTTTGTACCCTCTGTGTAAAATTCCCCGACTTATCCGATGGAATGGCTTGTAGTTTTGTGTCTGTGTCCACTTCTTTCCACAAACCATCTTTAAAATGCCATGATCAGTCTATAAAACATTTAGCTTGTGTAAAGTATGCCAGATTACACAATAAATCTTCCCTTTTTCAGATATACTCAGAATGCAGGATTTTGCATTAAATCTTTCAAAATTTTCTTGAGAGGGCATGCCCCAAAAACCCCTAGAAAATTTAGTCAGCTTTGCAGGCCTCTATGGGAAAGTAGAAATTTGGACGGGAAAGTAAATTTTGTATTTCACTTTCCTTGGGTAAGTGACTTGATAAATAATTTTTCATGCCCTGTAAGACACAGACAAATTATAGAATAACCTTCAGGATTCAATCCAAATTTTTTTGTTCTTGTTAAATTTGTTTGTGCATGTTGTATGATTCATTTGAATAAGCTGTGTGTTTTATCCATCAGAAATTAATTATGAAATCATACAGATATGATTAACTACATTATATACTGAGTATCAGCGTCATTTAGCTTACCGTGGGTAATGCATGTAAAATTTGTTGTCTGGTTGTGATACTCGACAATCTCCATAACATTGTGGTCCCCATGGCAGCACCTGATATTTCTCCTGTAACAAAACGAACGGACACAATATTAAACTTTGAATAAATCTAAATTATTGTATAACGACACCTGTCTAAACTGAACAAATAAACTGTTTTTTGGGAGACTATCAGGACTTTTATTGCTGTTCTACATTTCACAGTTACAGTTTGGTCTTCAATAATGGACATAGCTAACACCAGTCTTCACAATAAACTTTTTAACTTACCAGCCAGGGGGACTTGTTCCAATGGAATTTTTACAAGTCCCCCCTGGAATTTACAAGTCCCCCCATATCAAGACAATTTTATCCAAGGTTTAGATCAACGACTGAAATAAATAGGTTCAGTTGGGTTTGAGATGTACGGTTGTACCTAGATTAATAATATTGGTGTAGCTTACTACTTTTGTGCTGTTTGACAGCATCAAGTTTGAACTTATTTGTTCCTTTGACAAACACGCTGTCAACTTCATGATTTCTGCACCAGTTGCAGAACATCAATTGCTTGTATTTCTCGTAGGCCAGCCAAGAATGATCTTTCGTCCATTGATGAAGAAATTTTCTTTCCCTGAATTCTTTATCATACTTTTTTTTGTCACCTGTCTTTCGTCCGCTGATGCCGGTCTTTTCAATTTTTTGCCGACACAGCGTAGAAAGCTCATGGCTGAGATTTATTTAGCCATACTTGTTGATTACCATGACTTGACACTTTTATTATATTATTAATCTCCTTTTACAGTTTCGACCAATCAAAAATTCTGATACACAATATTCCATCAAATTGACCAATCAGCGTAGTGGAAACAAAAAAGAAATATTTCGACTGACAAAACTGTCATAAAAAACCCGAACTATATATAGTGCTAGACTTTTGTTGCTAGGCAATGCAACACGCCTTTTTTACCAATCGCAACGGTCTCGACAGATGACGGAAAACGAGATCAGAGTTACGCAAGAAAAGTAGTCACAGCTCAAAAAATTGTCACAAGCCAGTAGGACTTCTCAAATGTCAAATTTCACAAGTCACCTAATAAATTTCACAAGCCATTGGCGTCGGACTTGTGGCTAAATTCGCAGACTGTAACACCCTAAAATTGTGTGTGAAATGGCCCTTAGGCTGCAGTTGAGTGGTGCTCTTAACTTTTGTTGATAAACACTACACTAGTTCTTCATATAGATAATTAAATTCTGATCGACAAATTGTCAAAATTTGCGGCTTAAATGAAAAAAATTTTTTTGAGCCAAGCCAAGAATGACCAATAATTCCTTTTAAAAAGTAAGACAGTCTAGAAATACAATGTTATTTTACCGTACCTGTCTTGGTCTAATAACAGGATAATTGGACTCGCCATACCCTACAACAGATGTCTCTGTCTGACTAGAAAATTCTGCTAAAGCTACAAACAACTTTAATACTGATCTAACCGAGTCCTGCTCCACATTATTGACGTCATCTTCACCTGAAAATTCATAAAATATAAACTATAACCATTTCTTAGGTGACCTTTTACAATTTTGTCTATATCCTGTTTAGGCTTATTGGTTTTCTTGCTCCCAAAGATTTCTAAATAACAGTCAAACCTGTATATAAAAGGTGAAAAAGTCGCCCACTTCACCTGGCTTGGTGAGCCCTTTAATATAAAATTTGTGGTTTTAAATTCTTCGTCCTCCCTTCATGATCATGAGAGAACAAATATATTTTACTGAAATTTCTTGCTATTAGTCTTATTTAGTGTGTCAACTTAACACTTATTAATAAATTTTTTTGAGTTTTGATTAATTATTTTTACTATTAAAATATAATATAACAAATATTCGATGTGACTGTGGTCAATATACAAGAACATTTTCCCTCTGTACCTTGAATTGCATGGATGTGTTATATTGCCCTCCACCGTTGACGTCGGGCAATATAACACATCCATGCAATTCAAGGTATCTCGCGAAAATATTCTTGTATATTGACCACAATCACATGGAATATTTGTATAATTTCCAATCCATCATCTGCCCATTTTCCATATAGAATCCAAAACAATAATATGTAGGCCCCTGAGCCACACCTCCCAGTACAGACTTTTATCTACAACATGATTTATAGTTTGAAAATTAATCTGTGTCATGTATCTATGAAAAAATGTCACCAACGATGAATCCTCTAATCTCAAATTATGAAAAGAATGTTTAAACTGCGATGGCCATCAATTCCACCAATATAAAAAAAACAAACAATCACCTCTAAGCAGTGCCGGTCATCTATTCTGCTAATATCAACAACCACCTCTCATCTTAACTGAACTCACTGAACACAAAAGATTCTTACCTCCTAGTAAACTATTAAGTAGAGATTCTAATCTGTTAGCTTCGTCAAACTTCCGTTTATATCTTAGCTGTAGTACATAAGATAATATACTGAGTCGTTCATCCTTTGTCTTGTCATCAATTCTTTAAAAAAAAAATTTGTGGAGAATCTTTAAACAACCATTATGAATAAAACTAGTAGTACATGTATATAGGACCATATAAAAATAAAATCTGTTTCCTATGATCCCTGAAAAACAGATAATAAAAAAAAACTGTCTAGTCAAAACATTTTATTGTATTCTAAAAAACAACTTTGCCGTTAAATTCTGTTCTGGTCTTCTCCAAATGTTAAGGTAAGAAGAATCACGACGTGTGTTGCTTGGTAATAGATATCATCTTATGCAAAGACCAAAAAGGAAAAATTTACACATCATCGATAATTGTTTTTATCTTTAACTAGTGGTATTCCAATAATCAATTATGATCCAAAAATCAGTAGATTATTTCAATTTCAACGACAATCGAATATAATTTTTAAATATCGATCATTTCAAATTTTTTCGGAAATACAATTTGTCCAAATCTGTTTTGCATTTAGAACGTATATCTTGCAAACGTTTGTAAGAGACAGTAAATTATCCATTTCAACAAAACATTCTGATTATAATTGAAATTTGAATCTGTGACAGGCATCCGATTATTCCAATTAAATAATCGATTATTTTTTTCTAGCAGATTCCCATCATTATCTGTATGTAACATCATAATGTATTTGACATCACACTGACTAATAAATATCAGTTCATGCATCAGTCATTTCGTCGATATATAGCACTTGGTGAGATTCAAATGAAAATTATCAAAATTAGCAATAAATGAAAACTAAATACAAATGTACCTCTGTTGACTTTTCAAATAACCAAACAATGTATCATAGACTTTCCTCTGTAATGTTCTGTTGATTTCTTCTCTTGTCTCTGTTGGCTGTGTAAGGAATGCCCTCTGTGGATGTCGAAGACAATTCTCACATAACTGCTGAACAAGACTAGGAACACTTTCTGTGCAAGTTGTCATTTTACCTTCATTTCACATTTTTCTCTAAACAAAAACAATAGTTCTAAATATATAATAAATAACATGCTGGGCTCTTACTACTTTCAAATTAGAGGGAAAAGTATGTCTAATTCAAAGAACTTGCAGGGAGAAGTGTGGAGACTTCTGGGAGCAATGAATTGTTCAATCAAAACAGTGCTTAGCAACCATTCTGAACACCCTGTCCAAATTTAATATAATAAAAGCAGTTACTTTGATGTTTGTTATATATATAATCATCAACAAGATCTTCAACTAGCTTTTTTCAGAAAAAATGACCGACTGACCATCCCACCTTTTAACATCATTTTCAACCTTTAGTGGTGATAGGCATTGATTGTACAGATAGCCGTAAATCCAACTACCATCCGATCACGACCATTGTCTGCTATGTTATTGGTCATATAAATAATGATTTCATATGCATTAAAAAAAAAGAACATGTTGTTTTTCATGCCATCGATTATAAAGAGAAATCAAACATAAAGGACTAGTTTTTTCATGTTATATATGTCAAACCGGGTCCCTTTATTGAACTATTAATATAATTATGAAATTGTGTATTAGAACATCATTGTAGGATATTATTGTGTCCTGTTCTTTGCTAGCACTCTGTCCCATTCAATTTCCAGCTAGAGCACTGTACGCCACATTGTTGTCAGGAATTCCCACATCAAAGGAAGATGCATCAAAGATAAGATATTTTTATAGTATAGAGAATATTCAAGTTTCAACTGGACAAAAATGAAATTCCACCAAATTCTCCATCATACTATGATATAATGAATCGATATTCTTGTAGAACTCCAGCTTACCATATCATATTATCAATTATCTAAACACTGAAAGCATGTTATTGAATCTTTAATTCTTATTCGCTATTGACATTTCTTTAAAAAATTGGTTGACAAAATTGTCCTCCATCTTGAATTTTTGCGCCAATTCTAATATCAAAGTTACGTCGAAATGCGTAAGTATAATTTCCGGTAAAATGTGAATTATAAACTGGACGTCGGCTCACTATATCGAGTTGGTTTCACTCCGTTGGTAATTCGTGTATAGTTTACTTTGCAATTAAGTATATTTCTTAAGATATTTATTTAATCAATATTCACATACGAAAGATCCTTAGTTAAACGAGGCGCGGAAGGAGCTTTTCCGTGATGTTGGGACATGATTGACTAGAGCGATTTATCTTTCGCCGAAATTCGGGATTTTGGCATATAAACTTGGGGATTTCGGGATTACACTGTATTAAGATTAGGGATGTGATTTTTTAATTTTCCGAAGAATAGTTGGAAGATACCAAACGGGTAATCAGAATCCGTAAATCGAAGAAAGACAGACAAAAAAAAAAGCCGGGACAAAAGGACAAACAACGAACTACAAAACATTGTGCTCCGGAAAGGTCAGCAGTTCCTGCTCCACTAGTTGCATCCGTCGCGTTACTCCAGTTACAAACCCGATGATAAGCGCTTACGACATGTTGAACATATCCGTGGTCATTAAGGACACTGAGATGTTCCGTAATGTGGTCAGTTAACCAAATCACGGCGGCGTCGTGGCGACAGTAAACAACAAAATAAATGTAAACAGGAAGCAAATACCACAATTATTGATATTTCACCGCGAATATTTAAGTTGATATATTGTTGTTGTGTATCAATCATAATTGTTATTTGTATTGTTGTTGTGTATCAATCATAATTGTTATTTGTATATGCCCTCCTGGGGCCCTGATTTGGTTAATAAACTTATTCTATTCTATTCTATTCTATATGTTCCGTAACGGTTAATCAAGTCATGTTTTAGAGTAATCTAAGCAACGCAGCGTATATAACATAGGTTTTTTTTTACATGTATATTAACACATGAGAACATTATTAAAAAACTACATTTTTACAATATGTCTTTAAAAATCAACTACTTAAGAGTGTAGGCCTGGGTAACCCCAACATTTTCCCATAATGTTGCCAAGAAGCTTGGAATTGAGGGGGGATTTTCAAACGCACAGATGACCATGCATATATTTGAGAAGACAATGAAAATAGAGTTGTCTCCCATACCCAGGCCTACACCCTTATATATGTATAATAGAGTTGTCTCCCATACCCAGGCCTACACCCTTAAATATGCATAATAAAATTGTATATATCTAATTTAGTGCGCAATACATGCTTACTGTGATGACTTTCTTTCATCAGATACACTCATAGTCAACAGATTGGTAAGTCATTGTCAGCAATTTTAGTTGTTTGTTTGATGGTGTTTAACACCACTCTCAACAATTTTTCAGTCATATCGTGGCCAGGGGCGGATCCAGGGGTGGGGCGCAATTTTTTTAAGTGCGTCCCCCTAACTTGAAATCCTGGATCCGCCCCTAGATTTCTGTTCAGTGAGTTAAGCTAAAAAAGGAGGTGATTGTTTGTTTTGTTGATATTGGTGGAGTTGATGACCATCACTGTTTAAAATTGCTTTTCATAATACTTGGTTTCAATGCAGTAAGTAATTTTCTTCCAAGTTAATAATGGGATTCAGCTCATTGTTTTATTTACCTTAAGACAGATATTTCAACATCCACAAAAACTACACGAATTTTGAATAAATGAGAAAAAATGAGTGTGTTGCTTTCTTCTGCTCCATGTATTACAAGTCCTTCTCTATAATAAAAATGTAGATATCAAATTTAGTCCACACGATGATTTAATCCACACGATGATTTAGTCCACACGATGCGTTTCTGGAATAACATTCATCATGCATAAATTCGTCCGCCACGGTATTACTGAAATATTATTGAAAGTGGCATTAAACACCATAAACCAACCAATCAAAATCGTCTAAAGTTTCTGAGGGAGATGAACCTTAGTTGAATAATAAGACGAGCTTGAAGATACCAAAGGGGTAACCAGAATCCGTAAATCGAAGTACAGACAACGCAATGACCAAAAGATTTGATTTTATTGTATTTAACGCCACTTTCAGTACTATTTCAGCTATATCATGGCGACCAGCTTTAGTGGTGGAAGAAGCCGGAGTACCCGGAGAGAACCACCGACCATGGGCAAGCAACTGGTAAGCTTTATCACTTGCAGCTGCGAGTCGAGTGCACCCTTTTTGTAATTTACAAAGCCGGGCGCGAACCCACGCCGTATTGGTGATAGGCTTATATGAGTTGTTGGGTAATCCAACTACCTAACTCATTGAGCCACCCGGGCCCAACAACGATCTACAAAACATATACATAAAATTACTAAAGATCGAGTAACACAAACCCCACTAAAAATCGGAGGTGAACTCATGTGCCCCGTCGTGTTAATCTAGTTACACACCAGGTGATAGTCATGAATGAGGAAAGAACCGGGAAGTGGTTACGACAAGTGAAACAAATGTTGTCATGTTATTCTCATGTACAGAAAACTTGGATACAATGTTGTTATTTTGCAAAGACGACCAGATTATGTTGGCTGACCATTACATATTAAATGAAGTGTAAAGAAAACGTGGTTACTACCGGATGTTTAAGAAATAAATCATGGAAGCCAGAAAAAGAATGTGTTTTGAGTTTTAACATGGATTGACGGATAAAATTTACTAATATCCGCCAACTCATGTTAAAACTCAAAGTACATTCTGGCTTCCATGATTGATTTCGATTCTGATATGTCTAAGAGTACAAATACGGTAGTAAACTTTGATTGGAAGACGGTAATTTCTATTTACGCTTGCGAAAAATGTCGCACATAGTGTATGCTGACAATGGAAAAGTCAGTCACATTCACCGGCGCATGTTCGAATGAGATTATATCATCGATAAATCGCTCGTTTGTCTACAAAGCGAAAGAAGGACGTTATGTTAGATTTGTTTTTATTTTATATAAATCGGGATAATAAGTGGGATATTTAACAGATATATTGCCGGAATAAGATCCAAAATGGACAATCCAGAGAAACCGGCACCAATGGGTACACAAGACGAAGAAAAACAAAACAAAAACACAACACAATATGTGTTGGACACCACTATGCGGCAAACAAACACAACTAACGTAAATAAGACACGAGCTCTCCTACAAACAACTGGAGGGCTTAACAATTTAGAGTGTAACAACGTCTATGTGCGGAGTATGACTGTATGAGGTACAATTCAAGAATCAGGAAAACAGATATTTTAATAAAAAGTGGGTTTATTATTATTATTATATTAATTATCCTATTCACAATACACACGCTACACACACTTCCATCGATGTTGCTATATAATAAATATAAGACTGTATGTATCTTCAGTTTTACTATGTAAACATTTATATAATTTTCTAAGTCAATATGATTAGGGCGATAATCCTGACATCACACGACAATGAGAGAACGATATTGTAATTATTCAACCCATTGCCTGAATTCTTGCCCGCATATTAGCCTCTCTATTTTTCAATCGCTCGCCTTCCAACATGCTGACGATAGATGACATTGCACCATTGATGGAGAGTTGTTTCCTTGTACGTTGAAAAGTCCCTTTCGTGTCGCTTCTGTACATTTTTCGTAGACTATTAACCACATACAAGGCACATCCTTCAATATCTGGCGTAAAAGATTCACATATATATTCTAGTCCAACGTCGCCATTTTTACATTTACACGTGGCATCAATGTTCGTCTCTTTTTCAATTGCGGTCTGTCCTGAGCTATTATGTGATAAATGTAGATTTATCGCTGTTATTACGTGATTGTGTAAGAAAAGAATGGTAAGGATCGATGTTTTAAATAGCCAAGGAAGCATGTCGAATCTGGAAAATAAGAATAGAAAATTTATACACACAGTTAATCTTTATTGATGCTCAATTTTACCCCAAATGGGTTGAAGGCATACAATACAAAAACACAATACAAATATACAATAAAATTGAAGGTTAAAGAGAAAGCAACAGCAAATAAACATCAATAATTCACCATAGACTACAGGGGCGGATCCAGGGGGGGGCGCACCCGGCGCACACCCCCCCCCTAAAATTGGAAAAAATAAGATTTTTTTGGCGTAAAATCGTGATTTTTCACACGAAATACCCCAAAAATTTTCGCTCTTCCCTCCGCTCGGCGCAATTTTTTTAAGTGCGTCCCCCCCCCCAACTTGAAATCCTGGATCCGCCCCTGGACTACATAATATTATGAGCAAAGTTTTATGCAGAGGTCGGGTCCAGTTCACTTTCCTCAGTGATCAAGACTTTTTAGCAAAATGGTCTCGTAAGCAGAAGTAAACTGTAAAAAGAAAATTATGGCGCAAGAGCGATGTCGCAAATTAGGAGATAACTGTATTGTATTTGGAAATTTCACGGCATCAATTGGAGATTTGATTGTCGCAAATTGAGCTTACTGGCGATGCGTTAAGCCCCTGTTACAGGTAAAGCAAGTATCATGATACTTGTATCATAAACCAAAAAATACAGTGTAAACAGTGCTATTACTCTGCATCATGCAACTATTAGAAGTTGCACGATACACACTTTGGGATAGAACATGTTCTATTCTGTACAGCAAGGATCACGATACATTTTATCTCTCGGACCAATCAGAGGTCTTGGTTTGAGGTCAGGAGGTTACAACATCATCAACAAATAAAAGCACATGGTCAGCACATGGTAAATAAAACATGACTGGAAAGGGGAAAAATTAGTGATGTTATTTGGTCAAAGGAACAAATAGAGAGTCCTCAATTTGTATGATAATGTCTTCATTGTCAGGATTCTCCATTTTGGCGGGAACAATTTGTAAACAAACTCTGCGTGAAACATGCTACTTGATTTAGTGTGTAAACTGACAAGGATCACGATACAAAGTGTTGCATGATACAAATATCGCGATACTTGCTTTACCGTGTAACAGGGCCTTTAGCGGAGCCAGTAAACGGATATTTGCGACCATGAAATCGACAATTGATGCCGTGAAATTTTCAAATACAATACAGTTATCTCCATTCTAATGTAATCATGTGCATAAATATGTATTGCCACATTATTCACAAAATGACGTAAGCGGTAATCAGCTAAAATTCTAAAAATATCTCATGCTATTTCAACCGGCGTGGAATTGATACCGTGTATATTACACCAGTAAATCGACAACTGATGCCGTGAAATTTTCAAATACAATAGTTATCTCCATTCTAATGTAATCATGTCTATTGCCACATATTTGACAGGATGACGTTACAAGCGGTAATTGGCTAAAATTATACAAATATCTCATGATATTTCAACCGTGGAATTGATACCGTGAAAATTACAGCATTGTCCAATCACATAACAGGAATAGTAAACACCTACATTAGAATACTTATTTGTGCATGCATTAATTGAATTCTATGAAAACCTAGTCCGAGATTCCTCTGTCGTTTAACGGCATTTATAAAGTTGCTGTAGCCGTTCAACGTCAGAGCGTGATACATACGGAAAACAGCGGATTTGCTTCTCCAACTCTGGGTCAGCACATTTCCACGTTTCGTGGCTATCGGATTTTATTTTCTATCAGAAACCCTTATATAAATCGCTTCACCAATCATTTTTCTATTCATTCATAACCATCTTACCCTCAGAAAGGGGTGCTACACTCCATTACAGCACGATTTTGCCTTAGATCCTATGATTCCGCCATTTGTCTTCCATTTTTCAAACATTTGTCACGTGACTACGAGAAAACCACGATTACCGCAATGTATCATGGGAGATGATTTGCATATAAACAAACAAACAAATATTTGTATTGCCAATCATACGCGCCTGTTAAGGCAGAACAATTAACATACAATTTAATACAGTTGATTATATTGATTGGTAATGATTTTAACAGCAATAGTGAATTACAGATAACCATAAGAAAAAAAAATGATGTAGTACCTTGTCCAGAAAAGGGGGACGTAACACATGCTCTTTCCGAAGCCCATTGGCAACACTCTGCCATTGAATCTTTTCTTTCCAACACATTCTGTATTATTTCCTTCTGCTCTGCTTTGATCTATAGATGGACTGTTTGTCCTGTAGAATACGCTTAAATGTATGGTCTTCCATGTGATTTGAATGTTGTTTACGTATGCAAATAATGCTCAAATAATTTGGTGCGCTGAATTAAGTAGCTCCCATCATGCAATGCGTTACTGTTATCATTCAGTTAGTATCGCGAGATCACGTTTGTAGATTCGAAAATGGAAGTCAAATGGCGGAATAATAGGATCTAAGGCAAAATCGTGCTGTAATGGAGTGTAACACCACTTTCTGAGGGTAAGATGGTTTTGAATGAATAGAAAAATGATTGGTGAAGCGATTTATATAAGGGTTTCTGATAGAAAATAAAATCCGATAGCCACGAAACGTGGAAATGTGCCGATCCGAGAGCTGGTGAGGCAAATCCGCTGTCTTCCGTATGTATCACGCTCTGACGTTGAACGGCTACAGCAACTTTATAAATGCCGTTAAACGACAGAGGAATCTCGGACTATGAAAACCGGAATCAATCAATTGCGAATATACAGAAGTTAGTTGCGGAAGCTATTAGTAGCTCTTATAACATTTTTTGGTGACCAATTCTCTTGTCACACAAAAAAAACCCAACAAAACATAAGAGCTACGGTTCCGCAGCTAATACAGAAGTGTGTTTTACTAGCGAAACACATCTTACTTACAGAAGTTATTTATATTAACTTACTAAATGGATGTTCACCCCGTGGAAACGAAATATTCAGCACTATCTGCAAAACCATTTTAAATATTTCAATCTCATCCTGTTTCCTTTGTTTTGGGTCTAAAGTCAACTCGGGCATTTCTGATTTTTACTTACAAAATCAACTTAATTTTGGGTATGTTGCTTTTCGTATTTTTTTGGATACCAGTTTTAGCTTAATTCATATCAGATAGCAGACAAATAATACATCTGAGGGTTAGGGCTATGATGTTTAACGCCACTTTCAATAATATTTCAGTTATATCGCGACAGTCAGTTTTGTTGTTATTTATATTATTAGTAAGTTTTGTATTTTAAAAAAATGTTTTTATGACATTGTCCAACGATCTTCCCATTGTCCATTGCTCTCCCAATATTAACATTACACCATTACCAATTTAACCTTGGATTCATGAACTGATGTCCCCAGTGTGGTTTCAGACACAATGGACCGACGTAATCTCGTTGAGATTTGACTTCCGAAGAAATCTTCTGTTCTGTATCTCCAGTCTAAAAATTGCATAAAAGTTGTCGTTTGGGCGAGCTTGTCACATGTTTTTGGCACAAACTGCCAACTTGCCATCAGTTTAAAAATTTAACTTGAATGTACACAGAAACGCATGAGGTCATTTGCTATAGAAATGAGAGGACACAGACGTTCGGAATCTGGTAATAAAACAAAACACCCCAATAAATAAACCACAGTTTGTTTATTTTCGACAACATGTAGAACTTTTCTCACTGGCTTGTCATAGTAGTTAAACAATATACTAGTAGATAGAATATGCTTACCGTATGTCTCTCTGTGTATTTTCCTCTATAAGAAACAACGAATCTCACAACAACAGGACTAATAAGACCCTAACCTCAACACTCACACAGATATATAGTACCGGTATCTAGTATTACTCCGCACCAATGAAGTTAGAGAAAGACAAATGTCTTTTTACTGTTAATTGAGTGTTTGTGTCTTCACAGAGTGACGTTTGCTTTTGTCTTTTGATGAGGTGTCTCTGCCATTTAGATATATGAATATCGTATGACTTTTAGCTGCCATTCAGTTTAAGAAGTCAATTATTGTTGTTCTCGAGAGATTGAAATCATTCCATTGACGAAGATTTGATTCTGTGTTTACTGAGATCGTATGGAAATTAAGCTTAATTAGTCACCATGGGGTGTCATTTTGTCAATAGAAATGATTTCTGGTGGGCATAAATCTTAATATTTTTGACTTAATCAACTTTCTGTATTTTTATGTTACAACAACATACAATACAAAATGCTGCTAAATGTGAAAATTTAACAAAATGGAAGAAACATGTTACATAGACAATAATTATATCTAGCATTAATATTAGTATCATGTTTTGATATCAACACCGCCACGATATGACTGAAATATTGTTGAAAGTGGCGTTAAACATCATAAACTTATAAAACAACAAAACATAATAGACAGTTAGATCCCTTTAACTCGTGACAAATCAACGTTATATTACAGATTAGCTACATTATAAGAAGAGTTTGAAGATACCAAAGGGGTAATCAGAATCCGTATATCGAAGAACAGACAACACAATGGTCAAAAGAAAAAGTACAAAAGGACAAACAACGATCTACAAAACATACACATAAAACGGAAGATCGAGTAACGCGAACCCCACTACACACCAGGGGTGCAATTTTAGCGATAATGATTAAGGCATTCGTGTGTTGTGCTTTTAATTTGTAATTTATGCTAAAATTGCAAATTTGTTGCAATTCTTGTACATAAGATTAAACCGATGGCCAATCCGAAAGAAGTCTAAAGCAAATTTACATGTATGTTGTTGTTCTTGTAATGAAGAGCATATAAATATTTTACCATAAGATCGTAAGGTCAAGTACATTACTGAATGTGGCGAATAAAAATGAGGCCTTGATCTTCTACTACAAGGTCAAATTGACAGTCTCTCGATTGAGACATTCAATAGTGTTGTCTCCTGTATCAAATACTAAAAATTATTGAACCTGTAGGCAGTCAGTATTTGATAGAAGTAGATTTTTTTAAATACTTTTTTGAGAATTTGTCATTACAAACTAGCAGTGCATGTTGTGTGCACTGTCAGTAAGTAAGGATAATAAAAAAATTACCGAACTCCGAGCAATCTTACAAAGGGAAAGTCAAAACTCATAAGTATATAAACAGAAAAAAATCAGTCAACAACCGGAAGTCAGTTTGAGAATACAGATACATATGTCTAAAATGGAATGTTTGGCCATATATAGCTAAATTATTGTACCGGAAGTCAGATTGAGAATAAAGATACTTATGTCTAAAATGGAATGTTTGGCCATATAGAGCTAGATTATTGTACCGGAAGTCAGATTGAGAGTAAAGATACATATGTCTAAAATGGAATGTTTGGCCATATAGAGCTAAATTATTGTACCGGAAGTCAGATTGAGAATAAAGATACATATGTCTAAAATGGAATGTTTGGCCATATATAGCAAAATTATTGTACCGGAAGTCAGATTGAGAATAAAGATACATATGTCTAAAATGGAATGCTTGGCCAGATATAGCTAAATTATTGTACCGGAAGTCAGATTGAGAATAAAGATACATATGTCTAAAATGGAATGTTTGGCCATATAGAGCTAAATTATTGTACCGGAAGTCAGATTGAGAATAAAGATACATATGTCTAAAATGGAATGTTTGGCCAGATATAGCTAAATTATTGTACCGGAAGTCAGATTGAGAATAAAAATACATATGTCTATAATGGAATGTTTGGCCATGTAGAGCTAAATTATTGTACCGGAAGTCAGATTGAGAATAAAGATACATATGTCTAAAATGGAATGTTTGGCCATATAGAGCTAAATTATTGTACCGGAAGTCAGATTGAGAATAAAGATACATATGTCTAAAATGGAATGTTTGGCCATATAGAGCTAAATTATTGTACCGGAAGTCAGATTGAGAATAAAGATACATATGTCTAAAATGGAATGTTTGGCCAGATATAGCTAAATTATTGTACCGGAAGTCAGATTGAGAATAAAGATACATATGTCTAAAGTGGAATGTTTGGCCATATAGAGCTAAATTATTGTACCGGAAGTCAGATTGAGAATAAAATACATATGTCTAAAATGGAATGTTTGGCCATATAGAGCTAAATTATTGTACCGGAAGTCAGATTGAGAATAAAGATACATATGTCTAAAATGGAATGTTTGGCCAGATATAGCTAAATTATTGTACCGGAAGTCAGATTGAGAATAAAGATACATATGTCTAAAATGGAATGTTTGGCCATATAGAGCTAAATTATTGTACCGGAAGTCAGATTGAGAATAAAGATACATATGTCTAAAATGGAATGTTTGGTCATATATAACAAAATTATTGTACCGTAAGTCAGATTGAGAATAAAGATACATATGTCTAAAATGGAATGTTTGGCCATATATAGCTAAATTATTGTACCGGAAGTCAGATTGAGAATAAAGATACATATGTCTAAAATGGAATGTTTGGCCATATAGAGCTAAATTATTGTACCGGAAGTCAGATTGAGAATAAAGATACATATGTCTAAAATGGAATGTTGGCCATATAGAGCTAAATTATTGTACCGGAAGTCAGATTGAGAATAAAGATACATATGTCTAAAATGGAATGTTTGGCCATATATAGCTAAATTATTTGTTATTGAAGTATGAGAGTGAACGGTCATATGTGTCTGTAGTGGCATCGATTTTATTTCTACGATTTTCTGGTTAGAATTTTGAATTTTTTTGACAGTGAGGTACATTTTTTTATTTTTTTTTTTTTTATTTTTTTTTATTTTATTGTAATATCTAAGATATAGAACTATTTTCAACATCTCATTTGTCGATAGACATTTCCAGCTAATCTGATCCTGCAACTTTATCGTCGTATTTTTTGCATTAATTTGAAAAAAAAGTAATTAAGAGGGTTATTAAGTTTGGAAGGATTTGTGAGTACATGTTTGTATATATCATTAAATATCATCTGCCTTGAAATTGTGTACAATATTAAATCTGAATTAAATTTAAACAGTAAAAAAAACGTAGAAATCTAAACAGACTCCATATCTATTTTCAATTCTTTACTGAATATTCGGTACATATTGAAAGAGTTTAAGCTCTACAATAATTTGCAATTACAAAATATACATATAAAATACATATATTGACAAATGTATTAGAATTAGTATTAAAGAAATTCATACTCTTTTGTACCAAGAACTAATTTTATTTCTGGTACATTGACATATTTCAAAACCATGATTATCAGCTTACGTAATTAAAAGAAGAAAAAAACCTTGCTTTTATTTCAAGATATAACGAAATGAAAAATTACGATGCATTCCAAATGAAATTACATAATAAACCGTTTTTAATCAGGTATTACCTCATTAAAATACAATTTATATGGATGCCGTACGCTATTCTGGTAATCTTACTAGCTACATTTTTATGGAGCGGATGTGATCGAGTGGTCTAGGGCGCTGGACATAAGGCTAAGCGATTGGTGCTGCAGTGTATCAATAGTGTGAGTTCAAATCCCGTCGAGGGAAGAACAAAAATCTAATTCTAACACTGTTTGGTTTAATTTTCAGACGTGTATAATATTTAAGAAATAATTACCGGTAGCCATATATTTATATTGTTTTTACCATGGGTTGGCACTTTATGCCGAATATTTTACCACGAACGGTAGCGAGTATAAAATTAAAATATTGGTGTTATAAAAAGAATATACCACTACTCAATTGATACGCATGTAGAGCGACTTAAAGTGAGAGTAGCGTATTGGGCACCAACCGTGATGCCAGTGCCACAAAAAGCATAAACAAAATCAAGTGTTCGCGACAGTAGCAATTTAACATGGAAATAACGATTTTTTTTAATTGTACAAAGTAGCTGAAATTAGCAGCCATGGCGAATATTCATACTATGGATCAGTATTTATCGCTTTTGAGATATTGTCTAATAATAACTATTGTTAAATTGCAATATAATGCTCCATAAACAATAAGATCAGTGGTATTTACATACTGACAAACCCTTTTTTTTTTTTTTTTTTTTTTTTTTTATAAATGACACAACTGGTTTGTAAACATGTCTACATTTTGACCAAGCCGGATTTCAAAAACATCTGTTGACATCATGTTTTAGGGTATAACTAGTTACTAATTGACTTTTCCTCAACAAAATAATATTTCTAAGTAAAATCAATCATTCATCAATATTTTTTTCTTTTTTGGCAACATTTAATTCATTCGTAAATGCAAGATATAGCGATATTTCAGTTGATTGTAATGATTTTGATGCCGGATTCCTTATAACTTATAGAAAATCTAATTTTACACTGCAAAAATAAATGATATTTGGAAAAAAAATGAAATTAATAATAATAACAATCATAAAGCATCATAATTCAAAACATTATATACACAATATATTCATAAATACTTACGATAATTATCTGTGTCTTCTTTAAAAATACCGCTTTAAAATATCCCGGATGTTGCCCAAACATTTTCGATCGGAGCTCTTTGACGACAGTGGTATATATATATATAACCAACAAGGAAGGAATCAAGTAGTGGGCTCTTGTTTTTTAGACCATTAGTATTGTTTGTTCTTCATTGATTTACAACTTCTATAATATGGTGTTTACATCTCGCAATTGATTCGCTATGCAAGGGCCAGTAGCAATTATTCTGATTTCCTGAAACGTCATCTTCATCTGAGAAACAGGCTACTGGACCAGGGCTATAAAAAGATTCGCCTTATTCTATCTCTTAAAAAGTTTATATTCCGATACCAATATCTTGTCGAAATATATTCCGTCTCTGCAGAAAAAATTATAAGCGATGCATTTTCATATAGTGAAAATGTATAAAGATAAAGAAGTTAAAAATGTCAATAATTTTTTTGTCAATGTGTGACGTAAAAATATTTTTGACATTTACGTCACCGAATATGGTACTGCTTTGACAACTATTTTACCTATTTTGTTCCGGTATTTAAATACTGTTACAGTGACAGCCGGAACCTTTGAACCGTAATGAGAGCGGGAGGTTTGGCGCCTTAAAATCTGATTCAACCCACCATTTCTTTAGAAATGCCTGTACCAAGTCAGGGTCATTACGGTTTTCACAGTTTTCCGGTTGTTGACTGATTTTGTCTGTTTATATAATTATGAGTTTGGACTTTCCCTTTGTAAGATTGTTCGGAGTTCGGTAATTTTGTTATTACCTTTATTCACTTTAAAATTTGGGATCTTCAAACTTTTCTATTATAAACCAAGGGGTCGTCGGGGTCGTGGTGTATGGTAGTTAGCTATATAAATTAACAATTACCTATGCAATCGATGCATATCACCACTAATGTTGTGAGCTCGAATCCCACTCATGTGGGGTGTACTCGATACTACATTATGTGATAAAGTTGGGCAGATACTTGCGGCAGATCGGTGGTCTTCTCCGGTTTCCTCCACCAATAAAACTTACAACAACGTTAGCACCATAATCGTAACCCTAACCCTATTATAAACCAACCCCTGTGTTGGATTTTTTTTTTAGCGAAAGATCACTTTAAAAGCAGTAAATACTTTCCTACAATTAGACAATATTTTTGGATCACTTGAGCCGAAATGTCTTTCCTTTTACTCCTTGAGTGAGTGAGTGATTGTTGCTTAATGTCAAATGAACAATTTTTCAGCCATGGTGAGAACAGATTGCATTACATAAAATAATGATGATGCATGCTTTGGACTAGATCAACTCGTTTAATTGGATCTGTGTAGTGCTAGCTCACTGAAACAACTCTCCACGGGTAGACCTGTTGCTCTACTTGGACAAATTATTCTGATTCCACGTCAACGAGTCTTTGCTCTTTCTTCTGAATGCTACGTACTTAGCAGAGAAGCAATGAACATCACTTTTATTGTATTTGGTTTGACCTTGCTGCAATAATGTAGCTCTTGTGACAAACTTGTGTCTCGGCAGAGCTACAACGCGGTCCCATTCGTCACAATGGAGCAAAAAAAAAGTTGCAGTTGAAACATAAAAACTCACTATTTACGCTTCAAACATTTCATTATAACTATTACTGATGATCCCAGTCCTTGTTAAATCGGTTTGGCTGAGAAATATATGCTTTTCAAAGTTAGCAACAACCCTGTTCAAATTTATCGATCGTTTTCCATAACCGGAAACTACGGGAGGCGGAGCTTTTCTAAATATGGTATTTCTTACTACAAGCTGATGTAACATTCCAATCGTAACTACTCGGCCATTCTCGCTACCCTGTTATTTGCAGGGTAGCGAGAATGACCGAGTAGTTACGATTGGTAAACATTCACGCCTAAATCGCCAAATATGGTATCGACATCCAAATAGTGAGGCCGGAAATGACGAAATTCAAAATGTAAACATGGATTTTTATTTTGTGGGAATTACATTCTAAAATACTGGTAAGTGATAAAAACTTGTTATAATAATGGACAAAAGGAAAGGTTATGTCTTATTATTGATAAATGCAGGCGTCAGAAACTCTGTAAGCGAGCGCAAAAAATCTCGGCGGCTGCTCCATTACGTGTAATGGCATCCCGTTATAACCCTTGCGAGTAAGCGAGCATTTAGGGTTTTATTATTAGAACTAGGTTTGACCAGACTGGGGCTCGAATTCACGAGTTACACATTTTACCGACCTTGAAATCAGAAAACTGCACCTTTCAACTTTTTGAATATATTTCGACATCTTGTTATAATCTGTGTTTCAAATATATAAAAATACACAATAAATGAAAAAGTTTTTGCAAAACATCGTAAAATTAAAGAAGATATCAACAATAAAAGATTTCCGGTTCGGGTTACACATTTTACCGACCTTGAAATCAGAAAACCGCAACTTTCAACTTTTTGAAAATATTTCGACATCTTATTATAATCTATGTGTTTCAAGTATATAAAAATACACAATAAATGAAAAAGTTTTTGAAAAACATCGTAAAATTAAAGAAGATATCAACAATAAAAGATTTCCGGTTCGGGACATTTCCGTCAATTTCCGGTTCGGGTTACACTTTTTACCGACCACTTGCTTAACATCACTTGTAGCAATACGTTACCTATGAGATGGTGGTTCAATATGGTGAAGGAAACGGAATATCGATAAAACGGGGTCCTCCCAATAGTCTGACGGCCCATTAGTCCGACAACCTATAAATTCAAGAGGCATACCAAGTCTCATTAATATCCTTCAAGGCATTCCGACAGACCATGAGGGTGGTTCCTATATAACTGAACGTCGTCCATACATGTCAACTCACCCGTTTTTTTGCGGGTCACACCGGTCATGAATTTGCCGAAATGTGTCTTCTCACCCGAGATTTTTCAATCACCCGACGGGTCCCGGGAATTCGGTAAATGATCCGTTTTCACCCCGTCTTCTTGTCATGGATTGTATCCAGTTTTTAGAATGGAAATATATTGAAACAATTTCCCAATAATGCAATTTGATTAATCGGTTTGGCTATGAGACAAGCGCAACCAATCCGTTAAACAGGAAATCGAAAATCAAGGAACACATATGACAAATCCGTTACACATAAAACTAAAACGAACAGACAACACGAACTCCACTAAAACCCGGGAATGATTTCAGGTGCTCCGGAAGAGTGGACAAATGCTGCCTTGTTAACAACACCCGTCGTATAAAATGACGACACGAACATCGATATCGTTTTGACACGGATATATATATTAACCTGACTGCCATTAGCTCATTTGTTCACGACACAGGTACTTGGGGTCAACACCTCTCCTTTTTGCTTAAAGCGACACCATGGATTTTATCATTATTTTAATTTTCTCCCTTTTTCAACTAAAAATATGCGAAACTGATCAAATTAGAGCTCTCTTATTACATGTATATAGGATGGGCCCCATGGGGCTATTTCAAACAGTTATTAGTGGTTTAATATATTTTCAGATTCCGACGCTATCAAATGTTAATCTCGACAAAATCTGTCCTTTTGAGAAACCTGCCATTTTAAACCCACTGTCTTGAGGGGCCTAATAAGGGGTCGAGCTAGGGTAACAAGGTGTCGAGCTCGGCTGACGAGGGATCAAACTCGCTTGACGCGATCGCTAGAAGAAAGCAGACCCCCTCTGGATCCTCTACTTTAAACCAAAAAACATGGATTGTTTATTTGCTAATTCAATAAACGAAACGGAACCGTAAAGTCTTTAAAGTGAAGAGAAACAAACCGTTTCGTTTCGTTTTGTTCCTTGTAATAGTAGTCCCCATTCCTAACTGACCCCAAAGGTAATTAAGCATACATGTACACATGTATTTACCTCCCGAGCTTACGATTTTTCTATTTCCCAACTAACTGACATCCCGAAAACTTCCATAAAGACGGGGACTACTATTACAAGGAAAGAAACTAAACCAGAAAAGGAAACTATTAGTAAAAATGGTAATGCGATGTAGAATTTAGTCCCTCACCGTGACGAACTGACATGTTGGACTAATGGGTTGTCGGACTAATGGGCTGTCAGACTAATGGGTTGTCGGACTAATGGGTTGTCGGACAAAGGGGCCGTCGGACTATCGGACTCTCCCCGATAAAACCACTGACCTGCGATAAATCTCTAAAACTTGATAACATAAACATGAAAAAGATGTATAGAGTACACCTCGCCATAAGCGGGAATCGAACGCACAACTTTAGTGGTGATAGGCACTGATTTAATATCAAACTATCATAGTGATCTCAGTATTGATAATGTCTTGTAAAATGTTAAGCTGTTAAGGATGAACATTATATGGAACAGCAAGTAATTTATGTCGAGGTGTACTCGATACAACATTATGTGATAAAGTTTGTCAGTGACTTGCGACAGGTCTGTTGTTTTCTCTGGGAACTCTGTCAGCAATAAAACTGATCGCCACGATATAATTAAAATATTGTTGAAAGTGGCGTTAAATACCATAAACCCTTAATATATATTATTTAGATTTTTATTTTTATTCAATTTTAGGCCAAAAAAAACCATGTGTGTGTTTCCAATTGCCATGATATATCTGTTATGTAGTGGACTTATAATAAATGTGTATTTGATATGCTGTAAATAGACACATTGTACAGGTTATACTTTATATATAAATTGTATGTATGTAATATTCTATAAAAACATATTATACATTGTCCAAATATTGTAATGATCCAAATGTTTTAAATGATCACAATATTGTTAATAGTCCAAAGGTTGTGAATGGTCCAAATATTGTGAATGGTCCAAATATTGTTAATAGTTCAAATGTTGTAAATTGTCCATATGAAGTTGTGAATGGTCCAAATGTTGTAAATTGTCCAAATGTTGTACATGATCACACACTATTGTTAATCTAAATAGTTCAAATGTTGTACATGACCAAATTGTTGTAAATTGTCCATATGTTGTAAATAATCCAACGGTTGTTAATTGTCCATATAAATGAGCGGAATGTTCTAAATTGTCCAACTGTTGTAAATGATCCAAATGTTGTGATAAAATGTAAATAAAAAAAAAAACCCACCACACTTTGGGAACAATTCCCAAAACAACTACTAGTATTTTGGTGGTTTGGTACAGGTACTTCAATGTAAATGAGCAAAAGTTCCAAGCTTCACCTCAAAATGCACAATGTTAGCAATAATCCATTAATTAGCATCCTGTATACTCCAATAATTAACACAAATCAAATTAAAATTATCCAGTAAAATTAATTAGAACCATATTTTACTACTTTTATCTACAGTACATACACATGAGGAAACATATTGTTATCACAAAGTAAAAAACAATCTTCATTTAAAGTTATATATAAAGTAAATAAAACTAATTAATATAGAATTATATCTACATATAATTAACAGTTTTGTAAGTCATTGTTAAATGTTATATCAGTGGTTTGTGACTTGTCAATACCATCTTGTCCACAAAATAAACAAAAAATATTTTATTTATAAAATATAAAAATCCTTCATTTACAAAATATAAAGTCTCATTTCTACTGATAATTAACAGTTTTGTAAGTCATTGTTAAATGTTATATCACATGGTTTGTATGATTAAATTTTGTTTGTTTGTTTCATAAAATGTTGTCATCTTCCAATCAATGTAATCAATCCATAATCATGGAATTAAATTCTTTGTTAATTGTTCTGCCCGAAAGGGCTCCTTAATTAGAAATAAAAAATGTGACCTGTCAATATCATTCATGTCCTCAAAATATAAAAATGCTTCATCAACAAAATATAAAAATCCTTCATTTACAAAATATAAAAATCCTTCATCAACAAAATATAAAAATCCTTCATCAACAAATTATAAAAATCCTTCATCAACAAAATATAAAAATCCTTCATTTACAAAATATAAAAATCCTTCATCAACAAAATATAAAAATCCTTCATTTACAAAATATAAAAATCCTTCATCAACAAAATATAAAACCTTCATTTACAAAATATAAAAATCCTTCATTTACAACTATAAACTAATACAGTCTCACCTGATCTATTTATAATGAACAGTTTTGTAAAGTCATTGTTAAATGTTATACCCCATGGTCCGTGAACACCATCATGTTTACTTAATACTATATCACGGAATGTTCCATCTGGTGACAACCTGTGTATGTCGTTTGAATTAGATCCACTTATGTATACATGACCTTGTTGATCCACAGCCAGTCCTAGGTTTCCTGATATGTCGTATCTATATATATCGTGGCCATCTAAATTGATACAACGCAATCTCCTGTCATCCTGTCTTAACAACAACTGATCATTCCTTTCATTATGCAATAAGTTGTAATTACGACCATCAGTTGTTATCTCTCTTACACGAGATCCATCTGTATTTAAAATTAAAACTTTATCTACTCCACCGATGTAAATTTTGTCCTTTACAGCAGTGACACCCCAACACAATTCTCCTATATATATCTTGTTGTCCTTTGTATTGTTAGTGGTGTTGATAAATTGTATGGATCCCTCACATGGAAGAGTAACTACTGCTTTATCTGTACATGGTACTACTGTAATACAATAAGGTACACTGGTAAACGATATTTCACCTTCATAGGTTTTGTAATCCTTGTATATATATACCTTCTGATCAGATGAATCAGCATTACAAAGTAGTAATTTATTGTCAGAAGTGACAGCCATGTCTGTTAAATTGTATTGTTCGCCATGTTTTAGATTTATAACTTCACCTTCTTTTATGAATTCGGTCAGTGTTTGTCTTCTATCTAGTTTTACTTGTTGATGTTGTGCTTTCATTGATTTATATTTAATAGGACAAGGTCGGGTAATTTGTGACAGTGATCCGATTGTTTCAATGTTGACATTCTTAATTTCTTTAAACTCCATGTCAATTTCATTAATAGCAGACGACATGTCATGAATCTTCTTGTCTGTTTTCTGGATGTTTGTTATTTGTTTTCGTAAAGTTAAAAATAGCTGATTATTAGAGCCGTGGTCATTTAGCAATTCTAGTTCTTGTTTATTGTCTTTTAAAATCGATGTTAATTGACAAATTTCATGTTTTTCTTTGTTTATATTCTCCTCATTTTTTTCCTGTACAGACCCTACTTCAGTAATTAATCTTTCTTCAATCTCATCTAGATATTTTAGAACTTTTGATTTAGCTGCACTGATTTGTTTTATTATCAATAACTTCTTCTGTTTCAGTAATTTTCGATTCTCGTCTCTATTTACTTCCATTTTCTGCAATGTTTCAGTCATATATTCTTGTTCTTCTAACGTATCGGAAAGTAAAGATGAATTTTTGACGTCCTTTGAAGCAGAGTCTAAAGGTAAAACAGACTCACAAGACCTATGACTATCCGAAAGACAAGCTCTACAGCATAAAACATCATGTTGACTACAGAAATAATCAATCTGGACGTCTGTGTGTATTTCACAGTTTATTTTAGAAGATGGTGGTATTCTTGATCCCACCGACGACAAATCAATTACATAATGAGATCTAAATTCCTTAGACCGCATATGCCATTCAGCGCATTTTGTGCATAGCTTTTCTTCACAGTCCGAACAATATTTTTCAGCAACAAGCCTTTTGTTTTTTTCTGAACATGGATGACAAATTGCTTCCATGATGGATCTACAAGTAGAAATATTATGACATTGATTATTTATAAAAAAAAAAATCTTAACATTTTTAATAAAAAAAAATCAACATTATAATCTTGTAATTTCGACTTTTTAAATCTCTGATAGCTCGACTGCTATTCGTCCAATCCGATGTTTTCTGTGCATTATACATATGCAGTGGAGTAGCAAAGGACTACGGATGCGAAGATCAAGCTTTAGAAATGAATCGGAAGGTGGTGGTGGTGGTGGTGGGGGTGGGGATCATTTGGAGTTGATATGAGGGGTGAAAGCTTGCAAAAATAACTCGCAAATAAATAAAGACAAACAAAACAAACAAACACAGAGGCTGGCAACTTAACATTTTGTTTTTGCTTTCATACTGAAAATCCAATTGCTAATTAAATTTCTGCCATAGCAAGTGAAGTAGTCCCCCCCTTTTTCCTCACCCACTTACCAAAGTGCTGGGGATGCCCTACTATGCCCATGATTTAAATGCAGAGCATTAAGCAAATCTAGCGAGGTGTGCAATGGGCTTCGGGATCTCAAATGGGTCTAAACTTGCATTACTTGGGATTGCGAGGTTTGGTGTGTAGCTGGGGTTGAAGCTAATGAAAATGTGCAATAAAAAGCAATACATATATTTTATTTGCACGTTTATGTGTATGTTTTATAGATCGTCGTTTGTCCTTTTTCTTTTGGCCATTGTGTTGTCTGTTCTTCTTCGATATACGGATTCTGATTACCCCTTTGGTATCTTCAAACTCTTCTTTGAACAGTAACCACATTTTGTCAAGTACAAAAGGATCAAACAAATGTCCACAATTCAGGAATTTTGTGTATAAATTGATGATTCGTTATTCTTGTATCTTTAAATACCTCTCTCGGAAAAAAAATAATTTAATACTATATTCGATATTTGACCATTTAACTTTTGGAGGGTGGGGTATATTTTTGTTTGTTAAAAAAAGCCTCGAATTTAATACACTTGACTATTATCCTTTTAGCACCGACGGTCACCTGGTGTCTCCTGCAGACATGTTATCATTGTGTTTGCCTCTCTGCTTCAGACACGGGTAGGATACAAATAGTCGGCTTTATCTATTTATTTTGCATCGTATTTATATGATACATATATCATAGCTGGATGTATTAAAACATATCAGCCACACTGAGCATATAAATGACATGTTATAAATATATGTTATTGTATCTTTGTCTTTGTTAAACATATGTTATGTTTAAATAATTATATATGTGAATATTCATGCCCCTCGTGGGCCCTTAAATGGTAAATAAAAGTATCTTATCTTATCTTAATAGAAAAAATATAGTAACCTGAAAGATGCAATTTTTTTTTTTAATTTGAATAAAAATAACATTTAAATTTATTCATTTAAAAATAAATTCTTGTTTCGTGTCAAAAATATTTCTGGTTTGGGAAAAAAAGAAAGACATCCCCTAAATATTAAATGGTCGTCCTCTATACCTCTACACCTCATTATAATGACATTATAAACATTTCTTAGACTTCAAACTTAATACTTTGATGTAAAGCAAAAATAAATTACTTGGAACGGAAAGTCAATATTGCTCTTTACACGATATATATATATATATATATAACTTTATTCTCTAAACTAATAAATGTTACAAAGGTTACAGAGTGCGAGTGTTCAAATCAATACAAAGTAAATACATATCATTACATTAATTTTCAAGATTATGTGTGTACTTGGTTCCGGCCTTTCGTTATCAATAATTTTAACTCTACTATCAATGTGCGGTACTAAAATTAAAAGTACTTGCTTCCGGCCGGCCAGTCCATATGATCCACGTGGACGTTTGCATGCAAACAACACAAAGTCAATAGTCCTGACATATATACATGTATCGTCACGGTATGTGTTTTCGTGCGTCATCTGTTTTCGTTTAATCCATTTTATTTTGATTTCCACAGCGCACGCATTATTTTTGACGTGTCTTCCGGTTTCTATTTATGGAACATAAACAAGACTACAGCGAGACATCTGTAAAAGATGTTAAAGTTTGCTTTTAAAGACGTAAGTACCAAGAACAGTGAACCTACCTACTGAACCATACTTTTTGTAATGCTAAAAATTTACTTCATTTATAAAGTAGTTGGAAAAAAATTCAGAAGGGCTATATAAAATTTAACTATGTCATCTGCCTCTCAGACACCGGCTCTTCCTGTCATGTAACTGTCATGGGGTCACTGATCGTACTTGTAAACAAAAGAGCTGACTGAAATGTGCCTGTTTCTTATATAAAATACATGTCACTTTGCAGTGCATTGTGGTTTCAGCACTAAAAAAAACATCAAAAGTAAACACAATTTTGAAAGTGGTAATTTTCAAACATTCTGTTATTTTATTTAGATGTAGTATGATTTGGTAGATGGCCAGAACCATGAAATTTTGAAACCAGCCATTTCCGGATTATATATTCGTTTCCATCCCGTATATCGGCCTTGTTTTTACTTCACACGAAAACAGATGACGCCATTTTACTGACAACAAAAGTTGCCAGATAATCGAGAGTATATTAAAATACAAGAATGGCTTTAAAAACAATCTTATGTACAAAGAAATATTTAACTAGCCATTCTTTGAAAATTCCGATCGTCATATGAATGAAAGGTTAACACTGTTAATCGCTATATCTGAAAATCGATAATAGCACGAAAACCGATAACACGTTGCTATATTATATATCCTCGTCTGACAATAAGTCGGTCAGTCATTGGATAATGTTTGATTATTTTTTTCATGTTTGAAAAGTAAACATTTTTTTCTTTTTAATTATGTTCCGCATCTATTCTTGCTCACATGTGTAAAGTTCCATGGAAAAAAGATCGATAATAATAACACACTGACCTGTATTTGTTTACCATCCATTTTCCAAATGGCGTCGTATGACGTCACATAAAGCCGGTCAAAGTTCAATAAAGCACATGTTTTGTCATAGGCCAACCAAACTTAAAAAGTAAACCAGATTAAGAAAGTACAGTATTTTAGCTTTTTCAGTGTAATTGATTTGTCTGAAAAATTTCAAAAGATGTTTTTTTTTAAATAGTTTGAAATTGAAGTATTAAAAATTAATTATTTGATGCAAAAATTAAACTTGCTTACCCACATAAAAAGTATTTAATCCAGTGAATTTGTGTTTTTGCTTTTGTCAATACAATCTATTAGACCGACATATTTTGGTTAAACAATTAATGACTGATTTCAATTTATTTTAATCACATTTATTATCACAGAGTGGTAACAATACAGTTTTGTTGATGCTATTTGTAATAATGACAGGTTTTTTTTTTAACCCAGATAATCTCATTTTTCTGTCTGGCTTAATTTAATTCTCTGTTCAATTTATGCTATACATTTTGATTATTGCTGTTAAATTAATTCTTTTTCTATCTTTTCTGTGAATTTCATTTCAATACCCCAAGAAGTAAAAGGGGTATATTTGTTATTAAAGCAGCAGTGGAAATGCAAAATAATCTGCCATTTTGTGACTAATGGAGAACACTTGCATGTATTTTCCCGGTAAAATCGGCCATTTTCTAGAAAATGGTGGAATCTGAATGATCAATCATCATATTTTCAAAGTATTTTAAAATACAATTTGCTTGGCCTACATTTCAGAAACGGTCATGAACTGTGATGACGATTATGTCAACAAACCGGAAAAATACAAATGTTTGGGGAATACCATCGATGGAAACATATTTAACAAGCATAATGATCAGGAAAAAAAGACATTAGTAAAAAGGATCTTTTTTACTTGCATGGAATTTATTCAATTCAAACTTCTCTGTTTTAATCTCATCTTGTAATTTTGACGTTGAAAAGTATTCCCCCAGTGTTTATGTACGCTATGAATATACAAAATGACGTCATTGGTTTCGTGCTGCGCGAGAATTGTAAATCAAAACAAGTGATCGACTTTATTGCATGACCGAGCAGATGTCACGGTAGGATATTCCAAAAATTATACTCATCAGACATAGATATGTTTAGTACTTATGTACCAATCTAATTTCTGCAAATTGCTTGTTTGTATACTGTTTATTACATTTATGTATTAGATTGTTTATTGTTTTTGTGTGTAATATAAATCACTGTAATGACTGCCCCTTGCTGGGACCTTGATTGGACAATAAAATCTTATCTTATCTATCTTATATATAACATACGACTTCACATTCCATGTTCATATTTTACGTTTTCATTGGGATTTTTTCATTTTTTATTTCATGCGGAGGCAGCAAAGAGAAAACAAATAGTAAATATCGCCACCCAAGGTACTATGTGAAAGGACTACACAAGTCAAATGATGTCTTGTTGTGTTCCAGAGAGATAAATTCGTATAAAATGCATTGTACAAACACGCAACAATGTTATTCTTAACTGTTTTCAGCAAAATGTCGTAAATTGCGTATAAAATGAAAAAACATTAACAATATTTTACCAATCCAAATTTCACGTCTGCTTCTGTTAATGGAAATTTGAAAAAGGAAGCATTAATCGATAATTGCGAGACGTCACGTCTCAGACGTGTGCAAAAGTGAGTTTGGTCACGTAGGCCATGCCTTAATGTAGATTTAATGTCTAATTTGGGGGACACAGATTTTGAGAATCAAGTCTTGTTTATGAAATAATTTATGCAAACATTATTTGGTTGAATTTTTATTTTATGTGTGTACATTTGAATCTTATTTTTACCTGATTGGAATATGAAATAAATGCCTGAAACCATTGTTTTTTTCAAAAGCATTTGAATAAAAAAAATGCACCTATGTACTGTACAAGCTAATTCCTATAAAACTATGCTGTGTTCAAGGAATGTAATGAAATTGTGCTTAGAAACGGCTAGTGGGGGCCTAGGTGTCCGAGTAGTCTAAGTTGCTAGTTTAAATACAACTACTGTTGATCATCAGTCAATTACCTCTATGGTAATAGTTCAATCCCTGCTTTGTGCATAACAAAAACGGGTGTACTCGAGTGTATGTAATAATAGTCAGTTACCTGCCAAAGATTGGTGGTTCTGTTGCCTCTTTTATTGTTATTCTGGCAATAGCATGCTCTATAGATTTCAGGAACTGCATACTTTCCCCAGAATCTCTGAGTTCAGCTATACTTATTTCTATGCAAGTACATTGCATGGATACATATAATTGTTTACCCTGAATTTTCATATGTTTTTCAGTATACAAATACAGGGATAATAATATCAATTCAAAAGTGATATTCTTTTATTAATATAAATGTTAAATCTGCTAGTGGTTTTTTGTTTTGTTCTCAAGCCAGTCCTTGAATTAATTATTATGTACATTACTATTTCCCATGACTAATTAATCAAAATGTTCCTTGACACAAGATTACTGAGACTACTACATAGGTGCTAACACAACCAGAGGCTCCCAGGAGCCTGAAATCGCTCACCTGGATCAAAGCTGCTTTCAATAACAACGCAACTGCAAAGTGGCGGCCATCTTGGTGGGAGAGCGCGACTGCCGGACACAATTTTGGAAAAGGACCATCCAATGACTATTCCATCAAAGTTTGGTTCTAATTGAGCTACTGGTTCCAGACAAGATGGTGTTTATGTGAATTTCCCATAGGGTCCTATGTTAAACTAAGTTCAGCTGTGCAGTCATCTTGGTCAGAGGGCGGGACCACCAGACACAATTTTGGAAGAGGACCATCCAATGACTATTTCATCAAAGTTTGGTTCCAATTGAGCAACTGGTTCCAGACAAGAAGATTTTTATGTGAATTTCCCGTAGGGTCTTATGTTAAGTTAAGCTCGGCTGTGGCGGCCATCTTGGTTAGAGGTCTGAAATGCCGGACACAATTTTGGAAGGGGACCACCCAAGGATCATTTCAGCAAAGTTTGGTTGAGATTGGCTCAGTAGTTTCAGAGGAGAATATTTTTTTTAATTTCATCCCCCTTTTCTTCTATTTTTAGCTTGGCGGCCATCTTGGTTGAAAGTCGGGATCACCGGACACAAATTTAGAAGGGGGCCATGCAAAGACCATTCCACCAAAGTTTGGTTGCAATTGGCCCAGTGGTTTCTGAGAAGATGTGAAGCTAAGTTCGGCTGTGGGGGTTATTTTGGTCGAAGGACAGAACCACCGGACACATTTTTGGAAGAGAACCATCCAATGACTATTTCATCAAAATTTAGTTCTTATTGAGCAAATGGTTTCAGACAGATTTTTATGGAAATTTCCCATAGGGTCCAACTTTAGACTAAGTTCGGCTGTGGCGGCCATCTTGGTCGGAGTTCTGAAATGCCGAACATAATTTTGAAAGGGGACCACCCAGGGATCATTTCAGCAAAGTTTGGTTGAGATTGGCTCTGTAGTTTCAGAGGAGAATATATTTGTTTAATTTCATCCCCTTTTTTTCTATTTTTAGCTTGGCGGCCATCTTGGTTGAAAGTCGGGATCACCGGACATAATTTTGGAAGGGGGCCATGCAAAGACCATTCCACCAAAGTTTGGTTGCAATTGGCCCAATGGTTTCTGTGAAGAAGATTTTTATGTGAATTTCTCATAGAGTCCTATGTTAAGCTAAGTTCGGCTGTGGGGGTTATTTTGGTCGAAGGACAGAACCACCGGGCACATTTTTGGAACAGAACCATCCAATGACTATTTCATCAAAATTTAGTTCTTATTAAGCAAATGGTTTCAGACAGATTTTTATGGGAATTTCCCATAGGGTCCTATGTTAAATTAAGTTCGGCTGTGGTGGCCATCTTGGTCGGAGGTCTGATATTTTGGAAGGGGACCATCCAAGGATCATTTCAGCAAAGTTTGGTTGAGATTGGCTCAGTAGTTTCAGAGGAGAAGATTTTTTTTAAAATTTCATCCCCCTTTTTCTATTTTTAGCTTGGCGGCCATCTTGGTTGGAAGTCGGGATCACCGGACACATTTTGGTAGAGGGCCATCCAAGGACCATTCCACCAAAGTTTGGTTGCAATTGGCCCAGTGGTTTCTGAAGAGAAGATTTTTATGTGAATTTCTCATAGGGTTCTATGTTAAGCTAAGTTCGGCTGTGGGAGCCATCTTGGTCGAAGCGCCGAACCGCCGGACATATTTTTGGAAGAGAACCATCCAATGACTATTTCATCAAAATTTAGTTCTTATTGAGCAAATGGTTTCAGACAAGAAGATTTTTATGGGAATTTCCCATAGGGTTCTATATTAAATTAAGTTCGGCTGTGGCGGCCATCTTGGTTGGAGGTCTATAATGCCGGACACACTTTAGGAAGGGGACCACCCAAGGATCAATTCAGCAGAGTTTGGTTGAGATTGGCTCAGTAGTTTCATCCTCCATTTTTTCTATTTTAAGCTTGGCGGACAGCTTGGTTGGAAGTCGGGATCATCGGACATAATTTTGGAAGGGGGCCACACAAGGACCATTCCACCAAAGTTTGGTTGCAATTGGCCCAGTGGTTTCTGAGGAGAAGATTAAAATGTGAAATGTGGACGAACGGACGACGGACGAAAAGTGATGACAATAGCTCACATGGTCTAAAGGCCAGGTGAGCAAAAAACGGAATATATGTTAAACTACTCCTTACAATGTAGCTGCAGTTAAAATTTGAGCTCACTTTGACTTATACTAAAGCAGTAATGGACAATTGAAGAAATTTCTTTTTTTAGCAACAGCAGCCATCTTGAATAGAGGGCGGGGCTGTCGGGCACAATTTTGAAAGGGACCCACACAGGGACCATCCCTGCCAGGTTTTGTTTAATTTGGTTCAGCGGTTTCAGAGGAGAAGATTTAAATGTGATCTTTAATCAAAATATGCCTAATTTGCATAATCGGTATAAATCGACTGAAAGAAAAATTTCACAGAAAAACCCGGAATATATGTTAAACTACTCCTTGTCATTTAGCTGCAGGTAAAATTTGAGCTCATTTTGACTTATACTAAAGCAGCAATGGACAATTAAAATTTCACCCCCCCCCACTTTTTTCTATTTTTAGCTTGGAGGCCATCTTGGTTGGAAGCCGGGATAACCGGACACCAGTTTGAAAGGTAGCCATCCAAGGACCATTCCACCAAAGTTTGGTCTAAATGGGCTCAGTGGTTTCTGAGGAAAAGATTAAAATGTGAAAAGTTTACGACAGACAACGACGACGACGACGACATACGACGGACGACGAACGAAACCTGATGGCAAAAGCTCACTTGGCCTTTGGCCAGGTGAGCTAAAACGGTTTATGGAGCTCATGCCTTAAAAAGCTGTCCATAAACTTGCATAATATCCTAAATCAGCTCCCTCCACAGGGTGATACTATTTCGTGTAACGGAAGGGAACGGAACGAAACGAAACGGAATGATTTCGTTTCTTGTTTTAGTAATTACTATAGGGATATCACTATTTTAAGAAACGAAACTATTCCGTTTCGTGTTTTAGTAATTTCCTATAGGTGGACTGTACTTAGTTACTTTGTTTCGACCAAGACACGATTGACCTACATTTGTACACGGTGTAGTCGCGCTATTTGAGCGTTCGGCGGATGAGCTGTTTATTGTACGACACACGGCAGATTTTCTACTTGTTTTCACCTAAAATTTGCAATATACTTTCTAATTAAAGCTGAAATTATAGATAATTGATATGGGAATCCAACAAGCCATGAAAAACTTTCAGTAGTTCTTCAAAAAGTCATCATAGTATACCACCTCTTTTGTCGAAAATTGTGTGACGAAACATTTGTGGCCCAGAGTCATGCCAGTTTGCATCTGTTTGTCTTCAAACTTGTAAATACGATCCAGCGTATCATACTCTACAAATTAGATTTTTTTTTCGTTTGAAGAGCAGTACTTAGTTTGAGCGAAATCCTTCAGAAACTTTACATATGAAACTACATACTGCAAGGTGTTACTACACTGTGGTACAACATTCACCTGTAATCGTATGCCGTATCATATAACAATTGTCTCATAGCTAACATGTTTGCTCATTTGACGACAAAATTTTTGTAGAGTATGATATGCTGGGTCGCCAATACTCAATATCTGCATTTATGAAACAAGACAATATTACAGAAATGCATATATATACGTGAAATATGAAATTGTTTCTTTCATGCGCAGGCATTTTTCCAGTCTCAAAGTTTATATATAAATTGGCCAAAATCGAAAAAACAAACAAACAAAAAATAAAACAAAAAACAAAAGTAGGGATTTGCACAAAGACTGTGTCTGTGTGTCATTTTGATGATGGATTATGCCATACATAGTAATGTAAGAAATTTTGGACTTTTCTTCATTTATGACAAAGTAGGTATTTCAAAATGAAAAAAACCGGATATGTGTAAATTAAAGTGAAGGACCTAGTAATATACCACACAACCCAACAAAGCCTCTCCGAGGAAGATAGACGCGAATTTCTAAAACTCGGTGTTAACTTGTAAATCTCCAATTTACAACATTTGTAATCACTTTCAGACTTTTTTTTGTTTGTTTTCGACATTAACAAGAAAATATCTTGATCTTTATTTGAGAATTTTCTTTTATAAACAGTGATAAAAGCTGATGAGTCAAAAGTTCCTTCCAGTAAGGCAGAATGTATCCCTCCGAAATGTTTATGGACGAATTACGACTTTGTAAGCCATTAATACATTTCCTTGGTCTTGATTTCGATCCTTTCTCTGGTCGAAACTTTTAATCGAGGAACACGACGGGTGCCACATGTGGAGCAGGAACTGCGTATCCTTCCGGAACATCCTAGTTTTTGGGCAATTAAGAAACTTTGTAGTTTCTCATGGATTTTTCCTGAAAATTCAAGGCGGCCAGGCGGTTTTTATTTTTATATGATGTTCATGATACCTGAAGTTTTGGTAAATTTTCCGATGAAAAATTTGCTGAATATGTTTTGACAAAGGCGGTCAAAATAAATAAAATCTATTAATTCATTGATCTTAAAACGTCGAAAAATTTGAGGCGGAAGGCAATTTTGGGGCGGGATGAGAAACTAAAGTATTTTGATGGGTCTTAAGTGGGTTGCTCATTTTTTTTTCTTCAGTTTTCAGTGCATTTGTATTGTGTGCATGGCGCATGGTTCTTTTAGGACTACCTCTCCTCTTGAATTATCGGTATATGTCTGTGTTGGAATCATAGAGTAAAGTATGTAGGAAATGATAATAATCGATATTTTCTAGTCTTGATATTATAAAAGAATCGCAGCCACATGGGCTTGTCTTTAGGATATACACAACTTTATTAAAAAATACCAACCCCTGTATACTAACCTAGAGGGTAGTATTTTTAAATAAAAGTTATATAATATCCTAAAGACAAGTCCCTGTGATCGCAGCTTAGGTCTAATGTGAACTAATGGTAAAATAAATATAGAAAGTAGTGTGTGTATTTTTAATAATTAAAGAAACGAAACGAAACAGTTCCTTGAATTAGTAATACTAAAACAAGAAACGAAACAATTTTGTTTCGCCTCGTTTCGTTTCGTTTCGTTCCGTTACACGTTTTAGATTTGCCCCCTCCACATGTGTATTTGATTTGTTGAAAACTTTGTTTTTAGTTTTGACTAGTTTAAGTGGATATCCAATTTAACATAAATGAGGGGGACAAAGACTAAATCATTAAGTTTACTCCAAACGACCACTTTGAACCCACCACTGATATCAATATTTTTAAAGAACTCTTAGTAAGTTCTGTGCATGTATGCTGGTAAAAATAATACCAAAATTTTCAATAATAATATCACATAATGTTAATTTACATGTAGGACCATTGATCTTTTTCACTTAGTAAGGACAATCTTGTAATTGGTATGTTGATGTAAATACAAAAAGGTTTATCTGATATTACAATGGGAGTATAACAATATTCCTATACTGATTAAAGTATACGGGCTAATGGGGAAGTCTTTACACAATTCGCAAGAGTAAAATTTGCTGTTCACAGATAACCTATCAGCACCCTTGTGTAACAGAATATGCTTCTTGCATCACCATCGAGCTATGATATAACCTTTTTTTCTCTCAATATAATCAGTAGTGATGGGAATCGGAAGGAATTTCATAATCGATCATCCGTTTCACATGAATAACTAATTATCGGTTATAATCGAAAAAAAGGATGTTTTGTTGAAAACGACCTATTTCATGCAAATTTTACATTATATCTCTTATATTTAATGTGAATGTTTTTGTCATGTTTGTACATTATTTTAAGGTTGTTTGACCAAATTGAACATGTTTAACTATTGTCTGAATGTATTAATGTATTGTTTTTATATTATTGAGACCTGAATTATGTTTCATTACTAGATTGATCAGTGGTACAGTACATTAAATAAATAGTGGTAACTGACTGCCTCTCATCAGATTATAAATCTATAGACAGTGAACAAACTTAACAAATTCTGGGAAAATTCAACAAATGACAAACAACATCAAACATAAATAAATTTGATTGAACAGACCAAAGAAAACAGAACATTGTCATCCACACTCTTATAGTGAACATGTTATCAGTATTATTACCAGTAGTAGTCCATGTTTTTATTCATGAAATGATATTGCCAATATTTGAAGGACTGAGGCGAGCCCTCTTTTTGTTCACTTAATGACCCACAAGACTAAATACTCGTTCTGAGGGTACATACGATACTGGAATGGCAAGATATTTTTTGGCTAAAATGCTTAATCTTGGATAGAAGGCTGCATTTCCCCCCACCACTGCAGTATTGTTAAGTTCAGTATAAGTCCGAGCAGCACCATGTCATAGCCGCAAATGCGAATTTGCCTTTCGGCCAGAAATCTACAAATTTGACGATTTTTATCAGTTTCCACTGTACTTATTATACTTTTAATGGACGATATAAATATAATTTCATTTGCAAATATATAAAAACAACCATTCAGCACGATTTGATGAAATATGAAACTGTTATTTTCTGCTTAATTATGTCACAAGATTTCCAGAAAATCAAAGTGAAAGTAGAATTGTTCGATTAATCGGAAATAGATTTTTGGGCTCGAGGGCTTGGTTTAAGACACCAACCAACTGATTATCGGTTATATTCGATGATCGGAACACCACTAATAATCAGAGATTCTTCTTAATTTATTTGATATTGAGTTTTCAAGTTTGCTGTAGAAAAAGAACTAATGTATTGCAATCAACTGGTAAGCTTTATCATATACGTCTGTGAGTCGAGTGCACCCTTTTTTGTAATTTACAAAGCCGGGCGCGAACCCACGCCGTCTTGGTGATAGGCTTGTACGAGTTGTTAGATCCAACGACCTAACTCATTGAGCCACCCTATGACACAATCCTATTCTGATACCACATGAATAAAATGCACCTGTTGCAGCTTGTGTATCAGTGTCAAAAGTTCCAATTCCTCTTTTATTATTTCCACTATGATGAGTTTTCCCTAACTTGAATTTTGCCACATGACCACATCCAGGACATTGGACTTGCGGATGTACATCAAGCCTGAAAATCCTAAAGGTCTATCCCCCAAAGCATAATAGACATGAAGGGTTGACTGACAAAATTGAGTGTTTTAGCTGTTCGGCCATGAAACCTAAATCCACTATGAACCGACAATGGCTTAATGGAACAAGATCAGATGGGATGTAATCAAATAGGACTTCATTTTGAACTGCATCCACTTCAGTGTCGATCTCAATTTCAGAATAAATCGAAAAAGGTTCATTATCTATTATGTATGGTTGAGTTGCAATCGGTAACGCATATGTGTGGTCTAGGACATAATTTGTGTCATCACGTCTGTCACAGATGAGGGGTCTGAAATGGAGCTTTTGTTGTTTTTAGAATTATCGGCTCCAGAAAAAGATTGTTCTTTTGTGAATATTCCTGATAGAAGTCTTTCAGACATTGCAAGATTACTGCAGACGAGCAGACGATAAAATATAAATTGTACCTACGATAGTCAGCAACACAAAAACAAAAACAAAACAAAAACACTTGTTCCAACTTTTCACCCCCCCCCCCCTTTACTGTCCTCTTTCTGTTGTGTAGAATCAGTGTTTTTTCTAAAAACATATTCTGATTCTCAATGTTGCTGAAAAAATATTCTGATTTTGGCGGAGGAAAAAAAAAATACTTGATTCAGAGTTTTTGTCATATAAACTAGGGTTAAATTCCGGAAAAATATTTGCGCTTTGCGCGACAAAACATATAAAAATTCTAACTCTCGTGTTGTCCAAAAAAAAAATTCTGAACGAAAAAAAACCCCATAGCTTATGAATAGTTTCAGGTTTCTTTTTTTAATTAAATAATGATGACAGTTTTAATGCGCTTGGTCTGTTGAAAAAGAATTTTTGGAATTATAATTTTTCTTTCAGCTACAAAATTTGGACACTGTAATACATAATGAAATTCGTCACCAATCTCGCAAGATTGACATAGCTGACACAGTCTATTGTGTCTTTCTACATTGATCCAGCGCCCTACTTCAATCGGTAATCTATGATTAGATGTTCTAAATCTACAAAAAGGAAATCTATTTTTGTCATTTAACACGTCTAAATATTTTTCAAATCTAAAATTCGACTTGAATAATCTATAGCTCAATGCTTTTGGAGATATTTGCAAAGTAGAATGCCAATTTTGTTTGAACTGGTCGGTTAATCTCAGTTTGGTGCTTTCAATTAGCCATTTATGCCTTATAAAATTTTGAGTATGCCAAACGTTTGAATAATCACAGTCATCAAGTATTGATTTAACAAAATTAATCCATGAAAAAGTATTATTTCCGTGAGTTTTCAAATACAATAATCTATAGATCAGAGATGATAATTTTGACTGCTTTCCGTCAATTAATGACAACAATTTCAACTTAACTGTTACATATGTATATTCAGAGGGTATCTACCAATTTCGCCATATATATATATATATATATATATATATATTGGTGTTGAAGTTTTCAGATTAATCAACAGTTTACAAAATTTTACATGTACTTTTTCTAATATGTCAATAATTTCGGCATCTGCTAAAAGGTGGAGAGGAGGCGTGGAGTGGAGTGGAGTCTTGGTGACTCCAAATTGAAGTGGAGTCTTGCAGACTCCAAATTGGAGTCGAGTCTTGATTGAGCATATGAATAGAGGTGTATTTCAATCTCCAGTGAGTACCATTGTTCCCAGCTGTACCTGAAGTAGCTCAGTCCCATGTTGTTACGGCATGTGCTATAAGGTTGAGTGGAGTGGAGTGGAGTCATGGAGTGAAGCTATGGAGTGAAAGTTTGGAGTCGTAGAGTGGAGTGAGATTTTGGAGTCATTCCCAGACCAAGTTTTAATCACATTTTAGAATATAATAAATGATCAAAGAAAAAATATGGTTGAAAATAATAGGTATTTAAAGACAAAAAGACAAATGAAGCTATTTGAATTATTAATCCCGTAATTTCACATAATCATTTGTAGGTCGACATAATTGCTTACGTTTATATTTAAAAGTTTACATGGGAACATTCATTAATATAATATCGGAGAAGGTGAAAAAAATAAATATTTTCTTTGTCCATCATCAACGGTACACGTAGGAAAAATTGCTTCCTTCATTAAACATTGTACTCAATACAACAATATGTGATAGAGTTTGTGAGTGACTTGCGACAGGTTCCTCCACCAATAAAACTGACCACCACGATATAACTGAAATATTGTTGAAAGTGTCATTAAACACCATAGCCCTAACACCTTAGGAACAAGACGTATATTTTGTTTCTTTCACTAAAATAATTCTATCCTAATCATTCTTTGGTTAATTTGCTCAAAAGACATTTATATTAGTTGACTTTCTGGTCATTTTGCAGTGCGTGTGCATGTTCCTGATAAATATAATATATTATTATGTACAGTTTTATTTCTACAGTGTTTCTTATGCAAAATTGATGTCCATATTTTGCATTTTTCCAATGTACACAATCGTCGTCAGTTTTTACAAAAGGTCAAACAAAGTTTACTAAGCAATATCGCTTGACGTCCGAGACTTCAGTATTTGAGAAACAAAGAACGGGACTCTGATTGGAAGACATATTGAGGTTTGGTTATTTCGTTTTTTCACCAATTAGCGAATAATTAAATGAATGGGTATAGTTTTCGTACTTCAAATGGGTTCCAAATTTTACCTTAAGTAACAACATAGGACTAATCTACTTCAGGTACAGCTGGGCACAATGGTACCCACTGGAGATTGAAATACAACCCTATTCATATGTTCAATCAAGACTCCACTCCACTCCACGACTCCACTCCACCTTTTAGCACATGTCAATAATTTCGTATCCCCATATCTCTAATCCATAGGTTAACATAGGTATAATTATTTTATCAAACAAATCCAACACACTTACAGATAAAATATGTACTCTTCCCTTGTTTAAAATGTCATACATAGCTTTAGATGCCTTCTCAGCAAGATTAATTTTATTTTTCTTGAAAGATCCTGTTCTTTGAAACATTGTACCCAAGTATATGAATTCACTTACTATTTCTAATTCCATATTATTCATTTTAAACTTTAAATTTATCGGTAACCTCCCCTTTGAAAAAACCATGACTTTGGATTTGTTTGTGTTTACTTTTAAGTTCCATTTCTCACAATATTCGTAAAAATAATTCAACTCTGAGTCCAATTCTTCAACAGACTCTGCCAAAAGTACACTATCGTCGGCATATAGAATGGTAAATAATTTCACATCAATTTGTAAATCGTTTTCAAAGTCTTCGGAAATGCTTTTAGCCCCTTGCACATTTTTACTAGTCAAAAAGGTATCCAAATCATTTAGATATAGTGCGAACAGAAATGGGAGTAAATGTTCACCTTGTCTATCACCGTTTAAACATGGGAAGAAATTTGAAACAGAATCATTATAACCAATTCTTGATTTTATATTACCGTATTATACGGGTTTAAAATTATATTGTACATTTTACCCTTTATATTACACATAAGTAACTTGTACCACAAGCCATCACGCCACACAGTATCGAAAGCCTTTTCGAAGTATATAAATCATAATGCACAGAAATGTTTAAAGAGGCCATGTACAGAGGACACAGCGTGTATTTTTGTTTTTTTTTACATTTCCCACTATTCCGTCACGGAAATTAATCCTTTCCATGATGGCTCCGTCGCGGAAAACACGACGGAACAGGTAAACTGATATTTTTGATCCGCGGCGGTATCATCGTGGAAAGGATTAACTTTTATTATACATGTGTATTTTCCACGATATAGCGTGGAAATCATCGTGGAAAAGATTAATATATGTGTGTTGACCACGATATAGAGCGGAAATCATCGTGGAAGAGATTAATATATGTGTGGTGATAACGATCTAAATGAAAAATATATTCAAAACAATTATGAATTTTGATGGATAGGGTTATCTTAAATGTAAATATATGCCGACTTTAAATAAAATTTGCTTCACTTTATTTTATAAGCAATTTAATAGGCACGTGTCGGCTATCACCACTGTTGATTAACAATTTTACCTGTTTGATTGGCAAGCAACTCTGAACAAATAAACAATCAGGACTGGGTTGCACAAAGCACAATTAAAGTTAATTTACTATTAAAAGTACTATTAAAGTTAATAGTGAATTATTTCTGTTGCACAAACCTCAATTAACGTTAATAGACTATTAACTTTCGAAGATATTTAATTGTACAAACGAGCGCTATTAAATTCTTAATTGTAAATTAAAACTGGTTGCCATGCAAGTACTTCTATTCTATTCTATTCTACCATATAGTGACCACCTTCAACTAGCTGAAGATTATGTTAGGGAACGACCAATTAACTTGAAGGGAGGGGTTATGGTTTTTTTCTAAAAAAATATTCTGATTCCCAATGTTGCTGAAAAAAATATTCTGATTTTGGTGGAGGAAAAAAAAAAATCAATCAGAGTTTTTACATATAACCTAATGTTAAATTCTGGAAAAAAATTCGCGCTTTGCCCGACAAAAAAATAAATATTCTAACTCTTGTGTTGTCGGGAAAAAAAATTCGGAACGAAACAAAAAACCATAACCCCCCCCCCCCCCCCTTCAAGTTAAATGGTCGGTCCCTTTCGGTGGATTGAATTTGAATTTGAATTTTGAAAAAAATATTCTGATTTTGGTGGAGGAAAAAAATAATCTGATTCAGAGTTTTTGTCATATAGCCTAATGTTATAGTGTGGAAAATTTTTTCTCGCTTTGCGCGACAAGAAAATAAATATTCGAACTCTTGTGTTGTCCGAAATTTTTTTTTGGAACGAAACAAAAAACCATAACCCCCCTCTTCAAGTTAAATGGTCGGTCCCTAACATATTACCAACGCTAGAGGTGTTACGGTATTTGTTGGTAACAAATCGTGCAGCTCTCATTTGGACTCTTTCAATGGCATCTATATGTCTTGTTGTAAGTAGGGGTCCCATACAGAGCAAGCATACTCTAGTGGTGGTCTGACCAGGGACTTGTATGCTTGCTCGTTCATGAACATAAGTTCAAGTTCCTCTTTAGAAAGCGAGGTTATGTTGGCTTTCTTAGTTATGTTATTTATGTGTGATCCCCACTTGAGGTCTGAACTGATTGTTACACCCAGGTATTCTGCCTTTGTGACATGATCTAATGTATGTCCATGCAATGTATAATCAAATTCTATAGGTTTTTTGTTTCGTGTTACTGAGATCTCATTGCATTTATCTGGGTGGAATGCCATTTTCCAATTTACTTCCCAGTTTGACAATTTGTCTAGGTCTTGTTGTAGTGTAAGTGCGTCTCTGTTTGATTTTATTGTCAGATATGCTATGGTGTCATCAGCAAATAGACGTATATTGGATGATAGACCTGCTGGTATGTCATTGATTTAATACAAGAAGAGGCTTGGTCCAAGAACAGAACCCTGAAGAACGCCTCACTCAACTGCAACATAATCTGATTTATCGCCTTCAAGAACTACTGCTTGTTTTCGGTTGGAAAGAAAATTTTGAATCCAGCTGTTTAATTCGCCCTGAATGCCATAATAGTGTAGTTTATGTAAAAGAAGAGAGTGTGAGACCTTGTCAAAAGCTTTTGAAAAATCCATGACCAAAATATCTGTTTGTTTTCCATTTTCCATGTTAAGAGTGACATCATCGATAAATTCCAGGAGTTGAGTTTCGCAAGATCGACTAGCTGCAATAATGTAGCTCCTGTGACAAACTCGTGTCTCGGCAGAGCTACAACGCGGTCCCATTCGTCACAATGGAGCAAACAAAAAGTTGCAGTTGAAACATAAAAACTCACTATTTACGCTTCAAACATTTCATTATAACTATTACTGATGATCCCAGTCCTTGTTAAATCGGTTTGGCTGAGAAATATATGCTTTTCAAAGTTAGCAACAACCTTGTTCAAATTTATCGATCGTTTGCCATAACCGGAAACTACGGAAGGCGGAGCTTTTCTAAATATGGTATTTATTACTACACGTAGTAAACGGCTGATGTAAACAGTCATGCCTCAAATCGCCAAATTTGGTATCGACATCCAAATAGTGAGGCCGGAAATGACGAAATTCAAAATGTTCAGAGAGAAAGTAAACATGGATTTTTATTTTGTGGGAAATACATTCTAAAATACTGGTAGGTGATAAAAACTTGTTATAATAATGGACAAAAAGAAAGGTTATGTCTTATTATTGATAAATGCAGGCGTCAGAAACTCTGTAAGCGAGCGCAAAAAATCTCGGCGGCTGCTCCATTACGTGTAATGACATCCCGTTTTAACCCTTGCGAGTAAGCGAGCATTTAGGGTTTTATTATTAGAACTAAAGATGGACCAGTGCGGAAACCATGTTGCAACGGATATAGAATGTTATGAGTGTCTGCATGTGACATTATGTGTTTAGCAATAAGGTGTTCTAAGAGTTTGCGGCAAATACATGTTAATGAAATTGGACGATAGTTTTCAGGGTTATATTTTTGACCTTTTTTGCATACAGGAGAGACATGGGCAGTTCTCCAGTCTGATGGAACAATACCAGTTGTGACTGACTTGTTAAATAATATGGTAAGAATTGGTGCTATTTCCACAGAGAGTTCTTCTAAGAAAGTAGTATATGGGAACAGCTCAAGCCATATTTGCGGGGGTGGAGCGAGGTAGAACAACCGGAAGTCACGTGACCAGAAGAGACGCGTCACGTGAACGGAAGAGTTACGCAATATCCGGCCTATTGGGGCCCCGGAAGTGACGTTAGTCACGTGATCGACCGTAACCGGAAGTCACGTGCCCAGAAGCGGCCCTGTCCGGAAGTATGTTCTGCGCATGTCCGGGTTTCCCCTGCGCTTTTATCTTACTAGTGTATTAGTACAAGTACCATGGCTACCGAAGGTCGCCCGAAGGGGTGGAAGGGTGTGCGCATGCGCAACCAGAAGTTGCGCAAAATCTGCCATAGTGGGGCCTTTTGCCCGGAAGTGAGGGTTTCCCGCGCTTTTTTCTTAGTACAGAAGGTTGGGGGTGATCTCTACGACGTCCGCGTCATATATTTAGCATGGTTACTGGAACTAGCCATCCGCGTCCTATATTTAGCATGGTTACCGGAACTAGCTCTGATTATCTACCCCTTTCCCGCCATTTTATTTTCATATAATATATATATATATATATATATATATTATATGAAAATAATATATATATATATATATATATATATATATGTTGTGTAGTACTCCAAGTATTTCTACTAAATAACCAATATTTTTTCGTAAACTTTTTATCTATAACGACGTTTCTTGATTCCTTTTTCTAATTTTCGTGTTTATTCAACATCTTAATCACTGTTTTGAGGAGAGGGAGGAGGAGGAGGAGGTGGAGGAGGAGGAGAGAGGGAGGTAGGGTGGAGGAGGAGGAGGTTTCTTTGGGTGTAATTATGACTAACACAGAAATCCAGTTTCATATTTTATTGTTCACATTAAGTTCAAGCCCTGTTTCTCAGTCTCTTTTATTTAATCATCTCCAGTCACTTTATTATTCATTGTCCTCAGTTCTGGCTCGTTGTCTTGAAATAAAGGTATGTTTTTCTTCAGTTCTTTCCATTCGTAAAGACTCAGGGTCACTCCTCGCTTCATAGGATGCAATGCCCATTCTCCATTAGGCACTAAGTTCTTCCTGATGTGAATTGTCAGTTGAGGGGCTTTGATGATGACGTAGACGTCTGCACTCAGTTCATATCTCCAGTCCACGGTGTGTGATATGTATATATTAATGAATTACTTATATAACCCTTACATGTCCAAAGAGCATATTTTTAGGCTTTTCAAACCACCCCTCGAGTTCCAACAGTCTATTTATAGGCTTTGCATAAAGCGTCAGTCATCGATGACGTCACAGTAAATACGACGTCACAAGTTCAATGATAGTGCCGTTCTGTAATATATCAAACTCATTGTGATAATACATTTTTTTGTTTTTACTTTGGTATTTTTGGATTAAATATTTCCTAATATGTCACTTAATTTTAACTAATATCAACTGCATAACATTATCTTCAAAATTGTGGTGGTTAATTAATTATATTAGTTGATTAAATATCATTTAAACATTCCTATTACAAAACAAAGAAATCTGACCATCGTATTTTAACGTGGACATCTTTAGCACGACTCTTATTTGCTCCACAACAAAGGTTTGTCCGCCTCTCTTCATAAATTCCTTGAAGTCATTTAACGGCCGTTTTAAGGGCCATACAAATATTTCAACTAGACATTTTAAATGAGTGTATAACAATTAAATATCGGGCATTGAACATTTTGTTAATGTGGCTTAGGTCAGATGGTTATCTTGGGTTTCCTTCACTGATGAACTCTTTAAAATAATTATACAAGATAATGGTTTTTATTGATTTGCACGTTTTCCTTTAAATTTAAAGAAAGTAGCCTGTCTTACAAGATGTGGTATCACCACACTGTGTTGATAAAAGAAGGGCGGGACTTGGCACTGTGACAAAGACAAGCTGACACCGACTTTGGTAGGAACTTTGTCGTTTTCCCAAAATCTCAGTAACTGTAAATTTATCTGTCAATCTTCCTTTATATTCTGTATCATTTTATTGTAAAACAACCATATTTACCATTTTAATTGAAGCATTTCTTCAGTGTCAGACAGCAGTGTTGACTGGATGTTGTTTGTTATTGTTTAATACATTTTCTATTGTCATTACATTCCAATTGTTATTTTGCTGTAAATCTGTAGTTATTTTATTCAAATTTATATCAGAATTCATTTTTTCTTAAAGAAAATAAAAGGTTTTGTGATCTAATATTATTATTAATACATTTACCAATGGAAAAGGTTTTTTTTCCTGTAAATTCAAAATTTATGAATATTTTTTCAATTTATTTTTTCTTGTAACCTTAAATTATTATTTCATTTATCAATGGAAAAGGTTTTTTTTCATCTCCTCGTCATTTTTCTTGATGAATGATAAAAAAAAAATCAATATTTGAACAATTAACTTTTTTTTAACAAATGAAACATAAGTAACACGGAAACTGAATAGATTTTCTCCATTTTAATTCTATGTTGTTCAATGTTGTTTTTAATTCACACAGAGAATTTGGAACTATAATATATTTATTGATATTATTTTTTAAATTATTTTTAAATTAAATTATTCTTTTTAAAGGAGAATCATTTTTTTTACTTGTCATAATAGATCTGACTTTAGTCTGTGACAATCTGTCAGTGCTGTGATATATATTTGTCCATTCCTTACTTTTATTTATTTATTTTTATATTCAATGTAGATTCAGTTCAATTCGTTGTTAAATTTCATTGGCGTTTTTCTTGTTTATTTTTAAATTTTCTTTTCTATTTTTAAATGTTCTTGTTTATTTTTAAATTAAATTGGAGAATAATTTTTTCACTATGCAAAAAAAAAATTTTTTTTGTTTGTTTCCTTACTCGCTCATACTTACACAACTCACTCAATGATATTCCCAACATAATTTAAGTTTTAAAATTCTCCTGTGATTTAAATTTATTTCAAAGAATACAAATTATACAAGTTCAAGGGCCATAACTCAGCCAAAAATCATTCGACCGGAACAAAATTTGAACTTAAACCGTAACTCATCTAGATAGAGCCATATACCAAATATCAAGTCAATATATCAAAGGACGTAAAAAAAAAGTCCGGAGAGCTTAAAATGTTAACGTGACGGACGGACGGACAGATAGACGACGGACGAACACAAAAAATAAGAGGAACAGTAACATAGGGCGTTGGAAATCCAGCCCTTGGGTTGGACCAGGTAGTCATCACAGCATACCTCTGTGCTGCAACATCCAGATTCCTGCAACCCGACAAGAACGATAGTTGGATTTCTTCGTGAATCCATTCATCGTATGTTAACAGCCCTTTTCAGAGCCAAACAAATATTTAAGAAAAAGATTAAATCAGTGTATAACGATAAACATTTTTCTAAGATAATTATCAGACATTGAAAAAAACCACATATTTAAAAAATGTAATTTCTTAATTATAATCTTCTTTTCACAAATAGCACAAGCCACAACGCTTGAAAAATTCAACGTTACTTGTTTTCCGCGTGGATGACATAATAAAAACATTTCATTTTGCAGTATTTTTTCAAACCACAACGTTTGATATGAAACGTTACTTGTTTTCCGCGTATTATTTTCCCGTATTTTTTTTCAAACCGCAACGTTTGAAATACTTCGTTACTTGTTTTCCGCGTATCATTTTCCTGTACTTGTTCAAATCGCAACGTTTGAAATACTTCGTTACTTGTGTGATGTTATCAAACATTTACCCGTACTTTTTCAAAAACAAATTCATTTTCGTCACAGAATCTATTTTTTAAAAGTTTATTATTTTATCTATTTCTACTACAAAATGTACCAATACTACAGCATGCTATAGCTTCTAAAAGCAACCATAGTAATACAATGTTGCCCAATGCGATGGTCTTAGCTCCTCTACAAAAGCTGAAGATTAAATATGAATTGTCTTACCAATCTACTACCAGGCTGAAATATATTGATAAATTTGACCAATTGCTGATCACCCCACAGTGAACGTCTACGGTTGATAACACTGTACGATCGTTGATACATCTCACCATTTTTTATCTGATACTATGTAGTAAAACATTTCCCATCATTTATAAAATCATCATTAAATAACTGGTGTCCAATTAAAATGTTTATAGTATTACATGTGTGGATCCTGTTTACGTGACACAGACAACAATAACAGTGACTACATTACATAAAATACATTACAGTATAGAGGTTCCCAAAACAAACAAAAACGGATTATTGGTTTTCAAAATATAACCGGAAGTTGCATCACCGGAAATGACGTCATTGGAAGGCAAGTGACCGGAAGTGACGTTATTTTCCCCCGCACATTTTCATTACTATTGTAAGAGTACACATTCCCATTTTCCATATCTTTTCACTATTCAATTTACTTTTCCTCCATATTTTCCATACCATTTCACATTTCAACTTACTTTTCTTCCATATTTTCCATATCTTTTCACTATTCAACTTACCTTTCTTCCGCATTTTCCATATCATTTCATTATTCAATTTACTTTTCTTCCATATTTTTCAAATTACTTTTCTTCCAGAATTTCCATAACTTTTCACTATTCAACTTCCTTTTCTTCCGCATTTTCCATATCTTTTCACTATTCAGCTTACTTTTCTTCCATATTTTCCATATCATTTCACTATTCAACTTATTTTACTACCATATTTTCCATATATTTTCACTATTCAACTTGCTTTTCTTCCATATTTTCCATATCATTTCACTATTCAACTTACTTTACTTCCATATTTTCCATATATTTTCACTATTCAACTTACTTTTCTTCCATATTTTCCATATCATTTCACTATTCAACTTACTTTACTTCCATATTTTCCATATATTTTCACTATTCAACTTACTTTTCATCCATATTTCCCATATCAAAATGTACTACTTCTATAGTAAGAAAAAAAGCGCGGGAAAATGACGTCATTTCCTGTGACGTCACTTCCGGTCATGTGAGAAAATAGGCTGTATGATAATAAATATCACCTTTTACTGACACACACAACTGAAAAAAACACACGTAGTTTTTCAATTTATTATGGGAAAACCCACACAGCGATCGCGATATTCCGATTATTGAACCGTAAATAGTATGTCTTATATCTAGGACAAAATATTGACCAAAGTTATTTGTATTTTCTCTTCTTGTCATAAGATTTTATTATCTAAAATTTAAAATATACTGACTTATGTAAGACGGAAATAATCTGAAATATTATGTGTAACAGTTTCAAACAAAACTATTTGATAATTATTTTTTTCACTTTCGTTTTCCATTGCGTGCAATGGTTGTGAAAATTCAACATCTTGTAAAAGTTGACAAAACACAATTTATCATAAATAAATGATGTTTATAATAAGTAAATTATGTTACCTTTGTGTTATTCACTTAAAACATGTTCGTACCATTCAAATAACTGACTGCCGTGTACACACTTCCACCAGGGGATGTCATAGGGGTAGGGGATGGAATTAGCAAATAATGATGCTAGAAAATGGCCGATTTTACCATTCGATGTATCTCGGGATTTTATAATAAGCAAGGAAATTCTCGTATATCGAGAAACTTTTCATTGGATAATTTTTTGACGTATTTGAAGTGTGTATGCTAATTTAGAATCGACCGAAATAAGTCGTAAAATACCGAAGCATAATTGTAATATACGGAAAACATCGAATGAAATTCGTCAATATATTGATAAGACAGTGGGCGTTTATTATATAAATAAATCCAAAAGTTTTTCAAGGTAGGTATATTTAATTTAAATAATTGCAACTTTAATATTCATATAAATATGAACTTTAAAAAAGTTATTGTTTAATATTGATAGCAATTTAAAAATATAACAATTAAATGCAAAAAGTTGAATTAACAATACTTATTGGGGAAAATGCTTTTTAAGGAATTTAAATAAAGGGAGATAATCATAGTACTGTATAGTATTATACAATTACAAATGTACTACTGAAAAAGTTTTTGTAAAAAAAAATTGAACCAATAGTGATTAACACAGTTTGTCTATAAGCTTATATTTAAAAAAAAAAATGAAATAAATATTTTACAATACTGTCTATACTCCTGTAGGAGTGTGAAGCCCATTTATGATCTAAATAGATCCTCTGTTTTTAATAACAATTTATATTCATAGAATAAAATAATCAAAATGCATGTATGCTAAATAAAATTTGGATTAAGTGTTAACTATGTTAGATACAATGTATCTACGTACCATTAGTTGTTTACAAAATACACTTATATATATAATTATTGTTTGTAAACAAACATCTGCTTTGCATATCATAAATCCTCGGATTTACCATATTCTAAGAAAACACGTGTAATTTGTTTTAATTAATTTATTTTATAAAAATATATAACCTATATTTTTTTTTATATATAATTATTAAGGTAGAAATACCTTACAAAAGAACAAAAATCCATTCAGAAAAATTTGTCAAACTAAAAATCTTCCGGATTCTGATCCTGATCTTACCAGTAGCTCGCTGGTAAAATTTGGCCCAAAATTTGATTACATTTTACTTCACATCCAAAATGTTACAAGAAGACGTATGTTGAATGTAAAATAATGCAAATCTCCTTGGGAAATTATATATTTCAAACTAATGTCTGGCAAACTCATTTACCCAACATGATACACACTTTAGCACCCCTTATATTTTGTAATGGCTGAGTATGTAGCCAAGGGAGATAATCATTTCCACAACCTGCTTCCACCCATATCAGGTGATCGATAGTGATGACGATGTGTCGCTTATCTCCCCTGTTTGCAGGACTATTAATACATTTTATGTTCATTAATATTCTGAACTATATATACATCCCACAGGGGCTAGGTGCGTCCGAAACCCCCCCCCTCAAAAAAAACCCCCCAACTATATAATACTACAAGGGGGCGAACCCACTTGTTTCCATTTTGTTAAGTCGTCGTGTTAAATTGATCGTAACTTCGGAACGCCTTAATATTTTCAAAAAATGTTTTCACCAGTTGAAAGTCAAGTAATTTTCCTTTCCAAAGATACCCCATTTGTTAGTGTAGGCCTCGGAACTGCTGAGGTATCATACACGAACCAAAGCAAAACGGCGTGGAAATCCGAAGTCGTATAGATGCTGGGTTGACCACTTCCCATCTGTGTTCAGACTTTCCCATGCGTAAACTAGTCATTTTGACTAGCTAAATACTTTCTTCCATTCAAATTACGTTAACATTTCTTACCTTTCGCCAATTTATATGCCCTTTAAGTCTGTTTTGAAAGAAATCTCCTTTGCATTCTTCATAAACGCCATAGACTTGAAAATTGAGAGAGTTCTAACGGGCTTTTTGATTGGCTGAACAATCTGTTTTTAACACGAAACATAGCGTTTTTAGTAGAGGTATCAATTACATTTGAATTTGATGAGAAAGGATAATTGACACATGACGTGGTCATACTATATATGGCTATTGTAAATAACAACAACTATTTAAAGCGTAAATACATACTAGTGACCTGGTTTAAGTTGCATACCATTATAGGATTAAACACTGTTTTTTAGGAAATTATCTATGTATAAACTCCAACAGCTCACTCACAAACTGAAAAAAGTCCGAAGGACTTTATGTAAAGTTTGTGAGTGAGCTGCCGGAGTCTATTCATACATAATTTCCTAAAAACACAGTGTTTAATCCTTATTGTTCTTATTCTTGGACATCGTGTTTGTTTTTGACGCTAAATACTATTAAAAAAATACCCAACGACATACAAACACATACGATTGTAAATTGAAAAAAATCCGCGAAATGTTATTGACGACTTTGGAACATAACCAACATGACGTCATTGACGTCATATGAAGACTTCCAGTTTGAAACGTAAAGATTAGACGTTATTTGGCTTCGTGTACGCTTCAAGTTTGATACAATTTAACTAAAATAAGTTTTCAAGGTAAGCTTTTTGTGTATTGTTGTAAATATGACATGTAGCATTTCACATTTTCAAGATGGCAGATCCTTCCAGCAGAACCCCTTAGTATCATTGCTCGTAGATTTATACGCGTGGAATGACTGGGGAAAAAGGTAGTTCGGCAAACGGAAATATTGGTTTATAAATTCCTTTCCAATGACGTAGAATAAGTGACGATATCCAATCGGATTACGAGTTATTGATAAATTCTAGTAAGAATAGAATTATACAAAGTATGCATTACGTAATCATGCTAATATTTTGTTTAACGATAAGAAACAACAATAAAGGTGCAGTCAGTGCAATTATTTATCAAGGCTATATTATAGTAATTTGATATTGATAGACATTCACGCAGAGTAAGCGATATGGGAATAATATTAACTTCAGGGGCGGATCCAGAGACTCTGTTGACGGGGGGGGGGGGAGCTCAGTTATGGAGCAATATTTTCAATAATTGATGGAACCAACTGTAGTCCCAACGCGGTTCTGGCGTGTTGGTCGGTAAACCTTGTTTTCATTTCATTTGGCGTACAGTAGAGAAAAGGTACAGTTATTGACTTCCTAAAGTAGTCTTCCGGACACTCTGCTTTAACATTATCTCTCATTATTTCTCTCCCACATATTCTAGGTTTTTTAACCTCTATGTCTAGCGGTTCACATATTTTAGCACTCCTCTCAAAACACTGGTGGTTGAATTGTTCAACAATTGCTCTGCAGTCTAGTGAGCTCTGAATTAAATTTACGCTTTTTAAAGCTCTGCCTATGTCAAGTGATCTCTCTTGTATTGATCTTGTAGAGGACCTTTGTAAGTTGGAATAACTTGTGTCCGATCCAAATGTTATATACATGTAGTTAACAATAAAATAAGTTTAATCTAAATCTAGTGAACTGCTGAGCCCTTTCTTAAAAGCCAGGCACATTTGAACAATAACAATGGTTACAACAAAATCAAAGCTGCAAATGGAATTCAACAAAGAAGTTACATCAGCTTCTTCTGGTTTGGTGTATGTGTGTTTGACAGTTTTGTAAAGTGCTCAAGGGTTTCAGCAATATTAGGGAAAAAATCTAATTTAAGTATATTTCATTTATAATTAATTTTGAAGCCCCCAAAGCCCCCCTCCTTGAATCAGCCACTGAACTTCGTCCTAAGCAGGCAATTGTGAGAATTCATATTAAAATCTAAAATGACAAAGATCCCTTTGGTTATTTAACAAATGTTTGTACTCAATATGATGTACATATTGCATGCATGGATTATGAAATGGCAAGATATGTCATTAATGGGACATACTGATCTAACCCTTTCTGAGCACCCGATCTATTTATCTGATTTTTGGAGTTCGTGTTGACCGAGTCTTTACCCTTTTCTTAAGTGTTTTTACCTAATTTTTTGTTTTTGTTTTTTATTTTTTTTAAATTCGGATCGTCCCTTTATTCGAATATCGTTCGGAATCTTGTACTTTTGAGATTGTCTTATTATTTAGTGAATAACACAAATTATTTGAAACAATAGGCAGCGGAACCAGTGAGGTACACAAATTGGGGTGGGCAATTCCCAGCAGTAGGTAGCAAAATTATGCCGAAGAAACAGAAAAGACGAAAGAGAAGCAGAGGTAACTATTTTTAAATGGAAAGCATACAATTAGTACTAATAGGAAACACATATATTGACAGTGTAGCATTTTTGGCATCAGTCAAGAATAGTCAGTTTACAAGTAGAACAATGCATAGTACATGCTTGAGAATATAGCTAAAAATTACGAGCATCGACCTAAATCAAACTACTGGTATAGACAAGTAGCTTTGAATTTAGTAAATTAAATTAAATTAAACAACAAAATGGTATGAACATTGAAAAAGCAGGTAAGAAATACTATAAACCAACCAGTACATTCAATTCAAAAACGTTATTAATAAAATGACAGTGGAAAAACAAAGAGAAAACAAGATATAATGCATTAAAAGTTTATAATTTCAAATTTTCAAATGTAATCAACAACTATCAAATATATACCAATTATTTCCGTCGTTGTCTTTTTTTCTTTTTTCTTTCTTTTTGTGACGAAAAGATGCCTAATATTTAAGACGACGATGAATACTCTGGGCACATTAAAAACCACTGAATCAATAATATTGAGTGAGTGAGGGATTATAGCTTAGCGAGAACAAGTTATTTTTCAATGAGATGATGATGAGGTCCGCTTTGTTCTAGACCAACACGCTGAGTTGGATTTTTATAGTGCTAGCTTACTGAAACAAAAATCCGCGGGTAGACATGTCACTCCACTTCGACACATTATCCTGATTCTGATCCAAACATTATTCGCTATTTCTCCTTATTGCTGCGTGCTTAGCGGAGAAGCAACATATACCAATTGTATAGTCTTTGGTTTTACCCGACCTGGGCCAGAATCCTCGGTCTACTACACTCGAGACGAGCACGCTTACCACTACGCCACCGATGTCGTTCAATTATATTGATATATCAAGTTTATTGTTATTTTTATATATAAACATATAGCTGTTTTTATTTTATTTTGCAGTGTCTGAAAAAACGAAGATAAGGATAGTCTTGGGCGGTTGAGCAAAAACCAAGCAAAACATCTAATATGAATTGTCATTTACTGTTTGGCAAAGATATATGTTGATTATTTTGAAAAATTAATCCAAGGACCTGTATTAAAATATTTGAGCATATATTTCATAGTGTGAGTGTGAGAGCACAACTACAATATGTACGCAAATAGTATTAAGCTGATATGGGTCGAGACACCAAGCATCAGAGGTTCCCCTTTTTCAGTGTTCTGCCAGACTGACTAGATTATCTGCCGTTTCGAATGATAATTCGATTTTTTTTCTGACCAGATTAGACATTTTGAGAGTCAGTTTGGGAATATGGATGATCTCTAACTCGCATTCGCGTATAACGTGAAAACCACTCATTTCCAACCATTTTCAAATAAAGTACTTCAACCAAGAAAACGTTGGGATGTTTTATGTCGTATTATCAGAGAATGTTAGGAGAGCAACTTCTACAATTACTTAACCTTCTAGAAAATCCAATTTGCCCAGAGAACTCATTCGAATGGCATCATGGAAAACGAACATCGGCGTTTTTGCACATATCTTCAAAGTTAGGGCAGCAGTATGCTGAAATTTAGAAAAATGGTGAATCAGAAATTGCTACTGCATGGCACTCAGAGTGGGCGGCTCTATACACACATTCCTACAAGGAATCTGGTGTCAGCGTTACAAACCCTAGTCACTCGTACCGATACCACTTCCATCCTGTTGATTAGGAAATCTCTACAGCATGTAAATGTCATTATACACCAAGGAGCGGTTTCATAGCATACTTGTGTGAATATCAAGAGTTGAGGGACTGCCTAATGCAAAATACAATCATGATGCAACACACCATCCTAAGGGATTCGTGACCAAGATTTAGATGTGCAATTTAATGTGCAAAGAGAGAAGGAAAGCATGGTGCGCTATGATAAAGAGGTTGTGGACTCAATATATTTTAACTATGGTATGTGGATATGCCCTCATTGTTCTCATTGATGTAGATAGTACATGCACGTAATATCATAAAGGCCAATGGTGCAAGAAACTAAAATGACAGACATACACATAGGGGTGAGACTGTGGTGCTGCTTTTACAACTGTTTTACCTGTTTTGTTCAAATATTGTTATAAATACTGTTATAGTGACAGCCGGAAACTTTGAGCTGTAATGAAAGGGGGAGGTTTGGCGATTTAAAATCTGATTCAACCCACCATTTCTTTAGAAATGCCTGTACCAAGTCAGGGTCATTACGTTTTCACAGTTTTCCGGTTGTTGACTGATTTTGTCTGTTTATATACTTATGAGTTTTGACTTTCCCTTTGTAAGATTGTTCGGAGTTCGGTAATTTTGTTATTACCCTTATTCATTACTCTTTCTTATTTAGCAAACCTTATTTCTTCTAGTTTATGAATATTTTTATGATGCTTAGCTATTTGAAATTAGCATGTTTGTAAGCTCAACTGGCCAAAATGGCCAGGTGAAATATTATCATTTAGTCGCCGTCGTCTGTTATCCATAACTTTTCATATTAATATTTAACCTTTTATTTAGAAACTGTAAAACCAAATGCTTTAACTATTTTACGTTATCAAGTGTTAGCGCGTGCATATATAGTACATGTTTATACAAAACGCACATGAATCAACGCTTACCTGTTCATGACCAGACCCAAAGGGTCATGTAAGGTATTATCATCACATTGCGTCCAGCGTGATCTGTAACTCTTTAACATTAACATTGGAGGGATGTTGGAGAGGTGTGTATTCAGTACCATCTTAACTCATGGGCACGCTGGGCAGTTGCCCGGGGGCCCACGAGCATAGGGACCCCATGTTTATCTATGTATGTTTTGCACTGTATGGTTTTCTAATGTTTAAACACTGACTTTGTTGGAAATACCAATACAATATATATATATGTTTAATTTTATGTACATTCAGGCGCGGATCCAGGAGGGGCGCACACGGCATGCCCTCCAAAGGGATTGGCGTGACTGGGCTGACAATCGCTCAAGGTATGTTAAATATCATCTTCGCTAGCCAAGGGTTACGATCCGCTCCTCTCCTCTTCACCATTGGCAGATTAAGTCGGAATTTTGGGTTCTCACGGTTTATTTTGCTATTCGATGCAGCTGTGGGTGACTGCATCCAATCAAAATGCGTCTAACAAAAGATCACGCAACGATCACATGTAGAGAAAGAAAAATATAAACAAAGGAGACATCTGGAGAAAACTGTAGACTTTGTCATGAATATTTGCCCCTCAAACACAGAAGAACGATATTTACAGAAACTTTTGAAGTATTTGCTCAATTAAATGAAGTTTTAGGCACCACCCCTTCGAACAGGTAATAATACAACCGTTCTCATTGGTAGATAATGATGTAATGCAAATGAGCTGTACTTCATAAATCCGCTAGAGGGCGATACGCCGGAATAACACAATTCTGACTTAATCTGCCAAGGGTGAAGAGGAGAGGAGCGGGTGGTAACCCTTGGCTAGCGAAGATGATTAAATACGTGATATTAACACTTTGTTCTTTAGACTCATCTCTCCTTTGCAATTTATATAACAATGTGTATGTGTTCTGGTTATATGTGCATACTATTGTTTCGGTTTGGTCATTTTCTGCAATTTTTTCATTTCGTGCTCTATTTGTTTGAACACGTAGTATATACATCTTCCCTAGGATTACCAATTGTTAATCAATTTTAAAGCATACGTCACGGTTTTCTGAAAGCCATGCATGCGACGTAAGCTGAGAATATTTTTCACCTGTTCTTTTCCATTCTGTTTGAGTTATGTCCATTTCCTAATACTATTTCAAACATGCGAATTAGTTCTTTCTCTTTTGAGCGAGGGGATATAGGGTAATGTGCATTGTACAAAATCACACATATTTTCCTGGAACAAGCAAAAGCCTCTGATTTCTGTTCTTCATATTGAAGTCGTAGCAAGGCCTTACGTCATGAGTAAAATATCATACTTCATTGTACGTACCTTCGATGTGAAGCATCATGCCGCACATGGTACAATGTTAATCAATTTCGGTTCAGAAAAGAGGTCCTATATTTTCTAATTCCCAGGAGCTTACGGGGGCTTCGCACCGACCCCTTCCCCCCGCACCGGGCGCTGTCCTGGTCCCACAGGGGACCTAGATGTTGACCCTTCGCCAAGAAGTGCGCCCCCTAACGTAAAATCCTGGATCCGTGCCTGACATTTACACTTTTATTCCTATGAGTGGTTGTGTAGGTATGGGCCCCAGTGCACTGCTTTGCTCGAGGGCCTGTGATGCTGTTGAGACAGCCCTGCTTCTATTGTTATTATCCAAAAAGCAGTCAGTAGAGAGGGTCTACACATGTAAAATGCTGCGGTAACTTTGTTGTTTAGATATTTCAGCAGATAAACAATTCAAATTAATTTGTGAAGAAGGAAGCTTTTTTAAGCACATCTATAAAACATGTATTTAAGGAAAATTATTACTACGCCGATTATTAAATGAAAATGAAAACGAAGATTGTATTACATGACGTTTACTGTGACGTAAATTATCCGGAATATTTACTTGTCCGCAATCGATATTACATCCTTTAAAATTTATCAGACGAAACAATTACACTGAAAAAGCTAAAATACTGTACTTTCTTAATCTGGTTTACTTTTTAAGTTTGGTTGGCCTATGACAAAATCATGTGTTTTATTGACATTTGACCGACTTTATGTGACATAATAGGACGCCATTTGGAAAAAGGGTAGTAAACAAATATGGGTCAGTGTGTTATTTTTTTCGATCTTTTTTCCATGGAACTTTACACATGTGAGCAAGAATAGATGAGTAACATAATTAAAAAGAAAAAAATGTTTACTTTTCAAACATGAAAAAAATAATCAAACATTATCCAATGACTGACCGACTTATTGTCAGACGAGGATACAAGTTATTACACACATAGAAATTATTATTATAATTATATATATATGCATAGATATATATTCACAAATTGATTAACATTTATAGTATACATGATTTAAAATGTTTGTGGATGTTCTTCACATTATTTAACAAAAAACACTGATTACATTACAAATGATTTACATATATCACACAGGCACCCGTTTCATATATATATATTTGTTTACTATCTACGTCTATCCATATATATATTTGTTTACTATCTACGTCTATCCATATATATTTGTTTACTATCTACGTCTATCCATATATATATTTGTTTACTATCTACGTCTATCCATATATATATTTGTTTACTATCTACGTCTATCCATATATATATTTGTTTACTATCTACGTCTATCCATATATATATTTGTTTACTATCTACGTCTATCCATATATATTTGTTTACTATCTACGTCTATCCATATATATTTGTTTACTATCTACGTCTATCGATATATATTTGCTTACTATCGTCTATCCATATATATTTGTTTACTATCTACGTCTATCCATATATATATTTGTTTACTATCTACGTCTATCCATATATATTTGCTTACTATCTACGTCTATCCATATATATTTGTTTACTATCTACGTCTATCCATATATATTTGTTTACTATCTACGTCTATCCATATATATATTTGTTTACTATCTACGTCTATCCATATATATATTTGTTTACTATCTACGTCTATCCATATATATTTGTTTACTATCTACGTCTATCCATATATATATTTGTTTACTATCTACGTCTATCCATATATATTTGTTTACTATCTACGTCTATCGATATATATTTGCTTACTATCTACGTCTATCCATATATATTTGTTTACTATCTACGTCTATCCATATATATTTGTTTACTATCTACGTCTATCCATATATATTTGTTTACTATCTACGTCTATCCATATATATTTGTTTACTATCTACGTCTATCCATATATATTTGTTTACTATCTACGTCTATCCATATATATTTGCTTACTATCTACGTCTATCCATATATATTTGCTTACTATCTACGTCTATCCATATATATTTGCTTACTATCTACGTCTATCCATATATATTTGTTTACTATCTACGTCTATCCATATATATTTGTTTACTATCTACGTCTATCCATATATATTTGCTTACTATCTACGTCTATCCATATATATTTGTTTACTATCTACGTCTATCCATATATATTTGTTTACTATCTACGTCTATCCATATATATTTGCTTACTATCTACGTCTATCCATATATATTTGCTTACTATCTACGTCTATCCATGGATAGACGTAGATAGTAAACAAATAAATATATGAAACGAGTGCCTGTGATATATCAGTATGATCTACAGTATGTCATATTTATCTGTTTTAAATTTGATTATACATCATTGAAATAATCAATTTAATTAAAATTGATTAATATCAATATCAGTTTAATACTACATTTAAACAAAGTACACAATGTATTGCAATCTGTAAATACCTAGCTAAATTCATAAAGAGTTTAATACTAAATATTTATCTCAGTTGACATTTTTTCCCCACATCCTATTAGTAGATTATTAAAAAACAATATTTTATTAGATAGGTAGATAGTATTATCTGCTGAATTTATACTTCTTTTATTTTGTTTTTTTGAATTTTTTCAAAATTGATAAAATGCCAAAATCTAGCCACTCATCCATTAAATTTGGGTTCTGGAACATAGGAAGTTTATGTACAAGGGGTATGAACAAAGCTGAGGATTCAATTTTCCTAAAAAAAATATTGAACCATACGATATCATGTTCTTAGTAGAAACATATATAGGATACAACTCCAAAATTCATAACATAGGTAATTTTCATTTTCATTCTATTTGTCGAAATGTATCGAATAATAGACATTTTGGGGGTATAGCAATTTTAATTAAAAGCTACATTAAGCCACATGTGAAAATCTTAAAAAATACAAATGTAAATTATCAGCGGGTAAAACTGGAAAAGACCTTCTTTGGATTCAAAAAAGATCTATTCATCTGTGTTACTTATAATCCACCTATTTCTTCTAAATACACTCAAACATGATATTCTTGATTGCATAGAAAAGGATATAACATATTGCAATAAGCTTGGAAATATTTTACTATGTGGAGATTTTAATGCAAGAATATCATGTGAAAATGATTTCATTCTTAACGATGAATCAAAATTTACTCCAATTTATGAGGATTATAAAACAGATAAAAACATACTTAAAAGACAAAGCAGAGACACAAAAATACCAAAGAGGAAAAGAGCTTCTTGATCTTTGCATAAGTAATCAATAAAGAATACTCAATGGGAGAGACCTTGGGGAAATTTTTGATAACTACACTTGCTATACCCCTAATGGTGCCAGTGTGGTTGATTATGTACTTGTGTCGGAGAATATACTCGAGCAATTTTTTTTTCATGTATCTTCATTTGTTTCTACTCTATCTGATTGTCATTGTAAACTAGAGTGGGAAATATCTGCAAATTATTGTGTTTCTGGAGAACTAGATGTCCCAATCAAAACATATGACATATCACAAATTTTATTTGGTCTGATGACTCGGCAACTGAATTTCAATGTGCTTTATCGTCAGACCAAATTCAAAACTGTCCCAGCGGGCACACAAACGTTGATTCAACATCAGACTCCAACGTTGATTCAACGTTGAAAAATAGAAATGACTTTGAAATTTGACGTTGAGCAAGTTCAATGTTGAAAATTGGTTGACCCAAGGTTGAATGTTGGTTGAAACTAGATTAAATATAGGTTGACACCTGGTTGAATGTACGTTGAATTTATGTTCAATGGTGGTTAATTGGAGGTTGAATGTAGGTTTAATTTTAAGCTGGTCAGTTTTCCTAAGGATACAGTCATGTATTTTTGCTGAAGTTAAAATGAACTCAATGATCAGTTGTTTGACATTATGAGCATACACAGTAAACAATCCAATTTTCCAGCATCAAAAACAAAGGGCAAGACCGTGGGAACCCCAAAACCGTTATAAAAAATAAGCGCAGCAATTGCATGAAATCTTCAACTTGTTACAAGATCAGGAGCAGCAATAGTTTAGCACTTGGTATTATGCTAGCATTTCCTGATGTAGAGTGAAAATATATATATTCTAGATTCAGGAATCAATGGCCAATATAATTGTTAAGCATACTAAGTTAAGATGCAGAATGTTAAAATTTGTTGTCTGCTTGACATTTACCCCATACCATTTCTATGGAAATGCCTGTACCAAGTCAGGGTCATCACGTTTTCCCCAGTTTTTCGGTTGTTGACTGATTTTGTCTGTTTATATACTTATGAGTTTTGACTTTCCCTTTGGAAGATTGTTCGGAGTTCGATAATTTTGTTATTACCCTTATCAACACATTCAGCAGCCATAATTCTTACTAATTTTGTTCATATTCCTGTTTCAGTTGCTTTGTTAGTGTGCGATATATATATCTTTATGGCCTTTCCTGTAGTGTATATAGAAACGCTGATTTTGAATTAAATGCATTTTGTTTATTAAACCCTTCATAATAAATGAAATATAAGTGCATTCTTTGTTTATTAGTTTTTCTCTAAGTGAGATGACTATCTTGAAAGCAAAAGAAAAAAAAAGAAGAATACAAAATTTTAATGGTTCAGAACATTGTCAGGCCTTGTAATTATCCTTACAACACCTCCAGATCTATCTGGTCCATATTTAAGATATTTGGCAAACTCATTAGCTATGGTTGTGTCAGTGGCGTCGCTATGGCATTGCAGCACAGCATCTGGAATAACAAAGTGAAGAAACATTAAACTGGTACTTTTGTATATTTGAAAACTCGGCAGTGGATCCATTATCCAAGACATAAGTTATTACTTGGATTACAGATCAACTGCCAAGATTTTTTTTAATTAAAAAAAAAAAAAAAAGCTTACTTCGCCAACCTTCGGCAATTTTTTATCCTTTGCCTAAGAAAGTCCCCGGCTTGAAAATAAAAGATTTAAGTTTGTTGTGGTTCAATTTGAAGAAAACACTACCTTATAGTTGCATTTTCATTTGATTTCATATAAGAATTTACAATTGGTCATACCAAAATTAACTAACCAATGGAAAACATTGTTTTATCCAAGTCAGACAGTCTCCTGTATTAAAGCTTTTTTTCCTTAACCTGTTGATTTTTTTTTATAATAAACCTGTATTCCAACTACCAAGTAATTAAAAAAATGGCTTTCACAAACATCCTGCATTTGAGTGAAATAACTATCTGCACACAGGTTTCCACTACTTTGCGAAATACATGAAAAATAACAGTTCTAACCTACATGTAACCATATTGTAACTCAAGATTCTGATTGTTTATACAAATACATATACACAAATGCGAAATACCGTACATGTTTATAATTTATAAATGAAATAATACAATTTCTACTGTCCTGATGTATTCAACATGGTCCAGTTCCTATTTTACACCCAAATGGGACAAAGTGACTCTCCTTAACATGTGATTCTTCCTTCAATGTTTTCTTTTTCTGATATGACATTAAGAAATCATAAAAGGTCAAGTTTGGAGAAGCTTGTAATCTTTTATATAATCTACCTCTTATTATGTTGAACAGGTTTGAGTCACTGAAAGGGAACTTGTTTTTTCCCCCTTCATTTTCATCTCAGACAATGTCACATGACTCGATTGCTAAGGCATCTGCAAGTAAAATCATCAGAAATGTAAATAACTTGCATGTTAAATTGTTTCAGATCAATATAAAGGCATTTGTTCATTATTTCCACCCATTTGAAAGTGTATGCAAGTAAAGTAATTGTATTCGTTCTTGTATAACACAATATAAAATAGCATTAGGGTTATACATCTCTGAAGTCTTTTTAAATTTTTTTTTAAATCATTTTCATGTTGCGATATGGAAGGAAATGGTTTGTAGAACATTTAGTTTTTATATAATGTATTGATTTCTAAATTCATGTATCTCACACACTGTGCAACATATGCTACATGATATACACATATAAATGTCACAATGCTGAATTTAAAAAAAAAAAAAAAAAAAAAATCATTCGAAGTTTTCATTTGCGCAAAAAAATAAATTTCATTTGCGCTATTTTTAAAGTTACCTGGTAATGATATATCACCATAATTTGTGGTGGATAAATTGTAAAAAGATGAGAAATGTTACCACATTATGAGGGACTTAATTCTGAGTTTGTCATCAAAAACAGTTCTTTCTAACTCCATTATCAATTCATATTGACTTTGAACTAGTAATGCACAATGTTTTGATGAGTGTATTTCCTGCATGCAAAAAAGATTGCTGTCGTTTTCATCTTGCGCAGAGCTGGTGGTGGAAAATTCAAACAGTAGGGCTAAGTTCAGAGTACAAAGATAAATCTTGTGAAATCGGCAAATGACTGTCACCATTTTTTAGACTCCCATTTTGCGGAAGAAATAGAAGATTGCTTTGTAGAAGACATTATGTCTGAGGCACCTTCTGATGAAAAATATACTGCTTTTGCTGGTTATGTACTTGTGTGTTTAATATTTCGCATTATCTACCTTTGCTTTAGGCTCCGAAAAGAACCAACAATGGTTGAGAATCTTTCCATTCTCACTAAAAATCACGCTAATGAAAAAAAATATCGCTGCAAGGGCCAGTTACCTTTGCATTGCATTCTTAAGGTGGTCAGTCGATGTCTTTCCACCGATCTGCATAATGTACTTTTTCTGAAAAAAAAATCAATCAATAAAAGAACAATCAATCAATCACTCAATAAAAAATGATCAAATTAAATAAATTGAAAATAAGCTGCAAGTTGTAACTAACTGCAGCTGTACACATTTATAGTCTCCAACATGAACATGAACCCACCCCCTCCAAAAAAATAGTTCAATATCTTGAATTTTTTTTGAAGGAGTTCACTATATCCTGCTGGTGGGGGTATTATCTTAAAAGTAACTAGGTAACACATGAAAATAGTATGACTTCAAGTGAGTTGGTCAGCAAATGGCATTTTTTTAATTATGTTTTAACGTTAAAAGAACAGGGATGATCTCGGTTAGAAAAAAATCACATAAAACGTTTTTCGAAGGTAAAATACATTAAAACGTACATGCTATTATAGTAAATAAGCATTTTATGCCAAAAAATATGCTTCTTGACGTCCCTTTCCTTCGTTTGACTTCTCTTGTCTTCATTTCGAGTTACCCCAGCCAACGTGGTCCAGCCATCCGACCTACAGTACAGTACTTTCGTCCAATCTTTTTTTTTAAAAAAATTGAGAATAAAATCATCTTTTTTTAGATGGACATTACAATAAATGTTTTCATATTGTGAAGAACACTCATGCATTAAGTGTATGATCGATATAAGTTGATACTTACTTATGTGACTTGATCTGGTTCTGTCACAGGGGCTTGTTACGATTTTTGTTTTCCCTAGTACTCTAAAAACCACTACCGGAGAAGCAAGATGGCGGACGAAGTAGGCGGAATTTGTCATAAGTGAGATATTTGTTATGATAATGAACTGGAAATGAATATTAATAGGTAAGTAAGTATAGAAGAATGTAGATAAATATCTAACGAAACGAAATATATATGTTTGATCGTTCTCGCACCCGATTTCATGACAAAAATTGGCAAAAAAGCGGCGCAAGATTTTTTTTGCGCAGTTTCGAAAGTTTTTGATAGAGTGAAAACTGTAGCCCTATGGTCCGAAAAAAATAATAATAAAAAGGACCATAAAGGGCTACGGTTCCGCAGCTAGTCTTATTATTACCCGGAATAGTTGTATGTAAATAAAATATTAAATCTTATTTATTGTTGTTGTTGATTTATTTTTATAGGTACCAATTTTATTATAAACTTTCATTCTGAATTTAATTTATCTATGCAAATGTATTTGTTTGTGTAAAAATATGGCCAAAGGCGCTGAAAAGTGCTCAACGTGTATGTTATCAAGACATGTAGTTCATTTGGGAATCTTAAAATGGACGCGAATGAGGGAGTTCAGTCCTTCAATTTTGAAGTTGGACAAAAGTTTAAGTCATTTAAGGAATTTGAGAGCCAACTTAAACATTACTAAATGTCTAAAAAACAAAATTAGTAAAACAAAAGAAACGGCCGAATGGAACTGTTCAATCTGTAACACTGATGTTCATCTTTATGCATCCATAGTTTGCGATGGACGTTTAGAAAGGAACGATCGGCTTATATGTGTTGGCCTCAACTGAAGCGACACCAAAATCCACGTACTGGCTATGCAAACAGTGCTATATGTTGTATATCTATTTTTGGTGTTTTCATTAATGGTTGAATGTTCACAGACGCATACATTGCGGCAATCCGGAATCTGGGGTTAGCCCGTTTCCGGTTTGTCTTATATACGCTCTCTGATGGAAATCCGCGAAGGTAGCAGACACACATTTTGTTTTAGAGTAGAAATTATTACAAATTTAGCAATTTTATTCGTATCGTTATATTTTAAAGTTCCCCAAAGATACGAAATGGTGGAGAACAACTAAACTACACACGATTATTCGTGTTTTCCTGTGTTTTGGTGGAAAAATATATATTTTTTAAAAAAGCCACGTGTGATTCGACAAATTTAAAAGTCGCCATTTTATTATTGATATAATTGTACCCTGTAACGAGTCTTAGTAGACTTAGGAGTCAACTTGAATATAACTCTGATCTAAATATTGGTGAAATAGATCGGTGATCAGAATATGAACTTGTATAATGACATTGCTGTGATGGTGAAAACTGTGTCGCCAACACTTGTTCCTTCTGATGATTTGCTGCTGTATATGGTATATGTTGGCTTGGTGATAACTGTATCGCCAATATGTCTTGAATTTTGGAATATAGTTAGCTTCCTTTTAGACAGCGATTTAGTTTGCCATGCAATTGGTGATATTGGATAACTGTATCGCCAATAAATCTTGAACTTTGAGAGTATATGTTTGACCCCGTTGATAATTATTGCTGGTGATAACTGTGTCGCCAACAAATGCTGTATATACGTTTTATTTCTACTGTTTGTTATTTTGGACCTTTTACGAATTATGAGAACTGTGGTTCCGTTATGTTTTTTTAACTATTTATGGATGATACATGGATGAACTTTCCTTTGCCTTTGGTGATAACTGTATCGCCAAGTATGGTGACTAACAATATACAATTTGATTAAATATGATGCTACTAGTTGGAGGGGTGATTCCCGTTTTACATAAGGTGAACACTGTTTCGCCAAAGCTTGGTGTTATTTGATGGACACTTTTGGACTTAAATTGATTATGTATTATATACTTGTATTACTTTTTGGTTTGTGCATATTTAGCTTGTGCGTCTGTTACCTATTTAAATTTTTATTATAATCATATCATTACATGTCAAAGTGTGCAACAGTATATTAGAGTCTGAAAGTGGCGTTGGAGATTTTGTGATTTGCTTGGAAATAAAACCTTGTTTCAATGCTTATAAGCAGGTTAGGAGTTTTAAGGTCTCCGCTAAGAATTCATTGACATTTATTATTCAATCGATGGCTCCAGTTGAATATTTTGATAGTTTTTTTATTCTCTATTACGCTATGCTTTTATAAATGTGCTATTGTTTTAAAACGACATCATTGACTCTTCAAGCACTATATGTATTTGTATGAATGGGTGCAGTCGCAGAGGAGTGGGATGTTAGATTCTATTTGTATATAGTATTGTAATTTTTTCCCATCTGTGAATCAACCAACCATTTTGAAATTTCTAAATTTCATTTTTAGGGGGCGGGATGTTGTATATCTATTTTTGGTGTTTTCATTAATGGTTGGATGTTCACAGACGGATATATTGCGGCAATCCGGAATCTGGGGTTAGCCCGTTTCCGGTTTGTCTTATATACGCTCTCTGATGGAAATCCGCGAAGGTAGCAGACACAGTAGAAATTATTACAAATTTAACAATTTTATTCGTATCGTTATATTTTAAAGTTCCCCAAAGATACGAAATATAACAAAGGAAAATAACTTGATAATTTCTTATGTAATTCCATCTTTGTAAATATATTTACGAAGTATATTTCATATCTTTTTGATGTATTGATTTAAAATGTATTATCAATTACAAATTGATATATAATAATAATAATTCTTTCAATTCTTTATGTCCAATAATGAAATCCCTAGAACTTCCGGGTAATAATAAGACCAGGTAACTCTTAATAGTGGAGGAAAAATCAAGTAAAAATCTAAAATTTAATGGACCGGAATACCTCACGGCTAATTTTGGTCTTATTTAAAAGATATTACCGAGGTGCTTCGATGAAGCCCTGTCGTAGAGTTCCACTATGGTGCAGTTTTTGCAATATTGGGGTTAAAGGTCATTTGTGGAAAATGTCGAAAATAACATTTTTTTTTATATAATGCATATTCTCCTTGAAAAGAGTTTACTATTACAATTAAAAAATGCTGGCATTATGTAGAGTTATGTGTTTGATCAAATAAGTTCTTTTTTGTTTGAAAATATCGGGTAAAGGTTACTGATATATGCCCCTGCCGTCGGGAAGTACAAAAAATGTATTTTTAAAATTTGTGCATCAAAATTGAAAAAGAAAGTACAGAAATTACAAATGGAGCTTAATCATAGAAAAATATAGTATATGAAGATATTTTCTGGAAAGTTTCATAAAAATCTTACGAGAAATAACGAGGTGTATGAAGTTTAAATTCTACCACACCAACCTAGAAGTAGGAAAAAAATTGATTTACTTTTAATAAAAGAGCATAACTCCAATGGTCAAAAGTATACTATGCCTATTACAGAGGTCTCATGTTAGATGAAAGCACACCAACCGTGTCAAGGTCCGAGACCAATGGCAGGTTTTTTTTGTTTTTTTTGGTTTTTTTTTTTTCAGTCAGGTATCTACTTTAGATGTCGCTTGGACAATTCTCGTCGTTTCCCAAATTTTCAGCTACCGACAATTGGTGTGACAGCAGATTTCTACATTCTTCATTTCCTTGACAATCGCAGATGCTCGTATACGATAAAATTTTTTAACGCAAACACAATTTTTGCTGCAGATGGACTTGTCTTTACACACACATACAGGGTCTTGCAAGATGTCAGACGTCATGGGTCCTTCAAAGTACTTTGGCATTTTAGTATTTGTTCTCATTTCTCCATCCATACTCTAAAGGTGACATAGGCGCTGGTTTAGCTTCATTAGCATGTGTCCATACATACACTTGGAATGCAACACGAAGTATGTGTTGTCTAAATGCTGCTTCAGATGGAGGAAGTTTGACAAGAGAGGAATCTTTTGACAAAGCTAATTTTACCCTGAGTTTATTTAGATCTCTGTGAACAGACTTAGCACTACCTTTTGGGTCATACAGATCAGCTACCAACAGCCTGCCTGCTTCAACACATACATCAACATCAGAACTAGCTAGATTTGTCAAAGTTTGGTATTTTGTTGTATTTTGTTTAAGAATTTTATAAACTGTCTTCTTGCCAATATCAAAAAAGGATGACGTTGTGTAGCACCCAGTAAGGGAGTAAGCTACTGGTAAAATGTTCGCCATTTCAGCTGCAAGTGAGTTATATAGGTTATGGACTGGTATAAATTGCCGACCGTCTTTCACTGACGTTATGCTACCCGTTTGAAACCAAAGCTCGTCGATACTGGTTATTATGGAATAGAAGTGGAGAGAAAGCAGTAAAACATCATTATCAGAAGATTTAATCACGATGCGCCCATTACTGTTTCTTTTAACCATTTGTTGATTGACAAACATAGACTGGAGGATAATTCGAATATCGGCTTCCTCCTGAGTGCTAAGAATCTCTTCATAATCACTGACATTGTCTTTGGAAAACTTCATCACCGCCTCTTGGTTTTGAAAATAACCAGCCAGGAAAATTTCATATTCAGCGATAGAGATACATTTTCGTAAGATATCATTTGAAATCCCTTCGTAATTATTTTCCTGATAGAAACAACTATCACTAACCAACCAAACGATAAAATTAAGCAGGCAATGTGGAATAAATTTACAAGATTCAGTGATAGAAACTTCTGAGGGCAAAGGGTAATATTCATTAGACATTTCTAACGATTGTAAGCTACTGCGTAAATTTTTTGCCACGTCATGCAGTGTTTGTTCTTCGTCATGTTGTTTCGACTGAGTGTTTACCAAATTTGTCTCCAACTCAGTAAATTTCAGTTCGGCTTTTAGATTGCTTGCAGCGTGAATAGCCTCAGACACAGTGATTGAACTACTGAATATTGTATTAGATTTGCCCTGTCCACGTTGCTTTTCAACAATAATGGCGTTTCCAAAATAGTTGGGTAACTTTTGCTGCAATTTTGAAGTTGTATATTTGCTAGCAATGTTTGGTGGGAGAAAGGAACAGAAGTTATCAAGCAAGAAAGACATAGAAAATGCCTTTTTGTTAACAAAGAGATCATCTCGTATGCTATCTATGAATTACTGAAAAGCACTTGCATGCTCAGACTATTTTTCGACTGGTACAGTGTCTGATTTCATGTTTAAAAGGTGATACAATGCATTTTCCATGAAATTGTCAACTGACTGAATTAAACTAACCATATCGAAATCGGACTTGTTATTCACAGCATGGAGTATGTTTTTGACTCGATCTTTAGATTCGACGCGCTTTAAATTCCTATCTTTTTTGTAACTTTTCTGTTTACAAAATATGCATTGAGACCATTCGAATGGAGCAGTCATTGAGCGGGTCTTTACACAAATAGATTCTGATGTTCTCACCGAGTCACAGGCAGAGGCATTCATTTGTGCTTCAACTGTTTCAAATTTTTCTAAATTTATTTTGCTTGTGTAGCTTTTATAGTAGGATCTATGATACTGTATCCTATCAGTTGGAATCAAATCAAGTGAATCAAATTCGTCATGAAGACGGCGATGGACATCATCTTTTCTCAAGCCAACAACTTTAAATAAGGTACATTTCCCCTTTTCGCTTGCCTTAGATAGAGTATCATCGCAAGAGATCTGACAAATTATGCATAATTCCCAACTGCTGACCGTTCGACTCTTTTTCGAGTGAGTGAGCAAACGTTACGGGACTACACATTTCCAAGAACGAATCAGATATAGTCTGATTGACAATAAGTGACAAATTAAAATGACCACATCGGTATAATAACTGGTACAAAACAATCTTAAATTCAACACAAAACAAAAATAAGGTATACCATAAAACAAATTTAAACAACAATATAAAACTTCAAGTGTTCAGGACTATATACAGGACGAAACTTTTTCCGGAACATTTCATGTCTATTCCGATCGGTACTAAACCACCAAAACAAAAAAGTAAAACCCACTTACAAAAAAACCATACATTACAAAAAAAGAATTTGCACAAAACACTTTTAAACTCAATAATGAACAATGATTTATGTATTTCACAAACGTATTCGAACGATAATGTCAAAACTTCAAGACTTCACGACACGCATATTGTCATGAATAAGGGTGAAATTAACACAGGGGAAAGTAACGAGAACGAAAACGTTCATAAATTTAATGAGTCAGTGGTTTCGAAAAATTGCTGTTTTAAGGTTAAATTTGTACCTTTTTCAGTGATTTGTAATTATAGAATGTGAAAGAATTGATAAATATACAAATGTATTCACCAAAAAACTATCTACGCGTAATTCATTAAATTATATTCACAATGACAGGTACTGCAATCGGAAAAAGCTTTCACATTCTTCCGAGAAATGCTCAGTAATTATTTAGCTATCCGTCAGATGCTAAATCTTCTAAGTTAAAATGTTTGCTTGTTCTTTGAAAATTCTGACAATAAATTTTTTGTGTCAACAATTTACTTTGTTTAATTTTCTTACAGCCTTTTTGTAATTGAAGTTGTAATTTGAAAAATCTACGAAATTTCACTTTCAAGAGCTCTAACAAAAAAATGCACCATGGGAAAATTCTACGACAGGGCTTAAATGATAATATAATGTATACCTAATCATTTTGCAAAATATCAGCCGTGAGGTATGTCGGTCCATTAAACTCGGAAAGTACGCGTCTTTTTCTAGAATCGTTCCCGTACTTATAACACATACAATTACGATTATCCAAAATTTTTCCGTGAAATAGGTTCCTGAACCGGAATTGTATTCAGGCACTTAGTCTCTCGGGTAATCCTAATTTTTCGTTATTATTACCTAATCCAGGTAATCGTAGCCAGTGCCTCTTCCGTGCACCAAATGGAGTTGTCCACGGATAAGATAAGTTTTATTTATAGTCGGCATATTTAAATAACAATACAACGCAAGCCCTAGTCAAAGTAGTGGGCTTTTGATCGACATACACAATACAAGAATAAATAACAGTTAAAAACAACAAAAGCATGCACACAAATTAATAATTTAGATAAAAGCACTCATAGTAGCAAAATACAGCAAATAAGTTAAAGCACACATATACAAATGTAGCACAGACAAGGTAAGCATATACAAAAGTAAAAAAGTTAATCAAGCACAGTAATAAAAGCTAAAATAAAATAAAATAAAGCTGGTGTTACCAGCTAAAAGCATGTTATACTGCTAAAAAATAAATAAATATAAATAATATAATAATTGAAAAGACCTTGATGATATTAATTTTTTTTACATGCATTACATTTGTATTCATTTCCATTCCAAGATAATGAAATGTTTTTAAATTGGTTAAAATTGGCAATTTTTTTTAAATCATCAGGTAGGTCATTCCATAAAACAGCAGCTGTATATTTAAAAGAGTTCTTACCATAGGTAGTAGTCTTTACTCTATGTATCTCTACAATATTAGAATATCTAAAACTATATTTACTATTTTTTAAAACAAATAAATCATTTAAACATGGTGGAGACAGTTTATACAATATTTTAAAACATGCTAATGCCATAGTGCGCATTCTCCTTATTTGTAGAGATGGTACTTTTGCTATATGTAAAAGTTCTTCATATGTGCTATTGTAATCCTCATAGATAAAACGTAAAGCTCTTTCCTGTATTTTCTCCAGTTTTATAGTGTTTGCTTTTGAACAAAAATGCCAAGCCAAAGGACAAAAATTGAAATTAGACAATATAAAAGAATGAAAAATTGTTAGCTTATTAAGCTTAGATAAAAAAACAACCAATACGCTACTTAATTGCTGTGAAGCTTTACAACAGATATTATTTATATGTTTATCAAAATTTAGCTGATAGTCTATATCAATACCCAGTAATTTTATAACTTCATCACATGATATATTAGCAGACTCAATATTAAAAACAGGTTCTTTTGCATAAGTTTTCTTCCCAACAGCAATAGCTTGAAATGTATCTGGGTTGGCTTGCATACAATTAAAATTAAACCATTCAATTAAAATAGAGCTTTCTTTTTCTAAAACATTAATTAAGGTATTATAATCTTGATCTGCATATGATAAGGTGTTGTCATCAGCATAGTTGTGCAATGTTCCATGTTCAATGAAGTAACATATATCGTTTATAAAAATGTTAAAAAGCAAGGGTCCCATTATGGAGCCTTGGGGAACACCTTTCTCTAAAATTTGCCAACCACTGACCACCCCCTGAAGTTTGATTTGTTGCTTATGGCCTGTCAAATAATTTTCTAGTAATTTTACTGATTGGGATGACAGTCCATAAGCAGCCAATTTACTGAGAAGAATGTCATGTGGGAGACAATCAAAAGCTTTCGAAAGATCCATCAAAATAGCTGCCACATAACAATTCTTGTCGAGAGCTGATTTCCAATCTTCAAGGAGTCTCAGTAGTGTGGTCTGACATGCATGGCCCTTTCTGAAAGCACATAAAAAAATCATGAAAAATATTATTAAAAAATTCAACTAACTGATCTTGACAGCACCATCTCATAGATTTTTGAAATTGTTGGCAGAATACTGACAGGACGATAGTTTTTTTTGTCTAAAGGATCATTTTGTTGTGCAGAGGTACAACTTGTGCTTCTTTTAGTCTGTTTGGAAATTTACTGTGTTTTATTGTGTTGTTTAAAAGTGTGGTGAGATGTTTATTGAGTACAGGTGAACCAGCTTTGAGAAGTTTACATGATATTTGGTCAACACCAGTAGCTTTCTTGATATTTATTTTGTTAACCAGCTTAGTTATAGTGTCTGTGTTTATTGGTTTGAAATCAAAATCAATGTTGTTCTTTGGAGCATTTTTTCTGATACGGTCTATGCTAGGGTGGTTGTTTTCATCAAAGATAATTCCTTTACCAATATCATTTGCAACATTTATAAAAAAAGAATTAAAGTATCACATACATCTTTTTTATCATTTAAGATTACATCTTTTTCCATTAAAACAATTTTTTGCTGACCACCTATCGATTTTTTTTTACAAAAATGGTTTGACTGTATGCCAGAAGTTATTTGCTTTGTGACCTCCTATACACCTCTCTAAAAAATATGTTCTGACTGATCTTTTTTTCAGTTTTGTAACAAGGTTGCGTTGTTTTCTGTATGCCTCCCATGTTTTGTCTGTATGGTATTTTTCATATTTATTTCTTAGCATTTGTTTGTTGTAAATTGCTTTTCTTAATTCTCTGTTCATATATGGGACTGAGTTGTTTCTGGGGTAGCGGTGTTTGACTGGAACATGTTTGTCAATGACCTTCGAGACCTCACATTCAAAGTGATCATACTCTATATCTATATCTGTAACATTATCACAAGATTCATTTAAAAGACAAATCTTATCCAAATCATTAACATATGCATCAACATCAAAATTTTTAAAACTTCTATAAGGTTGCTTTATGTTTTCACAAATTGGTATATTACCTTTGATAAATGTACTAATTAAATGATGACAGTCACTTACACCAGTGTTAAAATTCAGTGACTTAAAACAAAATTTACTTTTGTTGGTAAGTATAACATCTACTAATGATGGATTACAGTCTTTCTTGAAACAAGTTGGCTCCTTGATAATATTTGTCAGATCAAAAATATCACACAAATCATCAAGTGTTTGTGATTTTTCAGTACATAACAAGTCATAATTTAAATCTATAACAATTAAATTTTCATAGTATTTGATACCTTTGTCCAATAATGTACTCATGTGTTTGGTAAATAAATTGTTTGGCATAGATGGTGGCCTATATAATGCAAATATTAACCACTTTACTTTATCTAATGTTTTCTAGTGTCTTACATTCGATATCGAATCTTCGTTTTGCTGGTATGTCAGTCCTCATAAAGGTTGCTATTCCACCACCACTATCTGTACGGTCCCTCCCACAGGGGCTCGCAGTTATATTTTCACATCACCAGGTATGTATTAAAAAGAAACTGCGAGCCCCTGTGGTCCCTCCTCTGGACTACTGGAGATTGTAACCATCAACTTCAAACAGAATCTTTAAACGTTGAATCTATTTTTGTTTCTGACACAATAAGACAGTCTACAACTTTATCAAATAGTAGTTCTTTTATTTCATCAAACTTATACCTCATGCTATTGATGTTTAGGTGACAAATAAGAAAGTTTTTGGTGTATTTCTTTCTGATATCAATGAGGTCATAAAATATGCCGTTCACATTTTCCACTTCCGGAGAAGGAGGTATGTACAAAGGGGAGTAACTCTCATTTGTTTTCATCATTTCATTTTTATCAATATCAAAATACGAGTCTGAAAAATTTGGAAGTGTACATAGTTTACAATACCAGCTTTCCGATGTACTTGAAAGCCGTTCATATTCCACAACAGGTAAGTTTATACACTTTATATGGTGCCATTGTTCACAAACGGTCCCCTCGCACTGAATTCCTTTCTGATTTTTTCTTACCTGTTTGGAAAACGCCCATGCAAATGGTAAGGCTGTATATTAACTTCTGAAACTGTTTTGTAAATCATGTACAAAAAAAGGATCGATATGTGTTCAGAAATTGTTCACTGTGAGGATATTTAGATCGAGGCAACCACTAAAGGTTACTGGTAAGCTTAAAACCTTCGTGACCTTTTGACAGTTCAGACAGTTGGGATCCCTAGTCAGTTTATTGACAGTTCACACGATTATACAATGACTGACATTTTTTTGAAAAGGTGTAAGGTATTTATATTTTTTTGTTTTGTTTATTGAAGACAAACCTCTGTGTATTTGTGGATCTAGGATTTTCTTTAAAATGAGCGTATCCCAAAATATTTACAACTTCTCCCATTTTCCCCTGATTTTCAAAGTGACAAGGTAAATAAGAATTAGTAAGAACATCTATACCGAGTTAGGCTTTAATCCACCTGGTACATATGTGTGTGAAGGTAGGGGTATATATATATTTGTTTAATTATACATATTATTAATATATTGAAGTCATGCATCCTCAGTTCCTGTACAGTAGTCTTTGTAGGCTCTGTGAATTATTTTTTTACTCCTGCATACATGTATATGTACATGTATTTATGAATAAATTGGTATGCATGTGTTATATGAAATTTGTTAAAATAAAAATTTTAAATGTGGAATGTCGGTTGATTTTGGTTGCATTGAAACATGTATATTTCCAGATTTTGAGGATTATGTTGAGGATGAAGGAATGTCTGAGGAAGAGGAGGATTATTTGGACTATCTGCTTGGAGATGAAAATGAAGAAATACAAGATCCAGATGAAGTTTGGCAACCACCAGAAGTTTATATGTAAAATTCAAACAAAAATGTTTTATAAAATAAAAAAGACACACAAATAAAATAATAATCACACCATAATATTAGGAAAGTGATTATAGATACTGGGTTATTTTCATTCAACATGTTTGTTCATTTCTATTTAATGTGTCAAGGGTTATTATTCATCATGCATATAGCCACTTTTCCCTGTGCAAAGGGAGAAATTTGTTTTTGTGATGGCAAAAAAGAGACATTTTCCCCCACCCTGCATAAAATAGGTAAGAATGACTGGTAAGCCGTTCATTTCTCTCTGCTTGTAAGTCATGTGAAAAATTAACTTGATATTCTGAAGGTACATGTATATGTTTCATATTAAAGTTTGTATTATCTCATCTACAGGTCATCACAGTCTTCATTGGAAAGTATGTCAAGTATGGGTGAACATACACCTACCAGTGTCTACTGGAAGGATGACAATGTTAAAGATGAGGGTGCACCAGATCCAAGGACAGTACAGTTCAGACCAGGAAGAAAGCCAGGAATACATCTTGGAAGACAATCACGGTATTATTTATTTTGAATTGTTGTAAATAATTTTGCTCATTAAAATTTTCTCTATGACACTCATATGCAAAATACTATTGTTACAAACAGCTTGGAGAAACCTTAAATGTAAGGAAATACTGTGTTCCTATTGTAACGCAGACTTATTTGCAAGCTTAATTCCATAATATGAATGATTTTTACCAGGGTTGGCAAAAAAGTGGGAAATACTCATATTTCCCAGGACGGCGGGAAATACTGGTATTTACCGGGAAATACTGGGAAATAAGATTGATTCTTAATTTGCAGATATAATGGTATATGAACATGTACACATTGTGCACTCCTTTACTGCGCGTAGTGGAAATTTCTTTGATTTCCAGATTATTGTGATATATCTTCTTATAATTAAGCAAATTGAACATTTATTTGAGGTATAATATAGACTTGAGTTAATCTGTTTGTAAACTCTTCATAATTTACCCAAGATAAATTCTAAAACACTAGGTGATCACTGTTATCATTTGGATTTAAGTTTCCCTGAATTGTTAGCCTTAGGATAAATTCTAAAAGTTAAAACACTGAGTGATCACTGTTATATGCGCATGCCTTATCTGTTTTTTAATCTTTTCTAAAGATTATTGAAGATGTGTTAATTAGTTTGTGAAAACAAATTAAAAAAGTTAGTCATTATTATAGTATAAAGGTAAAAAGTTAGTCATTATTATAGCATAAAGGTAAAAGGTTAGTCATTATTATAGCATAAAGGAAATGCCCTTAGGATATTAGATTACATGTATACAACCTGGCAAAACAATCAGCTATTAATTGAAACTATGAAACTGTATGATTGAACTTAAAAGTGTAGATATAAAATTGTGGTGACAGTTTTAACATGTTTTTAATAAAAGTCTTTTGTATAAATATTATGTTTATATGAAGATTACAATTTCAAAAGTTGCCTGAAGTCCTTCTTAATGGTCCTACAACTAGGCTGTATACCCATATGTATTAAACTGATGTAATTTTCAACACTGTGTTAAAATGTTAAGTTTTTAGCAACTTTGAAGAAATTGATCACATCTAAAAATCATATTTCCCAGTATTTCCTGCTTGAGCTCAAATTTAGAGTATTTCACAGGACGGTATTTCCCGGTAATTACCACTGGGAATTCCCGCTACTGGTATTTCCCGGCCAACCCTGATTTTTACATCAATAAAAGTAAACAAAACTAGGAGTAAATAATATTTTTTTTTAAAAGTTATTAGCTGACAGTAAATGTTTGTATGTGTCCTTTGACTGTAATGAACCTTCCAAGAAGATTATTCACTGATTGTTGATGTTCTGATAAAAAGTTAACATCAGGATGACACTCATAGACTGTTGTTTTTTAAGTGTGAGTTTGTCATACTGTTGAAGGCTTCACAATACATGTACATGTATAATGAAAAACAAGGTTCAAAGCTCTGTTCAAATATATTTGTGAAATATGAATTGTGTTATGATTTTACATGTATATCTGGATCTCCTGCTTTTCACTTGTCAGTTTTATTGATATTAATGTTTTTATTTTTTAGACAAACACTGAACTCTTTGAATACTCCCATCAACTTTTTTATACTTTTTCTGACCAACATGCTTGTAACATCACTGTATTGCAACAAATCAGCATGCACAATTTCTTATAAGAAATGGCAACTTCAAGTCATATACAAGATCTGATGGTACATGGGAAAGAGTAGCTGAAGCTGAGATGGAGAAGTAAATGAGATACATGTCTACTGCTTTTATAAGAAAAAATACCATTTATTTAATTATTTTTAAATCATGTCATCAGCTATTCATAGAGACATTTCTTATCTCAATTCAGTATGTAGAATAATATGAAATAAAAAGCAATAATGTTTTGAAACAAATACCAAACATGGTTTTGATATTCACACACAAGAAGGTAACATGTGTCTATTGTTACAAATCAAGACATTGTCCAAAGATTTTGTTTGCTTGATAACTTATTTTTAAATGACATTTCAATAATCCTGAAAACAGATATGTTTGACCTTTTGTATGTTGGATTGTCTCCCTTCTTCTGTTTTCTTCCTGTCTGTCTGTCTATCCATCATAAAAGTTTGCATGCACATCTCCTCGTACATTTTAATTGTGAAGTCCTAAAAATTGTGCATGCTTGCTTACTATCATATGAAATTTGTATATCATTCAGTAGTTTGTGGGCAAGATGTATGCTTGTCTCAAATACAACCATTAATTATACATAAAAATGTATATATATATAGGACTTGGTTTCATTTTTTATTTGCAGATTTATTGGTATATTGATTTATATGTCTTTCATGAAGCTAAGTTCTCTAGAACGCTATTGGAGTACAGATCCCCTGTATAGATTCAACCCTATTTCATCATGTATGACATCACTGAGATTCAAGGCCATCTTGGCATTTTTGCAGATCACACCATTACCTGATGTTGATAAAGGTAAAATATATTTTTAAATTTTAGCCGTTTTTTTTCATTGTGTTTATCTAGCACTATTCTGATGCTGGTATAATTTTTCTGCCTGAAGTTCATTCTTCACAACACTTTTTCTAATACTGTTGTACAATGTATGCAACTGCAAATCATTGCTTTATTTTTGGTACCAAACTTCAGCTTGCATGTCTTGTCAGGGCAGAGGTGCACTAGAGTCATACAAGACAAAACTGAACAAAAGGAAAAAGGCCTTTACAACAACAAAAACAAGAAATATTAATTTATGGAACAAATTTAATTTTCATGTTAGCGGAGCCAGTAAACGAATATTTGTGACCATTAAATCGACAATTGATGCTGTGAAATTTCAAATACAATACAGTTATCTCCATTCAAATGTAATCATGTGTATTACTACATTGTTGACAAGAGGACGTAAGCGGCAATCGTCTAAAATATCTCATGATTTTCAAACGTGGAATTGATACCATGAAAATTACAGCATTGTCTAATCACAAACCAGGGATATTAAACAACTACATTAGAATGAACTGTATAATTGTCGAGAGGAATGGCAGTGTATGTACTATTAGTTAATATTGCTAGCCATAACTTATCAGCTTTATAACAATGTGATAAGTAGTTTCTGTTTCAGATGCTTGTATTTTTATTTGATTTAGATGATAAGTTGACCAGAGTACAGCCATTAATCGACCATGTTAGAAGAGTTTTCCAAGATATTTTCCAGCCATATGAGAAAATAGCAGTTGATGAAAGGATGGACAGGTCAAAGCTTTGGGTGTTAGCTGATACTATCACTGGGTATACCTCAATTTTTTTTTGTCTATTTGGGGAAAAAAAGAACTGAGATTACTGAAGGTTTATCATATGTGTTCTTTTCAATTTACTTCCTGAATTTTTTAATCAGGGATATAGACTGTTCATGGATAGTTTTTATACAACAAACAATTTGATTAATGATTTATTTAAAAAGCAGGTTTATGTAATTGGTGCAGTTTGTAGCAATAGTTCTGCTATGCCTACAGTTTAAAAAAAAGATGGATGGGAGAAAATTGCAAGTCAAGGAGATTTCAGATGGCACAGGGAAGACAAATTTGTGACTGTTCAGTGGAAAGATTGTAAAGTTGTTACAGTAATTTCTCCTTTACATCAAGGCTCTAAATTGTCCTCATGTAATAGAACTTTTCAAGGTAGAACTGGTTGGAAGAAACAGTGTGTTAAATGTTATAATGAAGGAATGTTTGGTGTAGATAAGTCCAACCAGTATTTATCACGATATCCATGTTATATAAAGTCAAAGTTTCATTGGTGGGAAGTTTTATTTTTCCATTCTATTGATATTATGATTGTAAATGCATTTATTGTTTTCCAGGAATTTAAAAAAGAAAACCCACAAAAGTTTGATAATTTACCTGTACATTTTGGTCAGTTGGAAATCAGAGAATCTCTTGCAAAATCTTTATTAGGTCTTGATTCTGGTGTAAACCATTCTGATTTTAAATCTACTTGTATTCCATCTTTTAATGAAAATTCCAAGAGACTAAGATGTACTTTTTGTTATGTTCATGCCAAGTTAAATGAACTCTCAGAAACACATTGTAAAACATTGTTCCATTGTGGAAATTGTAATGTGAATCTTTGTTTTTCACTTGACAGAGATTACTTTACTAAATGGCACAGTACAGAAGGTGCTAGAGTGAGGGCTTGGGTAAAAGAAAATGGAAGGAATAAAGATCATTAAGTTATGTTAAATTTTAGTAAGTCTGTACGTCATGTTAAAAAAAAAAGTTTGTTTTAGCTGAAAAAGAAAAGAAAAAATGAAAAAAAAAAGGAAAAAAAAAAAAAACCATGCTGATATCAAGTCAGCAGTTATGGATACAAAAAAAAGAGAAAAAAAATAAAGCAGTTAGTTTTTAAGGATTAGTCAAAAAGAAATAATAGAAAAAATTAGTATATGAAAAAAAAATCTGATCACAAAATTGTAAAAAAAAACCTAAAAAAAAACAACACTAGATCACAAAATTACGAAAAAGAACAAAAAAGAAGAAAAAAATATAAGCTTTGGTAGTTTAAAGACAAACACTGAACTTCCAGTTCAGAGATGGTGGTTCAAATCCACCCCAAAGCTAAGAGCAGTTATTTTTTTTAATGTTAGTAGTCTTTTTATCACTAGTATAGGAGCATAGGTATAACCTATTTTTGAAGGTAAGAAGTGGCAGTTTCAGATGTCACAAAGCTTCAATCATTAATGTAAATTACTAGTACCAGTTAATTAGTGATTTTAAAGACCTCAATTATATCATTAAATGAAAACTAAACAAAAAGGTCAATTTATCTTATTTATATGTCACTAGATAAATTTTATGTCTGAATATGTGATGAAATGCTGAAATTCAGACATAGTTCTATGCAGTAGAAATGGTTGCTATGCAGAAGAAATGGTTGATATGGATCAAGACAGGTAGTATATAATTCCTATTTTTTTTATTATAAAAATATATTAAGAGACTGACACATTTACAGCAAAAGTAGAATTTTTCATTAGCAATGATTTGTAGAAAGTTTTGTTGCAAGCATTCTTTTATTTTTTGGACATGAACATTAACTTCTTACCAATATTCTAGTAAGTAATATTAACAATTACAATCTACCTTTAAATAAAAACTCATCATATCTCTTCAAGGCATTTTTGTGTAAAGAAATTTATTTCATGTTTGAAAATATGATGAAATACTGAAAATCATATCTCGTCCTCATGGTTGCCATGCAGTAAAAATGGTTGCTAAGAATAAATTACATGTTATAAATACATTTTTTTGCTCTTGAAAGTGCAAAAATATAAAAAGATAGACAGCTTTACTTAATAATTCTATTTCTTAATATAATGATAATTATTCCATTATTATTAGAAACACTGGTGAAAAAATGACCATAAATTGCTGTTGTAGAGTTTACTCAGCAACCAAAAAAATTTACTTCTGATGAAAATCCAAAATACAAATGAGTATGGAATAAAAATTAAATATCATAGAAGATATTTAATGTTAATATTACACACTATTTCACAATGCATAGTGTGTTTATAGTGGAACTTTTTTGTGTTTGATGAAAAAATTTAGGTATTTTTTGCTACTTAGTAAATGCGAATGTGGTTACCATAGCAACAGCTCTTGATTTTTCTGCAATATAGCATTTTATTTTCAAAAACAACTTTAATGCCTTCACTTTGGTACCTAACATTAGGATGAATCACCATTGATATCACCATACTAGTGTCTACAAATCAAACTTAGTTTTTGTCATGATTTTGCACCAAAAAGTCATAAATAGTAAAGAGTTAAACACACATAAATTGTTATCAAATGACTTTGAAATTTAGGGCGAAACGATTTTTTTCGTCCAAATAAAAATGTCGCCCAAACCCATATAAAATATACCAAAAGTTTCGACCAACCTGCCCATTTGTATATATATATATATGTACCATCTACACACGCTTATACACATGTCTTACGTCTATTACTGTTATAGTGACAGCCGGAACCTTTGAACCGTAATGAGAGCTTTTGGCGCTTTAAAATCTGATTCAACCCACCATTTCTTTAGAAATGCCTGTACCAAGTCAGGGTCATTACGGTTTTCACAGTTTTCCGGTTATTGACTGATTTTGTCTGTTTGTATAATTATGAGTTTTGACTTTCCCTTTGTAAGATTGTTCGGAGTTCGGTAATTTTGTTATTACCCTTATTTGCCTTACGAGAAAAGGTACCACTAGGATTATTGAAGCTCCTTTTTTAGGGAGTGGATGTCAGGGGCGGATCCAGGATTTCAAGTTAGGGGGGGGGGGGGGGGCGCACTTAAAAAAAATTGCGCCGAGCGGAGGGAGGCGCGAACATTTTTGGGGTATTTCGTGTGAAAATTCACGATTTTACGCCAAAAA